>OX376373.1:138932744-139474329 GCA_947369275.1 Nemotelus nigrinus
CTTCGCTACTCCTTCAGTTGGCTGTCTGTTAAATATTAAAAACTTTGCTGATCTTTGAGCTTCTGACCTTATGCTGATTTCATTGTGGTTTTTCAATTTCTGATAGAAACAAAGACTAATTGGTTTTGGTAGAATCATGCTAAATCTTGAAAGATTGAGAGCTTGTCTCCGTAGCTCATTTATGCTAGCGTAAAACAAGAACAAAAATTAAAACAATAGAGTAATTACTAAGGATATTTCCGTTCACTTGGACTTCGAATTAATTGATGTATGCCCTACAAACGACAAAATTACCTCAAAATCTGGTGTGTGATCATTTTAGAATCCGTTATAGATTAGAATCAGAAACAAGATGAGCTAGCAATCAGTGGTCTATCTGCTGAACTGCCCCATTCCCTTGTCGGCCCAATTGCCGCTTTGATCAAAAAATAAAATGCACAATTTCTAACGCTAATTATGAAAAGAAATTTTTAGCGCCCAACGTGGGATCTCCGTCAGTAAAAACATATGCATTTAAAGCAAAAAAGATTGATTCAGTTCATTGCTGCTCTTTTCTCATTTTGGGCAGATAGTACATCAGTTTCGCAAAAATGATATATATTTTTTGGAAAAATTATACACTGAATATGGTAAATTTTTCTGCAGATACATTTAGCCTCTAAATGAATCTTCCACTTTTTACCGCAAACTTTTACGTTAGCAAAGACTAGATTGATTTCGTACCTATTTGTTTCACTAATTTAGGTATTATTGATCTTCTATATATTTCTTCATTGAATAATATCCTTTGTTTTCTTAAAAAATAATAGGAGATCTAAAGCAACTACACCAATAGTTACTGTAAGCTGAATGTTTTTTAAGATCATCACTATCAATATCTGTTAACTGTCTTATTTGACCTAACCACGTCAAACAAGAGTTTTGATAGGTTGGTAACTTTACTCGCTAATTGGCCAATCCAAAGCAGCGTTCTACTGCCCGCGGATTCGAATCGCGCCGTATGCTCATGATTTTATTTGTTCTTCCTGTGTTGTCTGTGTTACCAGTAACTGGACATAACACCAACACTTTTGAAAATAAGAATAAAGTTTGGTACTTATAGAATGATGGAATTAATTAAATTCGGCATCTTCTATATTTGTCATCCTACCGCCATAGCTAAGCATTAGGGTAGTCTCCTAAGCATCAAAGAGGTATTCCCTTAGTTTTGGCATTATCATAGAAAAAAAGAAAATTTTTTCGCCTGCAATTTACTAGTGAAATTTATTGCTGTTCTATTCTTTTACCAAATCCAGTAATGCTCGTCGCCCTTGACTTATGTCGGAAGCAGTTCCAGCCGGTTTACCTTTACATACCTGAGAAGTATAAGCAAACTTAGAAGAACTGCTGTTGGAATCGAGTTGAGCCCGAGTGGAGTACGATCCAGCCTGCAAATTTTGGATGAGATAACAGATGTTGGTCAAAAAAAAGATATAGAAGTACAGCACGCGATATATTAGAACGAGTATAATCGACGAGAAAAAACATCATTATTACAGACAAAAGAGGACAACCCGATTATATTTCTGGTAAAGAATAGCCCCAATCCTTTCGAACTCCGTAAGCTAGAAATAATACTTAAACTGAATCCAGAGAAGAACTAGAAGTACTGATGATTCTAAAATCAAGAAGCAAACTGACTTACTAACTTTTTTCAGAAAAACATTCAAGAGGATCACAGTGACCAATAGAAAAGCCTAGAGCAATGTTGATGATGAAAAATGGAAAGTTTTGCTGACATGCTAGAATTTTATTTCAGCAAAACATCACATCAGACGATGGCCTGGACAAAGTTGAGGTCGTTTTCGTGTAGCCAGGACACCACAAATTCTAACTTACGCGAGAAAAAGACTTTGTGAGTAGCGCAACTATTTATCGCGTATTAAATCTTCTTTGCTTTCGAATGACCCTGAAAACTGTTGGTCATTCTATCGCTCCTTAAAATCCTCCTCTCCTATGTCTGACTCCCTTACATTTAATAATATCACTGCTGCTCTTCCTCAGAATCTTTGTGATCTCTTCGCAATGTTTTTCTCTTCTGTATACTCTGATTCAATGATTCCCTCTTCTTATAGCGTCCCTCTTCTTATAGCGTCCCTTTTAATTTCTCTCCTTGTCTCTCTTCACTCTCGACTAATCCTCTTGAAGTTGAATTCCTTCTATGTTCTCTTGATTCTAGTTACTCTCCTGGACCTGATGGCCTTCTTAATGTTTTTGTGAAAAATCTTGCTTCTTCTTTATGTGTCCCCCTATCTATTTTATTCAATTTAAATCTTTGTTCTGGTAAATTTCCTTCCTCCTGGAAGCTGGCAAGCATTTTCCCTATCTTCAAATCTGGTGAACGCAATGTTGCTTCAAATTATCGTCCTATTTCTATCCTTCCTTGTTTCTCAAAAACCATTGAGCGTTTTGTGTTAACAAAATTTATGACTCTCTTAAGTATATTTTCGCACCTCAGCAGCATGGTTTTATTAAAGGTCGGTCCACATCTACGAATCTCATTGAATTTACTCATGCTGTGTCCTCGGTGTTAGATCGGAACTCTCAAGTTGATGCTATATATACCGATTTTTCTACGGCATTTGACTCTGTCAATTTCGATCTTCTGCTACTCAAATTAAACCGCTATGGCATCTGTGAACCTTTACTTTCTTGGATATCTTCGTTTTTGACTAGTCGAACTTGTTCTGTCTCGCTCTCTGGCGTTTTGTCCTTACCATTTTCGCCCTCTTCTGGTGTACCTCAAGGTTCTATATTAGATCCGTTATTATTCAACCTGTTCATCAATGATCTTCCTATTGTTCTATCGTCATCTTGTTAGCTCTATGCAGATGACTTAAAATTATTTCGAGTAATCAATAGCTGAGATGATCTGATTGGTGTAACTCTAACTGCCTATCGTTAAATGTTTCAAAGTGTTTGTCATGTCTTATTCTCTGTAGTCCCAGACTAATACCTTTCCTTACTTACTAGGTGAATCTGTCCTTGTCTCTGTGGATTATTTTACTGATCTGGGAGTAACCTTAGATCGTAAACTTAAATTTGATATCCGTGTTCGCAACATTACTAATAGTGCCTCGCGGATTGCTGGCCTTGCTATACGTTCCTGTCACAATTCTTTTAATATTTTTACTTGTGTTAAGATATTTGTTACCCTTGTTCGTTCCAAACTTGAATACTGTACTCAAGTTTGGTCTCCTCGTTTCGCATATCTTTCCGATGCCATTGAATCTGTTCAACGGAGGCTCAGTCGCACCCTACTCTTTAAATATAATCTTCCCTACATGCCTTATGTTGAACGCTTATCGCTCCTTAATCTCCCTCTCCTCCCAAAGGGCAGAGTTTACCTTGATGAATGCTTTCTTTTCAAAATTTGCCGTGGCCATCTGAACTCATCTATTGCATCCTTGATTAATGAACGGCAGTGTGAAAGGCAAATTAGGTCCTCCGTTGTCTTTGATGTACCATTTGCCCGTACTGAAACTTACTTTCATTCTCCTTTTTTGCGCCTATTACGTACCCATAATGGCCTCCAACTTGGTCCTCTTCTACACTCTATTGCCACCTTTAAAAGAAGTGTTCGCAACACAATATTTGCTGATGTTTAATTTTTTTTTATCTTTTTTGTCATTCGTTTCTTTTTTTCTTATCTAAATTTTCTAAAATTTTTAGTATTAAGCTATTCTATTTGTAATTGGGCTTTTTACCTGTTAAACAAATGAAATAAATGTTGATGATGTGAAGATCCTGATGAATCGATCTAAGAAACGTGAATCGCCTGAACTAGGCTACACCAATAACCTTTTCCTAACATTCTCATCTGACAGCATATTATATACTCCAACTGACATTGGAAATACGGTCTTTCGCTTGAGGAAGTGTCTAGTAGCTTGGTAAAAGTCACTATGACTCGTATAGTTCGAAAAAAATTAAGTTTTGATTCAAAAATTGAAGTTAGCCTACTCTATCTACCAAAATGACCCAACGAGTACTTTTTCCTCGCTTAGGCAAAAAGACATTCGAAAACAGTATCATCGCAAAAGACAGACATCCTGAAAGTATTCCTGATTTGTGCATAATACTTCAATTTTCTGCATGCTTAGACTACGGCTCAAACGAACTAAAGACATAAACAGAGACCTTGTAAACCATATGTTCTTAAATTCTTTCGCACGTCTTTTAATGAATCTCAGCTGCTTGCTAGCTCTTGCAAGAACTCTGTCATTTAGGTTAGGTTAGTGAAGAGGGCTACCGGGAACGCGGCCAGCATTCCGCCACCAGTTTGGGACCATTTGCCATCCTCATGGACAATCACACGCATTCACACTTACAGCCATGGTACTGGTGAGATTCGAACCCGCAGGCCCCGTAGCAAGCCGCTTTTCGGCCTGACGCCTTAGCGAGCAGAGCTACCGGGCCCCCAGAACTCTGTCATACTCATACAAAATGCAGCTTTTTATCCAGGACGACACCGAGATATACGGCGCTATCAATATTTTTCAGAAACTGATTATTTAAATGGTAACCAAAATTAAAAGTAGAGGTCTTGCGTTAACATCTTATGACAAGGCATCTTTCAACGTTAAGAGTAAGTTAATTTTGGTCACACCATTGGACAAGTGGCAAAAGTTTCAACTGAACGAAATTTGCATTCCGATTGATCCCGATTGGATAGTTTGGTATATTTTTAGATCATCCGCATTAAAAAAGTGCGGAATATCGAATAAAAACTCCGAGATATACGAAACAAAAATATTGGACAGGAGCGGCCCTAGGTGGCTGCCTTGAAGTATCCCAGAAGAGACGGTAGTTTTTCTGGAAAGAAAAACTTGGAATTCAACATGTTGCGCTCGATTTTGAAGGTAGCAATTCAACCAGTTTCGCCGTAATGCTAAATTTTTGGAGCTCATGTTTCAAAATGTTTGGGTCGACGCAGTAAAAAGCTTTGCTGACGTCAGTGTATCTAGTATCGATTTGACGATCTTTTTCCATATTGTAAAGCGCATTCGAAACTATAATCATTAAGTTGGAGGTAGTAGACCAGCCTTTTCTGAAGCTATGCTGTTACCCTGTTGAAAATTATATACAAGAGTGACATAATCGTTTCTGCATTCTGAATTAAGATGTTTGGAGGTACAGTAGAACGCCGATTATCCGAACGCCGATTATCCGAACGCCGATTAACCGAATCGCCAATTATCCGAATAAAGCGTATAAAACCAAGTAATTTTTCTTTTGTTTTGTTGTAAAAAGTTGGAACTCGCTGGAGTCCAGATATATTTCAACTGTTATAGTTGAAAGCTAGAGGCCAGACACTATACATGTTTTGCGTCGTGCGGCTTCCGTGAAACGGAACGCTGGAACGTTTGTTTTTTTTTCAATTCAATAACACTGAATTACTTTCAGTGAGCTCCTCCCTCTCCTAACCAAAATGAGTGCAAAGCGGAAACGTGTCGTCCTCTCACTAAAGGACAAAGTGGAAATAATCAATCACTTAAAAAAAGGTGTGGCGGGAAAGGTACTGGCAGATAGATTTGGTGTCGGGGCGGCTACAATAACTGATATTAAAAATAACAGTGAAAAAATTTTAAGTTTTATGACTGCGTTGGAAACTGATGATGGATGTTCGTCACGAAAAGTAATGAAAAAGGCAAAGGATGAACAGCTTGAGAATGCTGTCTTTACGTGGTTTCTGCAGCAACGATCTATTGGACAATCGATTTCAGGACCGATTTTATGTGAAAAGGCACGAATGCTCAGTGAAAAAATTGGTGTAGCTGGTTTCATGGCAAGCACTGGATGGATCCGCAATTTCAAAAATAGACACGGCATTCGGGAACTGGATATTGCTGGTGAAAAACTTTCTGCTGATAGTGAAGCTGCTAATAAATTGCTGAACACCTTTAAAAAAGAAACTGAAAACTACGACCCTGATCTTGTTTACAATGCTGATGAGACTGGTTTGAATTGGAAGGCTTTGCCGAGAAAAACCCTAGCATCTAAAAGAGAACAGAGTGCTCCCGGCCACAAAGTCAGTAAAGATCGCGTCACCATAATGGTCTGCGCTAACTCTACTGGTCCACATCGCCTGCCTCTATTATTGATTGGCAAAGCAAAGAAGCCGAGGGCTTTTAAGAACGTATCCAAGTTACCAGTGACCTACACAAATCAGAAGAGTGCATGGATGAACAGCAGTATTTTTTTGGAGTGGTATGATAAAACTTTTATTCCTGAAACAAAAAAGTTTAAAATGGAAACAGGAAAAAAGGGAAAAGTTTTGCTAATTTTTGACAATGCACCAACGCATCCATCACTTGAGTTTCTCGTGAGAGAAGAAGGGAAATTTAAGTGTCTCTTTTTACCACCCAACGTCGCAAGTCTGCTGCAGCCCATGGACCAGGGTGTTATTGAGTGCACGAAACTTTTTTACAGACAACAGTTCCTTCGTAAATTGCTTCTGGCTGAAGAGAACGACGAAGAACAGGTTTTGGATTTGTACAAAAAAATCAACTTGAAAGACTGTTGCTACATTATTGCAGATTCCTGGAACATGGTTAAAAGTGTTTCACTGAAACGAGCTTGGAATAAAATAAACGGCACATCAACAAAAGAGCAACTTGAGTTAGAAAAGCAGGCGAAGGAACAAGAGTCAACCGCTGAAGTTAATGAAGACGAACAGGAATTACCGTCAGTGGAAGAGTTTGTAAACATGGCTAATGAAATTGCGGGATGTTCGGCGTGTGATGTCGCTGATATGGAAGAGTGGTTGTACTGTGATAAAAATGATCAAGGGTTCCAGATACAGACAGATGATGAAATCGCAGCGAGTGCCATGGACGAACAGGATAATGAAGAGGACGACAATGAGACCGAAGGGAATGAGGCACAAGACCAAAGTGTACCATCTCACAGCGAGGCGTTTTTGTGTTTCGATAACGCCCTCAAGTGGGTGGAATGGCAACCCGAATGCGACGGTGTACAACTTCTTGCCGTCCAGCGCCTGCGTGACCTTGCCGCACGGAAACGAGCTCCAACGTCGAGACAACTTACTCTGATCATCGAGATGTTCAAGTGACAAGATATTGTACAACTGTGTTTGTTAAACTTAATAAAGTTTATTCTATGTGTAACAGTTCGTTTTTCTTTGTTACTAATCTATGTCCGATTATCCGAATCGACCCCGGTCCCAATTAATTCGGATAATCGGCGTAGCATCTAAAAGAGAACAGAGTTTAACTCCATCCCAGATATGTTGATAGTGCTGTGCTAATGTGATAAGCCAAGGCAATGCGAAAAACCAGACTTCTCAAACATAAACTGGAAAATGCATACGACGGACGTAAATGTTTCTAACATGGTCAGCACCAATATTATTAAATTAAATTTAATATTATCAATTTTTTTTATGTCCTTTGAAATGTATTTTCTGGTTAAATAAAGTTTATCAACGATAGGCGGCAACTTTCAAAAAGTGGCGCGTTAGATTATCCTCTCACCGGGCAAAGTACTTCTTGAAAATGGTCGGCAAAGAATACGCCTATTGTTTTGTGAATCAGAAGAAACTGAGTTGCATTTGTTAATAAACGTGAGATAACCAGAAGCTTTTCAGTCAACCAGATAGCCACAGCTCACTTTTGATTGTGGTATCTAATCAACGCTAAATCAACTTAAAGCCCGGTATGTGATCATGTCTTTTTTGGTCATGGCTGGAGCGAGCTTCAGCATTTTCGTTGCATTTTTGAGCCCATATTTTTTTAACGAAATCTTTGTAATCAGTGAAATTGATTTTACCGATGAATTTCCTATAGAATTCATCCATTTCTGCTCTTTGACAAGAACATTTAGAAGTGCTACTAGCACAAACAGACACAATCATTCAAATTTGGTCGGCCAATGACAGCTGTCAAAATTGTGTTGCCCATATTGGATAACTTAAATTTTCAGCAGTAGCGTGCCCAAAAATTTCAATGTTCTCTAGACACATAAAAATAGTTCCTAATTCCACAGTTCATCTAATCGAAATAAATGAAACGTCCGAAATAGCCAAAATATTCAATTTTATGACGATATCCACATTACATCAATTATACAACCAGAGCCAAAACATTCGCAAAAAAATTCCGCAGCTGCATATTTCCGTCTAGCAGCAATTCGAAACAGTTTTGCGCTGAAATCGAACACACAATGGCTCTTAGACGCCACAGTAAAACAACCACTTTAATATCTGAAGCGAACGTGTTTACGAGCTAAAAATCATAGTTTTTCCTTATTTCTGTTTGGTCTTCTTCTAGCTGTGCTATTACTGTTATTGTTGTTGATTTCAGCAAGTGTATAGTAGCAGCAATAAAACTGCCACCGCAAAATCTAGCCGACGAGGAATGGAAAACTGAAGCTGTTGGCGGGACGGCCAGGCAATCTAGTAAGATATGATTCGATATTTGTAAGATGGAAGCAACATGCACTTGAACTCCATCCCAGATATGTTGATAGTGCTGTGCTGGTGTGATAAGCCAAGGCAATGCGAAAAACCAGACTTCTCAAGCATAAACTGGAATATGCATACGACGGACGTAAATGTTTCTAACATGCATATTATGATGGATATGGATTTACGGCGTTAGAGACTAGCGGACTCCGGCTTGGTCAACAGACAAAGGCCAAGAACCAAGCATATAACACATTAACGTACACACAACACATTCAATGCAGAAAACATCAGTTTGGAAATTCGAAAAAGTCGTTAGACCATACCTCGTTCCTTTCAGGCCCCAAAACGTCATAAATATCGAACGAATAGGTTTCCTCAAAATTTTTATTGACTCTTCGAAATTTTAATGATTATCCGAAGATTATAAATTTTTATATTATGCTGGCCGAGACGTTTTGTGTGAAATCGTTGTTGCTGGTGTTGTTGTTGTTTACGGGGGTCAATTATGAATGTTCATGATTTTTTGAAAGTGTTTTTTTTCCTTTATCGTTCCGTCGTGTGTTTCGCTGTTGTTCTGGCGGAGCCACATCAGTACGCTGCTTTCAGAGGGAGAAAATATGGTTTTTGGAGTTGCTTTGGTTTTTTTTTTTTTGTTGTTTTATGTTCCAACTCTCGCCGCCGCTGCCGATATTATTTTAGAATATTTTAAGAGCCATTTCTATGCAAGATTTTTTGAAGAATGAATTGTGCAGTAGAATTGGAAGACGGCAGAATAACTGGACGCGGCCACCATAAAGTCACTCGATGGTGATTTATGGCAAGCGGTTTGATATTTTTGTAGGTCCAGTTTTTTTTTATTGGTGGAGCGGTAGATGGACGGATGGATGGAGTGAGCTGAGCATTCAAGTCGAACTGGATGACTTTGAGGGTTTCATTGGTAAACGAAAGGGAATGCTGGTATGGAAATGAGGCATGAAACAGAAGTAGTAGTAGCCTGCAGTGCAAATAATTAGATTTAAGTGTAAAGAATGTTGGGCTGCCATGGAGATGAGGAGGCTACTAGTAATAATGGGATGTAATCGAATCATGATTAGTTGAGATAGATTTTTGAAAGATTTTCGGGGAAGGCATAGATATGCTTTGTGTGATATGCGATAGTAATATTAAATTTTCAAAAGCTCTATAGAGAGTTACTCTTAATTGACCTTGAATCGTTACTGCATTTGCTTAACTGTACCTGGATCCTAGTAATTCTCGATTATCTGTCTGGATGGATTCGTAGCTCAATTTTCGAAATTCCTAAATTACATAAATACTAACACTAAAACATGCTCTCGAAATTCAACTAAATCATATGCTACCTGCAAAATCAAAAAAATCAAATAGCTCATGTTCTGTCGGTAATGCCGCCGTTTACCTTAATTAGACATAATTCTAGAAAATCATCCTTTGCTTCAGTTGTACAGGATCCACAACCGACATAATTCTATAAGAGCATATAATTTCGATAAATGTCTTGTCCTGCTGATGTCGATCGCGATGTTCGCCTTAAATTTGCCCACTAAATCGCTATGGCTGTAGCTTAAATCGAAATTATATTGTTTTGTTACGAAATATCCGAAACGGAAACATGTTCATAATCACTTGAAGATTCGGTCCATAACGACGATGACGGAACCCAATTTTTCGGATACGCACCCTGTTATTTAGATGGAGAAGAAGAGTGATTTTTTTTTGGGTTTTCAAAATGTTATCATAATTGTGATTATCACGTCGATATGGCAATTATTCGAAATGGGAGCTGTCGCCGTTCCTGATGCCGCCGGAGTAACGACAGAACGAACAGACAGTAGGCAGAGCGACAGTTTAGAACAATTGAAATTAGTTGGTTTGGATAATGCAAAAATTATCATTATGATATTGCGTGAAATAAGTAGTGGTTGTTAGACTAAAATTGTTTGGCATATCTTTTATGGTTTTATATCCGGCTATCCGGCTAGGATTTTAGTGAGTGCAATGGATTTTCGAATTTATTTGTAGTACTATGCCTTTATGATAAATAGAGATAATAATCTTTGTTGACAGACAACTCTTTAGCCCCAGATTATTTGTTATTCTTATGAAAATAATAACACTAAGGAAAATTATTCTTTGATAGAATTTTAAGGGAAGTTATTCAATTCTGTAACAAAAGATATTTAGTTCCGTAAAGTGGATAAGCCAGCATCAAAAATTTATACGAAAACGGACTCTGCAGAGCCCACTGTCATCGGAATGATAGTCGATGTCCTCCGTTTTGTCAGGATGACGATCTTGGCTATCCACCGTTCCACCCTCCTCATGACTTAATTAGGTCTGAATTGGGCAAACTTACCCATGAGAAACACTTCAGTTGCGTTTCGAGGAGCAGCAGTCCATCATAAACGATATTCCAAAGGTCCGGTTCGAGAATAGACCACTGTGCTGCCCCTGAAGTGCCTCCTCCTCCGAACACCTTCGTTACCTGTGACTACTCCCAGTGATATAACAGGTAATGTAGTTATGGTCACTACCTATGTAGCCCTCCATCAACCTCCATCACCCTCCAATCACTCACGAGGGCCGCCAGTCCTTCCGATGCCATGGTGATATCGGGAACGGATTTTCCAACGCCGGACCTTCGATATATTGGCGTAGAGCCTGTGTTTAGCACCAACAGATTCAACCTCGACACCATCTCTACTATACGCCGCCTTTGAGTACTTTCGTTGGGCATACCCCAATCCAAAGCCCTAGCATTGAAGTCGCCTCCGACATGATATGGCCGTCGATATTACGGAGAGTGTCCTCCAGTGAACTGAGCTTATCTCCGAATTCCTGCATTGAGTCATTTGGCAAAAAGTAACAGCTTACGAAAATTATGTCTCCGTATTTCACCCATACGTAAGCCTCACCACAGACGCCACCACGAATACTTGCTCTGAAAGCGTCAGCGATCCAAATCGCCGCGTACCCTATGGCGTCTGGAAATCAAGTAGGCGAGCTCATCCTCTTGTAAGGCTCACTGATTAGGACGATCTGAACCTTTTTTTCGCAGCCGAGCTGCGTGAGAAGATTGTCAGCCGCCTAGCAATTAGGCAAGTTTCCTTGGAAAACACTCATTTTCTCGAACCCGTGACATGCTTCGCAGCATCTACGCCATGTTTCTCGGTGCAAAGTAAGAACTTGGGCTCTGCAGAGCAGCTTAATGTACGGTGGCCGGATTAACCACATTTCCAGCGCTACGATCTGGGCCTTTGCAGCTATTCCTTGTGTGGTCGTAAGCCAGAACCCGATAGCAACGTACCATCTCTACCCACCTTCTCATTCGGGTGTATAGCATACCAACCTTAACTGTACAAGCTGTGAGGATTTGCAGGGCTAGTGCTTGATCCAGCTTCATATCCATTCTTCTCTGCTCCCTTGAGTTTGGAGGGATTAAAGTGGTTTTCACTTTGCTGTTTCCGTTACGCTTAATAGTTGCTGCCACCTCCTCTCAGATGTGAAGCAATCGAAGTCCATAACCTCAATTTCAACTCTAGGATTCATTAGCTTTCATAGCTGTTCGCACCAAGTCACAAAGCCTCATGAGATCATCGCACCGCGTGATTCCCAATAAGACTCCGCTTTCTGGTGTTTTCCATATTTGGCGGACATGAGTTCCGGTTTCAACGAGCTGAATTCCTTAACGGATCGAAACTAGGACCTCAGCTTGTGTTTTCCCTGGACTGGTCTAACCATCACAGCCTCCCATTTTTTTGTCGCTACTTCCGCCTACTTTTCCTCCGCTTTTTAATGTTCTTTTTAGGTGTCTTTAGGTCTCCTTTGCCTTTGTGGATGTTTCCGCAGTTTTTGCATTTGCACCCGCAACAGCATCCTTCACCTGCTTCGAATTATTTTTTTTTGCAATAAACCAGTCTGCACCATTTCATGAAGGATCTGCGTGAATTTGGCAAGCATTTACTCTTCAGCGATTCACTCGCGTCTAATATAATCTCTTTTAGGAGAGTTCCGCGTAGGCGGGCTCAGGTGCGGGGTTTCGGGTATACCCACAGAATTTTCTTGTAGCCGACTTTTCGGCATCTCAAGGGGTTGTTCAGGGCAGTTATAAGCTACTTTGCTCACCTTATCACGCATGTTGCTTTCTAGTGAGGAATTCTGAGCGTTTGCCGTGAGCGTTTGCCGTCAGGACCCTTGGTTTCCTCGAAAAGACAAATTTTTTTATAAAGGCATCTACATCCTTCAGTTTTGCTGCCCTCGTTTCCTTTTCAGTATTTCCGTCTGTCATGGTTATCCGCCGATAGTGATGCGAAGACTAATAATACTGCCCTTACAGACTAATAACACTGCCCAGGCTGCACAAGTGCTGGCATTATCTGGACAATAATGGACTTAAAAACTACCTTGCACTACAATTAAGTTCTAACCTGTACCTTCACTCAGAAAAATATGTTTCCGAAAATCAAAGAAAATATTTACTTGTTTACGAAATGTGAAATCTTCCACAAATCAAATAAACTTTTATTTGATATCAGTAATTTGTATGAATATCATTGAAAAACTTCTTACATTCAACGGAATACAATTTTTGCTTTACCTTATTTCAAGTAAGTCATTTTCCTCAAATCTTGTAAATTATGTCTATGAATTTAGTAAATTATATCTACACTGCGAATATTTTTTTCTATGTCTCAACAACAATCATGCTTCAATATTCAACGAAAAAATTGATAGTTTTTATGACTTCTATCAACATTTCCTCTACACAAATAAAGGGTCGATAGCTTAGCTCGCTAACGTGTCAATCCAAAGCAGCGATCTACCGCTCGTGGGTTCGAATTCCGCCGGGTTCATGGCTGACTTTGTTCGTCTCCAGTTGTCCTAACTCCATTGATTAAGTGTCACATTATAGCTTAAATTGGCGACTAGGCATAAATAAAACTAGCGCTTAAGAAAATAGAAAAAAATGTGGCACTTTAAAAAAAGGAAAAAATTGAAATTTTTTTTTGTTCAGAGTTTTGCGTGCCAACAACATGCGATGCTCTCAAAGCGGTCCCCCATCTAAGTAGTAAACGTGACCAGCACTGCTTAACTTCGGTGATCGTACGTGAACCGATTTATGCCAGATGCCAGATGTTCTTTTAACTATATCAAATTTTACTCAGGGCAAGTGCAATATCAGTGCTTCCTATGAATAAATTCCTTTCTTTCGATTGAGTAAATATTTCTTTGAAACTATACCAAGTTTTACTCAGGGCAAGTACAATATTTATTCTTTGAAATGAAGAAATTTCTTTCTTTGGATTGAGTAAATATTTTTTTGGCGCAGAATCATTACCAATTTCCTTTGATAATGTGTTCATTTTTCTTCAAAAAATAGAAGTATTTTTCTCAGTGTTATTATAATTAACTTAACTTAACTAGACATAAATCTTAGGTCCTACATCTAGCTTAGGTCTAACCTCTAGCCTAGGTCTTACCTCTAACCTAAGTCTTATATCTAGCCTCTCCTGTTCAACGGAGGGCCTACATAACTAAATAGCGCATCCATGCGGTTCAGTTGGCACGCTATTTTCGCGGGGCGCATAACAGGCTCATTAGAGCCACCTGTACGCCCCATTGATCGAATCAGTCCATTCTCATGTCCGTCTGTCTGTAAAATTTTGTCGTTAGTTCTACAACCCGTCCCTAAGTGGCTTCAGGCCCGATTCCTGATATAGGAGAAAGTTCTTCGACCGTTTTTTACTTACCGAGTTTTAGAACCTGCCAGTGCAGAAGCGGAGGATTCTTCTTTCGAACATCTTCGCTTCTGCCATGACAGTCTTTAAGCAAGTAAACCGGAATGGAGTGAGGATAGGTCGGATAAATTTGATATTTTGTACCGGAAGTCAATTTGTTTCTAAATCAACACTAACTGAAATATTCATATTGCAATTTAAACACCATATATTTTCTCATAAACAAAAACCAAATAATTGTAACAATTTCAAAGATTTCATGCTCACGCAAACCCATAGATGTACCTCTACATCCCAAAATCCATTGTTCTAAAATCACCTCGTTAACCGTAACCGAACTAATGTCGGCACGACGTCAACAATAAACATCAATAGAGAGAGAAAAAATTGAACCCGAACGAACACAAGCAGATCTTAAACTATCAACTATATTAGAAGACACCATTCACTGGAAATTTATTGCACTTTAATGAATTCATTCATTCATTTCGACGCAATCTTACTGGGATTTTTGTTCGATTTATTACCGGTTTATCGTATTCTCATTCAAATTCGAAATGAACGACCGGTAGGTTTCTGAATGTTGTTCTAATGCTAATTTTATCTTGTTCTCATTGATGTTCAGAAAACTCATGCAGAAGATATATGTATCTAATATAATGTATCTTGACAATAAAAATTTGTCGTATGCATGCATTTTGAATAATTTTTGGTTTATTAATATTATTAATTTCCAATTGAAAGATGCAGATAGAACCAGTGTTATTTTAAGTGACATATTTTTTTTGTAGAGTTACGAGTATGTTTGTATAAAATATTTTTCAAGAAAATATCTAACAATTCTGTCCAACGATCTTCAAAAATAAAAAACTAAGAAATACGTTTTTGGCATTTTCCTGGTGTTGATGGTTTTCTTGATAGCTCCTGATGTGACCTTAGTCAGCGACCGGCATCCACATCCATTGAATGATTATAGGATCATAAAGGAGTGTTTGTTTTCTGACCAGAGGTGCACATCTTTTAATGTGGACGGCCGAAGTCCTACAGAGCAGGTGTCCTTTGTTAATAGGGTAACAACTGACTGGACGATGTTCCAATCCGAGAAGCATCGATTGTTACCAGGATCCGGACCAAGCGGTTAAGTCTCTTATTAGAACTTTCAAACCTCCTGACAGGACACGAACAATCCACTTGAACCCAGGCGGCATCCTAAGCCTACATGATAGAATATAGAAATATTTGCCCTACGGCGAGGATGCAGGGGACAACGCTAAAATATCTAATGATTGGCCTGTGTATAAACCGAAACTGAAGGTTTTTAAATATGCCGTACGCAAAGCGAGGAGAAACTTATGGAAAGCCTTCCGTGGCACGTTATGAATTAAGTCTTCAACTCAACACCAAAGACTGTAGGGTGTACCAGAATCCTGATGGCACCTGGACTAATGCACGGAATATCCATTATGGGCTTCCATTTTACAGTAAGTTACAGTCCACCGGCACACACACGATACCTCAAATATAGCAAAGCAGCTTTTCGTTGCCTCTAACGATCTCAATTGAGGTGGGCTATGAACTCTTTCGAGCCGTTCAAATCCTTCTGCTGGTTTTCCTGGTCCTGACGGTGTTTTTTCGTTAAGTTAAATATAAAGACTAAGATCCGATATGTATTAGCTCTGGTTTTCCGAACATCCTGGAAAAGATCATCAGTTATCATATCAAAAAGTCAATTGATCCTTCGTTAATCTCCCAGTCTCAGCATGTCTACACCAAAGGCAAGTCTGTCAAAACTGCTCTCCATGCTCACATTGAGCAAATTGAAAAATCTTTCGCTCTTATGGAGTATACGCTTGCAACCTCGCTAGATATTCAGGGGGATTTTTAACTAATCAGGTCTTCTGTGACTGTAAGGGCACTAATAGAACTAAATGTTGATATGCGGCTGACGGCTTTTCTCGAACACCGCAAGAACAGAGTGGTATGTTCTGGCGAATGCTCAATTGCGACGAAGAATCAACACAGGTAAACCTCAAGTTAGAGCTCTCTCTCTCTCCCCTCTGTTGTGAAGCATAACGGTAAATACTCTTCTGTGTCGGCTGAGCTGAGCCGGTTGCAATGTGGTTTTATATGCTTATGAAAAATTACGGAAGGTTTTTGGTGCACTTTACTTCTGCAACAGAACCATAGGAGCGAGTTGGAATTTACAGTCTCGCATTGTAGAATGGCTTTATGCTACTATAGTTGAGCCAATAATACTGTATGGATTGTTGTTTTGGTGACAGGCTGCCTAAGCAAGGAGTGCTTCAGAAACTCCAAAGATTAATTGCACTTTGGTGACAAGGGCCTTCCAAACCTCCCCTACTAAGGTGCTTGTCATACAGCTTCACTGGTTGCCAACCAATCTAATAATCTTGTAGGAAGCTAAGCTGGCTACTGCGAGTCTGCATTGCATCTCGGGATGGGCTAGAACTAAGCTTGGCTATGCTAGAATCTTTTCTGAAGGATTGTTCGCAACAGGAGACGTTGACTACATAGCTCCGAAAACTCTATTGGACCTGGAGCTTTAATGGTGCCACCTTTGAATATGGGCTTATTTATGTAGCTCAAAAAATTTAAGGCTGCCACTTCGCCTCCTAAACCATTGCAGTATGTTTCAGGCGAAGGTGGTGACTTTTTTTTTATGCCATCAACTGGCTTCTATTTAATCAAATATCCGAGATAAATATAGGAATTTGGTATCTGTACGCTGTCAAGAATTAAATGACCTGGATCTCTTAAGGAGATGTTGAGGCATTCAGCCGTGCAATTGATTTGGCTATTTGAGGCAACTGTGGAATATTCGAGACAACTCTGTGGCCAATGAACTGGCAAAGCTTGGCATCTTGCAACCGCAGGTTTCATGCGCTTTCATTATAGGTACACTAATTTCATCAAACCTACAAATTTAAGTAATAATAATGGCCTAGAAATAAGCAGTAGAAACACAGACAAATGACAAAATAGTTAATCATTATTTTAATAACAAATTCGAGCTTTGTTCTTGAATTCGTTTAATTTATTTTGAAAAATAT
The DNA here is from genome assembly GCA_947369275.1 of Nemotelus nigrinus. Classification (NCBI taxonomy): domain Eukaryota; kingdom Metazoa; phylum Arthropoda; class Insecta; order Diptera; family Stratiomyidae; genus Nemotelus; species Nemotelus nigrinus. The sequence goes on from OX376373.1 coordinate 138,950,039, forward strand.
CTACACGTTCTATCTACCAAATACAATGGGTCATTATTACATGCTCTCTTAGATAAAACAAAGGAGGACAATCAATAAGGTTAATAAGGTTATCTTATAAAAAAAAAAAAAACAGCAGAGTCTAGAAGTTTGCAACGACCAGATAGAGACATTAGCTTAAAGTACCGGAGCTTCACTTCATATAAAGGCACTCTGTTCAGTGTGTTATCTTTGAAGTAGGTGATATTGAGAAACTGTTTTTGAACTCTTTCTAACTTCAAGCTGTAAGAATTATAAAAAGGATTCCAAACAGGAGAACAATATTCTAAAATACCACAGACCAACGACTTGTATAAAGTAATTTTTATTTGGGTATTTTTGAAACTAGAGGTACATACTTCTAATCACCAAACCTGCTACCCTAGAAACCCTTGCAATTGTACTGCCAATATATTCACAAAATCGTAGCCTATCTAAGATTACTCCTAAGTCATTGATGCTGTGTGAAAGCGTTAGGAGCACGACTTCTGCTAAATGTCATTTGATAACACTTTTTAAGATTACGTTGCATTTTGTTAATATTGCCCCAAATGACCAGTCTCTCGAGGTCATCCTGAAGTGCACATGAGTCAGCGTCAGAGTGAATTTCTCTGAAAAGCTTTAAGTCGTCAGCATAAAGGCAAAAGTTGCTATTTTTAAAGCAAGAAGTAATACCATTTATGAAGATAATAAAAAGTACAGGACTCAGAACCGAACCTTGAGGCACTCTTGAAGTAGCATAATATTCATACTACTCATAACCAGAAAGAACAGCTCTCAGTTAAGATATGAGCAAAACCACTCTAGCCAAAATCATGGACGCGTTAAGGAAGATCGCGTTAAGGAGCCCACAAAATAGGGGAGGTTTGGCTCAGTAAATCGATTCTTGGCAAACCCAAATTGGTGGCCAGTTATCGTCCACGCCATGTACTACATATTACATGCCATGGAGGGCTATAGTACATGGCTTGGAGAACTATAGTATATGGCCTGGAGGGCTATAAGCATAGAGTCTGCTCCTATGTACTTTTCGCCATGTACTATGGCGTGTGGCGCTATATTTTATAACAATCCCGAAATCGACTATGTACATGGCGCCAGAAGTCTATAAATTATGGTGTCTGGCGCTATGTGTTTTTTCAGTGTAGGGACGGAGTGACTTCAAAACCAGATAGTTGTTTTGCAGCAAGGTAACTTTTCGGAGTACACTTTCCCACCTACCCTGGAGTCTGGTAGATAAGTTTGTGTACATGTCTACATGTACATGTTTTTTTTATGCGCCTCTTAAACATAGAAAAACAAACTCACAAACATGCCAAGTCGTAATCAAAATCGGATAATATTAACATGCCGTGAGGAAGAGGATGCTGTTAGTAACAAATGTTTAGATCAATATGTCTCAAAAACGGTTATGGTTACAGGAAAAGGTTATATAACCTATTTTGTTGAAAATTTTTTAAGCTACAAATTCGTCATACATTGTTTTTCTGAAGACGTGACCGTTACTGAGATATTTAGGAAAGGTCACTTTTGGTGATCTTTGACCCCGTATAAAAAGTGACGCAGCAATCCGATCGATGGGGCTTTGGACATTTTGTTCAACACGCCAGTACCAAGGTTCATACCAAAATTCAGCTTTCCCCTAATTTTTCCGAAGTTTCGCCTTGTGCGATCACATGGCAGCCCTGGGCTCCCATCGATGCACGTAACAAAAATCATTCAGAGATATTCAATCTACCGATTTCAAACGAGTCTTAAGTAGATATTTAAATTTATAATTAAAAATTTTGGAAGAGCTATAAACAATTTATCAAGAAAAATCTGTTGACCACTTTAATGTCATTCAATATTTAAATATAAACTATAATTTAAAGCTCCATTACTCGTCATTGAAAAACACAGCCCCCGAAACAATCTACACTCCATTGTAAAATGTTCGTAACCACAATGAATTCTGCTACCATCATCGACACTGCCATCACTACATAACCATTCCTGCAACTACACTACTAATTCCATTGAACTGAATTTACATATTTATTACTATGATTATTCGCTATTAATCATCGCATCCGAAATTGCCTTTTTGAACTTTTGCATAAACATAATTATTCTTGAATCTCCGGATACCAAAAAGAATATCTTCTATCTGATACACTAAAAGTTACGGCAAAGTCACACTGCCGTCGTCGCAGTAATATCGAAAAGGGGAAATAGCAAAAGATTCAAATTTTGCGTAAGAAATATATTAGTAGCCTAGCCGGCACTGAACAAGCTCATGTCTTATGATAAAATTAATTTGAATATTTAATAAGCACAAATAGACGGCTGGTGAGATGTATCTATTCAATTTTTCCGAAGATTTGATGATTTGAATCGAATCAGTTGTTTTCGATGAATTTGAGGAAGTTTTCAAGATAATTCGACGAAAAATTGATTACATGGCTGATGAATGGTAGAATCGGAACCAATCGATTCCAAATCATGGTTCCGCGAGAGCGCAAATTACAAATGAAATGTTGCAATATAGTAGAAGATAGATTTTTCGTATGAATTTTCCCATGACAGAATTAACGTAGCAGATACCGGTTGAAGTCTCGTGTACATTGAAGAAAAAATCAGAAAGCAGAGTAGATATTTTCTAGTTTAATGAAAATTTAAAATCGGTTACATTGTATTTAGTGTACACGTGTATTCTCTTTTCTTTTCGGTCTTGAATAAGTATCCAAATCGTTACGTGTCCTCAATATTTTCGGGTACTTGAATTTTAGTACTTCGCTTGAAAGACATGAAAGTCAATTCAAAAATAAATATATTCATCTCATAACTAGCCAATATTCTCGATTCCGTACACCCTCTAATTACAATTTATCAACCAAAATGGTAACATTCTAGTCAACATCCTACCAGCTAATCTACACAAATTGCTATTGTTACACAAAATACCATAGATTATTATTAAACACCCACAATTTTCCTTTTACGGTTCACCCTCTTTACCATCGCTTCAACTCATTGACAACCAGCCACTCTGTCATCTCTGTGTTGTATACCTACATTGTTGCATTCACTATTCATTCATCCCGGAACAACATAATAATTATGACATTTGCACAATTGTAGCATATTAACCAGTCCGCACATACGCACAGGGTGAATATACACAACACATATGACCTGCATGAGACCAAGGAACACAACAGAAAAAATTCGCATGAGATCCCCGTGAAGATGGGCGGCGCCGGCACATGTCACCAGAAAAAGTTTACAGGAACGCCTGCTGTGAACCTTTTGTGTGATAGCCATATGAGGCCGACTGTGAAGTTGAGAACAGAAAATCCCGTCACCGAACCTGGTATGCTGCATTAACATTTTACCAATTCTCCGCGGCACATCCGAGACTTGTAGGAAGAATTATAAGCAGCATGTTTACAAGGATCGGAATGGTACAGTGTGTAGTGCAGTGCAGCAAAGACAAGTTGGTTCGTTCGAATTGTGATCACAAAATGCATTATTTACACTGTTGCTGATGATGAGATTGGAATGGTGGATGGATACCTTTTGTCAAGTTTGTATTTCGTAGATGCTGCATGCTGGTTATGGACTTGTTCACACTTTTAAACTTTCGAATACTAAGCGACAACTGATTTACATTTGTACCACTGGTTTACATTGTGTTCCAATGGTTTTGGAAAACCCGATGATTTAAGTGCGTACTATTCAAAGTGTTTTAAATTGAAATTTTGAATGTTTCACTTGCATTTCTCACTTTGTATATTTTTTATTTCTATCCAAGAGGGAGCATAATTTTATAAACGATTTGATGAGGCTATCAATAGTTTCCATCACCTCGTCTTCTGTTTGTGGTCTAATCACTAAGATTCAGTGGCGAAGCGTCCATACAACCCGATTCCTTCCGGCTTCCCTTTCGAAAATATCGACCCACATAGAATTTATCAAAGCATGTACGAGTATGCATCTTACTATGCAGGTAACATTTTAATTGACAAAAGACCATGCCCCTGCATGGCTACAATAACGTAAAAATTCCCCTTCATAAGCCGACATTTTACGGCTTACAAATTCTTATTTGCAAATTACTAGAGCCTTTCATCAAACGTGTGTTGACTGCGCTCTGTCTCTTTTCATTCCTCGCTGTTTTTTATTTGTAGCCCAAAAACCGCCACAGCAAACAAAAACTGCCAGAATTGTCTTTATAACTAAATCAATTCATTTAAGCTGTTTAAATTATAATATTTATATCGTGAATTTGTATTCTCATCACTTTGAATTTGAACTCTCATCACGATTCCGCTTTTGACCCTCAAATTTCAAAGCAATCCACATTTCCAAAAACACTTTTTTAATTGTAATTGTTTTATTCTAAACAGATCGTAACCAGCAGAAAGCTTCAAACACAGAAGCTCATTTTGTTGGGTCGGAAGTACGCTCAGTATTTTCTAGAGCACACAATTTAATGTTCATCACATATGTATGTGCGGTAATTTAGTTTAATCCCCTGATTTAAGTATAACCTATCTATTTTAGTATAAATCCCTGGTCTAAGGGCTATAAATGAGAAGTGCAAATAGGTGGGAAAAAACCGTAGCTTTATGTCTTCCAGATTATCACTGCTATTACATCTAGTTTTATCAAAAACGATGGTGATGTTTCGGTTTTGTGTCTGCATTTCAATATCAGGTGTGTGCATCCATTCTTTAAAAATAGCACCCGTCATCCAAGATTTTGTGTTAGCTCGCCAAGTTATGCCCAAACTTCACTTAATGTCAGTTATTCCGAACGATCTTGGTCTTTTGGCTTTTCCTACGACATTTCTATGAAATCTTTACTATTTAAGGCATAGTGATTTTTGTGGTGTTGCGTTAAAAAAAAACAATTCTGTCTCATCAAGATTATAGATATTTTTTTTATACCGTAGTGAATATTGTAACCCTTTTTAACGGATTCTAGTTACCCGTTTGATGCATTGAAATCACAAAGCTTTAATTTTGTAACAATTTGATGGGCATTACTATGAAGTACCGGGACGGATATTTTTGAAGCGTGCCTTAGATAACCATTAATTCAAAAATTTATCATTCTGGCAGTATGATAAATTTATTTTGAACCGCTTTCTGCCAGTATCTTCGAAATTCTCCAATGTCTGCCTTAGTTGGTTTTTATTTTTTTAAATACGTTGCACCTGAGTCTTACCAATTTTAAAGCCATCGGACGTTTTCGGCTAAGCAATTGTTTTTTTGCTTGCTTGCTTGTATTGCTTCTAAATTTTTGCGAACAACTTAGTTCGTTGTATTTTGCCCTCATATTAGATTTTTTTCACATGTTTTGCATTCATAGCTGCTAAAAAAGGGAAAATGTACAATAATGGTCAAATATATCAATATTTTATTATTATCAGAATACCACTTAAATTGAAGCCGTCTACAACGTACTAAATTCTACACATCAAATGATTTTTCAGCAGAAAGTCATATAGAAATTATACGAAAAGTTTTCCTTGACCTTTAGCAGTTGATCTTTTTCTGGAAAACTCATTTTTTTACACTTTTTCATTCTGCTCTTCTAATCGTTTTTGGTCCAATTAGCAAGTACCACTGAACAAATTTTTGTCTAGCTAATCTGGTTCACCGTCCAATTCTAGAGATAAGCCGATTACAGAATTAATTTTCTTCAAGAAATTGTAAACCAAGGTATCAATTTTATCAGCTGCTATTTCTCGCCCAACGACCTAACTAGGGGCCAGAGATCCTGGCAAGGGCAGCGCAGATCGAGCAGGGATAGTGACAGATCAATACGCTGGTGAGCGAGAGTAACCGGCTTATTGGTGGAACTGAGACGTAGAGCTCTAGCGTGTAGTGGTAGAACCCAGCAATCTATCGGTAGAGCAGAAACATCCCAAGCTGCCGCAAAACACAAAAGGGGAAAAAAGAGCTGGGCTATCAAGGCGAGGAAAAAACAAATGTGGCAAGCACTTTGCGATGAAGTGAACTGGGACCCATTGGGGCGGGGATACAAACTATTTTCTGGTAGACTAGGTCAAATGGGTCCTGGCCCACTATTGGAGGCGAATACGCTGAAGTACAACGTGAACTCGCTGTTCTCAGAGAATCTCAGAGTAAAATACGCTCTCCATCAGGAAGCTATTCCTTTTTTTCACTCTGGAGGATCTTCGTAGTGCAACTCTCAAAATTTAAAACCGAAAGACCAAAATATAGCGCCACACGCCATAGTATATGGCGAAAAGTACATAGGAGCAAACGCTATGCTTATAGCCCTCCACGCCATGTACTATAGTCCTCCACGCCATGTGCTATGGTTTTCCATGCTATGCACTATGGTCCTCCACGCCATGTAACTAACGCGTCAGTGCGAAGCAGCGATCTACTGCTCGCGGGTTCGAATCCCACCGTGCCCATGGCTGTATTTGTTCGTCTCGTGTTGTCTTAACAGTCGGTGACTGGGCATAATACCAGCGCTCCATTAATTAAGTGTCACATTAAAAGCTTTAGTAGCGACTAGGCATAACACTAGCGCTTTAGAAAATAAGAAATAAATGTGGCACTTAAAAGAATAATGGAATAATTGATATCGGCTTCTCCCATATGTCTCCCTACCGCCATCGCTAAGCATTCGCTTCAAAGGGCAATCCCCTGAGCTTTGGCATTATTGAAGGAAAAAAAAACAAAAAAAATACTAAAGCACCACAATAAAGGTCTATTAAAAAAATTTAACTCTTAAAATATTTGCACGCATGCTTAACACCATAAATGTATACCTCCATATCATTTTTTTTAATTTTTTTTATTTTTCATAATGCTTCCCAGACAACTAGTTTGTTTGGATAAGGGACAGCACAAAGTTTTACGTGCCAACGTCACGTGGTATTCCCAAGCGGTCCCCCATCTAAGTACTAACTGCGCCCAACACTGCTTATCTTCAGTGATCTGACGAGAATCGGTTATTCCAGTGTAGTATGGATGTATATTCAAATATACTTCAAATAACGAACAATATCTAAATTCGCTCACCTATAAATGAAGCTATATTGCATGGCTCATGGTACTATGTAATATGGCGTGTGGAACCATAATTTCTGCGCCATATAATTATGGCGCTGAGAGCCATACTGCATGGCTCAGGGTACTATGTACATAGCGTGTGGGATCATAAATGCTGCGCCATGTTACATGGGACCACGCGCTATGTAGATTCTGATATTATGGCGCTGGGAGCTATATTGCATGGCTGAGAGTACTATGTACATAGCGTATGGGACCATAAATAATGCGCTATGTTACATGGCTCTGGGCGCCATGTGGATTTTTTTCAGTGCGGAGACGGTTGTGGAGCCGATGCTGCATTCAGAAGCCGTTTGGGTACGTGTCTCAGTATATGCAGAGACGGTATTGCGACTGAAAAGAGAAGATGGTTACCTTACAAACTCCTCCTGACAGAACGAAAGTAGTCGTAGGGGTACCTGTTTGGTGCTTGTGGCACAGCCAAGTCGAAGCAATGCGAAAGCAGTACCGGCTTGAATTCCTGTCGTCAGCGGGTGATATTTTTTTAATAAGTACGAATGTCACATAATCCTGCATCTTTCGCAGGATACCTATGAAGTTTTTTCGACGCCCGTTCAAAAAAAATATTATATTTGAATAAAGGCAACACAACTCTAAAACTATTTGTTTTGTTTTAATTTACTCGTTGAGCTGCTTAAAAATAGTGAAAACATTACTCCTTATGCCTTTTCTCCATGCTTTCGATCTAGTTCAAAGCATTTCTAATGCTGCTCACTAAACTTTTTCCAACGCCATGAATTTTCCGTTGGAATACGTGAAAGTTATGAGAATATTACTTTCCGCTTTTTTCCTATGCTAACGGCAACACAATACGCTCTTCTACGCCCTTCATCCATAACTTTGCTAGTGCTTTTATCTATTCCATTATTGCTTAGATTTTACCCGCATCAAAGTGTTGAACACAAATAGACTCTGTTCTCAAGTTTCTCTCAATCTAACCTCAAATTTTTTCGACATCTCAACTTCACTCAAACTGGTTCACAATTGCATCATTTAAAAAACAACAAAAAACGTCATTTTACCGAAACTTTTTGAATATCGCTAGAAGTTTAAATCCGAATAAAAGCTTAGCAATTGAATGAGTATAATAATTCATAAAATCAAATAATTCAATTACGTCTTTTTAAAATACTCGATGGAAACAATACAATCCTACCAGTTTTTAAGTGTTTGACTTCCAACATGTTCTTACAGAATCATTGACAACGCTCAACTAATACTTTTTTTGGAACAGTGTATGGTACATAGGCGTGCATAGAGCTTTGAAATAGAGGGGGCAAAAACTCGGATTTGGCACACTTTCTTCAATTTTCAGTTAAATATTGTGAAGGCCCAGTAAAGGAGTAGTACGAAGTGACATACAATAACAAAGTTCAGGAGAAGCTATTCAATAGAGGATACAATTGCCAGCCTTTGCCCCTCACTGTGCACACTACTGGTACGGTAGCTTGATTCATCATGTATCAACCTGACATTATTGAGACTATTACTCTCAGTAATAAAGCATCTTCTCAGCAATTGTCCACGCGAATCGAAACACCAATAATTGAAATGCCTGAGTGTTGCAAAGCCTGAACTTGAAAATTCTTTTAAATCTAAATACTTTTTCACCAAACTAAAATTTCAATCCAATTTGTAATCATCCAAAAACCTTTTTCATTCAATTTCAGGTTTGGTTTCAAAACAAACGATCGAAAGAACGACGCCTCAAACAACTGACGAGTATGGGTCGAGGTCCTTTCTTTGGTGGTGCGCGGAAAATGCGTGGTTTCCCAATGAACCTATCGCCGGGCGGTCTAGACGATGGTCCACCTGGCTTTCCATACTTTGCAGCCGACGGTAAATTCGAATTCGGCTACGGCGGACCACCTTTTCATCCGCATGACAGTCCATTCTTTCCGGGACATCCAGGCGGCCCGATGCCTTTCAACGCCCCAGGTACATTTATATGTAGTAGTCCTAGTCATCATCAACATCATTATTATGATACATTCTAAATTTTCTTCAATTTTCTGTTCCGAATCGGTTTTTTGTATCATATTTCTCTCTCTCGGATCCTTGTCGAACCACACACAAAAAAAAATTTAAATTCGTTTTCATGAGTATCATTTTCTTAATATACTCTCTCTGTGTTCCTTATCATTCACTGTTCATTATTTTGCGCAGGTGGACCTATGGATCATGCCGGGCCCATACCGATGGTCAATGAATTCAATCTAACGCCCGAATCGAATTTCATCAATCAAACGAATGGACCGAACGTGAATGGTGCAAATAACGGTCCACCACCCGAACACATAATGGGAGCGGGCGGCCCACGAAGCGGTTCACCCGAATTTATGAGTTCGGGTAATTTTTCCGAACCGCAGAATATGCAAAATGAAGGATTGGTTTGGTAATGAGCACTGTATAATAGTCATTTTAATATTTTCGACCATAAACCTACTCTTGCAACATCCGCTGCATTGGCATCAAGCACATCAATACCGTTCGGTCAATATCATTATCATTTTCCGTCGGGAGATCAATAGTTAAAATAACACAGAAAGAAACTGATTTGAAATTAAGGAGCTGAGAATTTTTTTGAAATCGATTCGATTAAAATTGGAGAAAATAGAATATGCAACTGTCTACTGTATGAAATTGATTGAAAAGTGGTAGAATGAAAATGATGATGAATAGTGAATTAGATTATTTGTAAAAACAAATGAAGAAGGAAAAGAAATATTATTTTTATCCACTAACAGTTCACTATGTCAAATTTTTTTGTACACCTAAATGGAATTATTTGTTGAACTTTAAAATTAAGTGGCTCAAAATCAACCATTGCAACAAAACACTCTGTTAATCTTATTAATTGGAATATTCAAACTGAAAAACTGGCCAATAAGAAACTAGTAAATTGTAAATATAGTATATATTCACAATCCACACTTCAGTCCTTCTATGATCTGTAAGTTCTGTAGGTAATTAAGGACGAGAATATTAGAATGTCGAAATTTGTATATAGTTAATAATAAATAATGACATGTAAGTCACACACTGTATCTATAAAAGCAAAATTGTATCTGTCTATGATTTAATTCACAACATTCATAAAGGAACAATTTGTTTTGTCTCATTGTTCGTATTGAAAACTATTTTCACTTTTTGATCTGTATTTTTGTTGATTTGAATCGATTGAAACATTTAAAAATAATACTAAATATGAATTATCAATTGTATCTTATCCCGTTTCGATAATTCTTTTCATTTTTAATCAAGTCAAAGTATTTTCGATCAATTGAATTATGTCCAATATATTTTGCGCTCAATTTGAATTTGCACTCCAAAAAGGATACGATCGATTAAATCAATTCGAAAAGTGTATTTAGTTACTGTTATTAGCACACACCACATCTCATTTCATTAAATTCAAATAACTTTTTTCACTCCGACTCGTATTCATCTTGAAATCTTTATTAGCTTTAAAAAACATTAAAATCAACATAAATACGACAAAAGAAATCTTTTCAATTTCATTTCGCGAAAAGCTGCAACACAATTTGGAACAACAATAATTTTTGTCATTTTAATAACTTATTTATTACATTGTATATTTCACTTTTTTTTCCTCCAATCTCAATTCTTCATCTGAAGCAACAACAACTCGTATTGATGTAGTAATATTAATTTATAAACTAAAGTGAAATTTTCAACAACAAAAATTCTTAAAAAATTCAATAGATCTAAGTGAAGTTGTTAAAGTACCGCTATACAGATACATGTATGCATCAGAGACGTGCGTGAATAATCTATGTATGTAAAGCGAAAGCAAAACCAGAAAATTTTCATTATGCATTTAAGATTATATATATATAAAAGAGTAAGTATATGCATATAGACACTGGTATCCATATGAAAATATATGAAAATTGTAAAATAGAGACACAAAAACAAAATGGCGTAAATTGAAAGATATAATGACGATGAAAATTTATAGGTATACTCTTATAAATCTGATGAAATAATGTATCTTTAAAACACATTTCTAGAATAACGCAGATGAGAATCAGAGAGATACAGCCTTTAATGTAGATTTAATGTATAAATAACTTAATATTAATTAATTAATTATATATTGTCAATGTATTGTAAATATAGAAGAGAAAATGAAAAATTTAATTATTAAAACACAAACATTAAAAATGCTATGAAACAACAAACCATACTCACATATGGACATGATGAAATCTGAAAAAACAAAACAAAATATTGGAAAAACATCAGCAACAATTAATGATGATAATGATGATGAAAATAAAAGTTAATTTGTCGGCTAAATTTAGCGATTCATATACAAAAATATTCTGTTGTTTTATTCATAGCTGTATTGTTCCAGGTGTTCGGTTTATTGTTTTAACATGTGCTGCGAAAAGTCGTGTTCTCGCGCAAAAACCTGTGGAGCCTAATGCCGGGTTTCCACCAAAGAGACAAAACAAAAAACACGGACAAAACGTGTTTTTTTGAACAAAAACACGAATGTTTTGTAAAAACTGAACAGTTTCGCGAGCATTTTTGTCTCTGAAAACTGTTTTAGTAAACAAAACACCTTTTTTGTCCGTGTTTCTTGTTTTGTCTCTTTGGTGGAAACCCAGCATAACTGTGACACGGCATCATTTACGGAATTTAAAATGAATCACCACACCAGTCCGGTCGCGTAAATATGTCAGATTCCAACGCAGTTCTGTTTATGAATGACAGTATCTGACAGCCCAGATGAAATTCGAAATCGCATAGTGGTTCTCATCAGTCTTGTCCAACCTTTTCTGGAAATTCAGTTATGTCCCGATTCAACCAGCAAGGAAATTCTCATCGATTTTAAATTCGCTCTACAGTTGATTTCACGCACCCTTTCAAACCCCCTTTTTTTATTTGGACTTGTTAAATTAACTCTTTTAAACATTAATTCCTTGATTTTACTCTTGCTCTACCCACATTCAGCTCGTTGAACTTTGTTCGAAAGTCACTAGACACAGACAATTTGTTGGTTGCGTGTTATAGCTAAATGGAGGAGGCTCAGCTCCTTACGTGCGTGGTTTAATGTTCGTTTGGTTGGCGTGTTTTTGAAAAATTGATATGTATGGCAGTTTCAGTGCCGGTAGCATGATTACACGACATGACATTCAACTGTTTGGAAATATCACTATTTCACAAATAAACACCTTTTTGGAATGCGGTTGTTATTTGTTCTTGTTCGTTGTTTTTTTTTGGTTTGTTCTTGCGCTGCCAACACATCCTTGACAATTTGTTATGATAGGATTTTATGAGCTGTTAATGGACGGGCAGTGTTGTTTTGATTGTCATGATAATATCGAGGAAGAAACATGTTGAAATTAATGATTTAATAAAGATATAATTGATAGAGAATGTGAGTGGTGGAGGTAATGCAAGAGGACAGTGACTATTTAAAGAAGAAAAAAAATATTTTTTTATTTATTCCAAAGACGAAGTTGTGTGTCTTCATCATGTTTCGATAGATTTAAAGCACTGAAATGCGGATAAATCCATATTATTTGAATGACTCACTGCAGCAAACAACTACATAAGCAATATAATACACGAAGTTAGATAACATCGTTCAATCAAGTAAATGTCCCAAACACATCTCTAAAAATGATTCGCTTTTTTCGAATTTATTTTATAACTATTATGGTGCAGGTCAGTCTTTAGCCCTCCGATGAAGGCTAGGGTATCAAGGTGTGCTTCCGAAGCTGAGAAAAGCTGAGGCGATGCTAAGGGCGGACATTAGAGGAGGATGTCCAAAGGCAGGAGTATTATCCCACCTGCTCTAGTCCCTACTAGTTGATGATCTTTTCGTGACCCCCAATAGTAAGGGCCTAACTGCTCTCGGCTACGCGGACGACATCACGGTAGTAATAAGACGTTCGCACATGGATGCCTTGAGATCCAGAATCCAAAAAGCCTTAAATCCAGGCTTTATTCATTAATCATTAGGAAACAAGCATAGTACCATTCACCAGAAAAAGAAAAATTGAAATGAGAGCCCTAAATATTAGGGGAACAGTCGCAAGTCTGCAGGAAGAAGTAAAATATCTAAGAATCCTCTTAGATACGAAACTCACCGAGGACAATTATTTTAAAAAAACGACACTGAAGGTCACTAAGGCACTCTGGGCTACAAAACAAATGCTTGGACACAATTGGGAATTAATGGATATACAAATGGTGAGACCCATCATCCTATGTGGAGCTGCAATGTGGTGGAAGAAAACCACATAAAAAAGCTTCAAAGAATGGCCTGCCTGCTGATTACAGGAGCAATGAGCTCTACCCCAACGGCATGAATGGAAGCCCTTCTAAACCTACAGCCACTACACCCCAAAATTCAGGAGGAAGCAGCGAAAGATGCTATTAGCCTACGACAGTCCACAGGTACAAATCAGGAGATCTGAAAGGCCACCCCAAAATCCTGCAGGGTATTAGGCCCATAACGGAAACGTTGAACTTCAGCGATCAAATAAAGACCAAAACAGCCTTGGGGAAAAGGTCCAAGGTCTCAATCAAGGGATGAAAACCAAGAGACAAATGGGAGGATGGCCCACCTCCCTCATATAAAGGATTATTCAAAGATAGATTGTGGAGTAGAAGCAGAGATCGTAGGTCCCAAGTGCAAAATCCATTTCCCTCTCCCAAAAGAGGTCCCCGTCTATCAAGCAGAACTATCTACCATACTTAGAGCCACACAAATAATAAAGATGAGGAGCACTAAAAGGGTCAGAATTAAGATCCGAACGGATAGTCAAGCAACTCTCAAGGCTATCAATCGCGATCAAATAAATTCAGCTATACTTTTAGAGGTGAGAGAGGCCCTAAATAAAATAGGGGCACAAAACAGCATCACTCATGACAGGCACCAAGGAAACGAGGAAGCTGATACCATAATCAGAGAAGGAGTAAGAATGCCCTTCACAAATCCTTCTCCTCAAAGGCAGATACGAACAAGGAAATTAAAATATGAAACAAGAAAAATATTTAAAGCTACTGGCTTAACATTGAAAGTTTAAAATACTAAGAAAAATAGCTTGGCTTCGATAGTAAAAGAGCAAAAGAAGCAGTGGCTCTCTGCAAAAGTTGCATAAGAACCCTATCTGGAGCACTGCCAGGCCACCATCTCAGCAAAAAGTATCTCCACAGAGTAGTTAAGGAGCGGGACAACTGCTGCAGATATTGTAGGGAAACGGCAGTCTGTAGAATATCTTCTCATACTCTGTTCAACACCAGCAAAAAAAAAGATTAGACCTCTTTCACTCTGCGCTTTCCCCCATCAGAGACATAACAAATGTCCCGTCAAGGAACATATCCAGGCTCATAAGAAGCCTAGATACCCTATAGGACATAACGCAGAGGAGGCACACAATAGACCCAGCAGGTCGCAATGCCAGGGACCTTCTGGACCCAATCCAGGCTATCAATCAATCAATCAATGGTGCGGGTCTAAGCTCAATATTTGACCAATATCAAAACTTATTACACCAGAGAAAACTTTTGGAAACTATATCGGTATACTAGGCGATGCGACGTTTGACCTCAACACATTTCGATTATTTGAATATGACATGCAGACATCACAGATGTGTTTATACAATAAGCTCCTTTTCGGATAGCTATGGGATTCAGTCAAGAATAAAAGCATTTTTTTTTTTGAACAGATAAATCATGTTCCAGCTAATATATAGTTCCGATCAACCTTAGAAGCAATTATTGAGAAATGAAGTAAATTATTTATATTAGTTTAATGACATTGAATCAAAACACCCACTGTCTTATTTTTAATATAATACACAATAGCTGCGTTTGTTTTTTATTGAGACTCGAATACGATAGCGGTAATGCAATACAAACAATACCAATATTCACAATATGATTTATTTTAGGATTTTTTACACTGCCCTTTTTGGGCCGTAGGCACTGAGATTTGTTTTGGAATTTATTTATTTATTATTAATACAGTACAGCTATGAGCAACTGCCATCACAACAGAATTTAGCTAGATTTGATGTCCTCCGCGTGACATTATTTCAAAAGAAAAAGAGTTTTTTTTAATTTTACTGCGCGCAAAATATCATTCTCTGAACCGAGTTATGTTCTCTTGCATTTATGATCGTTTGTCTTAGTTCACTTAAATTGATGATCCATTAATCAAATAATTCTGATCAAATATGCTGCAATAATTGGAATACTTAGTTCATAGAGAATAATGAAAAAAATAACATACAACTCAAAATATTTGATTAAAAAACATAAAATAATACCAGGAGTAATACCAAATCAATGTTCAACTAAAAATAAAGAAGCAATTTAATGATGGAATACAATCCTCCACACCAAGGTTAGGACAAAAGAAATGTAATGAAGTCCTTTATTTAAAAAAAAAACTCTAGCGCACCTGAACCGCTAGAAACACTAATGTTCGCAGAAGAGTAGAAGAATCGTGCAGGTTTTGAGTGCATTTTCCACCACATGAGCTGCTTATTACGGCCAAACTGTCTCAAACGCCACGTTTTAATTTGGTCTCAAGAATGCATTATAACTCATTTGGTGGAAAAGTTTCAGATATTACCACTGGCATGAATTTCAACGTTTATGAGAGCGAAACACGGGTTAATTATATTCGTTATCAGTTGCTTATTTCACAAAATTTTGAAAGCAGCATGTCATATAACATCAATGAAGAAAATGCTCAGTGCCTGCAGCACTGTAACTGAAGTTGGTGTTTGGGGCTGCGATCCAAAAAATTTGCAGAACTTTGGGAATTGAAACATTAGCTATTTATTTTCATTGTAAATGTTTCCGCTATGAATACTAACTGTAAGCGTTTATTGATACAAAAGTAGCACAACCGACTCGTGCTGGCAAACTTCTGCCAGTATCAAAGCCAAGAATATATCACATCTGCTTCACGTTGTTTAATTACATCGAAGTTATAGGAGTATAAAGAAATTTAGGGTTACCTAAAGCGAGTTTTTTCAAATAATCGAAAAATTCAGATTTGCTGTTTATTGTCACTACAATATCATTACCATTTGAAAATTTTACGATAAAACCGCTTAATACAGATATTGCAATTAAACACAAAACCAACAATAGCTAGCAACCCTATCGTTGCTTTTCAACCAAATTTGGCCTGAATAATGTTTATAATAGGTTCCGTTAATTGTATGAAATTCGTATTGATTTCCTGACTGCACTGGAAGTTATAGGGCAAAAAGTTTTATTTTCCTCAGCGAATTTTCAAAACCAAAGACACAAACATTACCATAGCTGGCAGCACCAATAAAATTTTTCAACCAAATTTCCACCAAACAGAGATTAGAGTAAGGTTCAGCTACTGTGTCTATTTCATGAGAATCTGGTAACTTATTCACATTTCATAGGGCAAAAAGCAGTTTTTTTTCTTTGTAATTTTTCAAGATGGCACCACTCGCACAGAGTTGCCCCCAATTCAAAATCGTTCCTATCAGATCTGGTCCTACTTAAGTCCAATGCATTCTGTAAATTTCAATTGTATCTGATTATTGATTCGTGAGTTCCCGTGAACAGAAGTTTTTGATGCTAAAAATATAGGTTAACTAGGAAAGGGTTACCGTTTTTGTCCGACATGAAATTTCCCAAGTTTTGCTTTGAACGGGTAGATAAAGCATAAGATTTGTATACAGATCGGTTTTATTGTAAGAAACGGACATTTTTTAGGATATTCGATGATTTGAATGTTTTTACTTCCAAATTTTTATTTTTTTCAAATTTAAGACACCAAAATTATCATAGCTGGCAGCTCCAATCGAATTTTTCAATTAAATTTCTACCAAACGTGGTTTAAAGTAAGGTGAATTTCGTCAAAATCGAACGATTGAATCAGAATTTATAGGGCTGAAAGCAGTTATCTTTTTTAGTGATTTTTCAAGATGGCACCACCGGCACAGAATCACCCGCATTTCAAAATCACTTCTATCAGACCTGGTCCTATTTCAGACCAATACATTCTGCACATTTTAGCTACCAGGCGTGCCCGTTATACCATATCAAATTTTTTTTTGTCTATGTAAACAAAGCACAAGATTTACAAATGAGTGGCTTTTTTTTTTTGAAGAAGCGGCATTTTTTCAAGACAGACGATGATTTGGATGTTTTCACTTTCAGTGCCTGCCCTAGCTACAGGGTTGCTAGCACGCTCATTAAAAGCAACACAAATCTACAACTAAATAATACAAATATATCCTGAAAATTTCGTAATGATTGAATAGCTTTGTCAAAAGTTATCGCAATTTAAAAATTTTCCAATTTTCCCGTTCTCTTTTTAGGCACCCAGCGCACACATGGGGTTAAAAAATTCCAAAACATTATCCGATTCACATGCAAAACACGTTCGAAATTTATTTTGTCAGCTTTATTTTTGCAAAAATTATTTGTGTACGGAATAATAGGTATATTAAAAATATCACTAAAATCGCCGCCGGCGCCAAAGGACTAAAGATAATTAGCATTAAGTGAAACCTGGACCTATTCTGCATATACACCAATGTATCCTGAAAGTTTCAGCTCAATCGGATGGCGCGTTCCCGAGATTATCTCACTGAAATTTTTTTATGATATATATATATATATATATATATATATATATATATATATATATATATATATATATATATATATATATATATATATATATATATATATATATATATATATATATTAGGGCGGGCCAAATTTTGTGTCGATTAGACCTGCCCCCTAAGATGATTATATGGACAATTCTAAGCAACTTTGCCGAAAGAACCATAGGTCTATCTCGATTTTCGAGTCCCCCACTTTTCAAAAAAAGATTTTTTCCCTATAACATCATTTTGATTCAAAATTCGTTTTTTTATTCATCGTTATATTATCTTTTTTATGTGTATATGGGGGGTTTTTGGGGTCGAGAAATTCATTTCTGATCTTTATTTTTACCTATAACTACCGCCAGAGGGCGTTTCATGCATATTTTAACTATTTTTCGTCTATTTTCCGAGAAAAATTACAAGTTTTTCGGTAAAATTGATCTTTATTTTATTTTTTTCAACAAAAATTCAACTTAAAAAATAAGAACATGTGTAAAAAATAAAAAAAAAATGAATTTAGTGGAAGAAAAGCGAAATAACTTATTTTTGAAAGTCTTTTTTGCTTTCAAGTCGGGGGTATTTTGCACGGCTTTCTGATGTAACTGCCATAACACTGTGTCGACTCTTTTCTAAAACACGTTTAGAAACGCTAGCCAGCAATTGAACATGTCTTTCCGTTGCTTGTATGTGTACCGGAATTCTTGGATCAGGCAATGGTGGATCATCGCATTCTAAATATTGTTCCAAATGATCATACGGAATGCTATACGTAAACGGTGGTTCGAATAAGACATCATCTCTATTTAAATCAATCATATTCGTATAATCTGTACAATTGAAGTTTATCAAAGGTTTTTGATAAACTCTAAGATGTGCCGGGTCGTACAGATTTCTTCGGTAGTGTAAAATTTTCTTGATTGCGATTTTTCGTGTCTCTTTTTTATCATCAAATAACATCGCTAACAAAATATTTTCGGAATGTGCGTAATATGAATTGTTTTTAATGACATTATTCACAACTCCGCGTAGATTTGTATCCAAATATTGTGTCCAACGAATGAATTTGTAAAATAATACACTACCGAAGACCACCGAATTATAGTACTTGATGTTGAAGTACATCGGCACATACACTTTCATTATGTATGTTGCCAAAATTTTCAAATTCCTTGATAGATTTTCAGTTGACACATACAACCGCAACAATCTATTCGCCTTGGTGAGCCAACGTGAATGTGCTATTGGTCCTGGTTTATTGTGAGATAAATCCGCAGGAACAACACCATTCGAAATTGCATTGGCCATTTTGTATAAGTACTTTGAATCGGTGGATAATTCAAATGGATCTAAATCAGGTGGCATGTTCTCTAGCACGATTATCTCGAATTCATCTACAAGCTGAAAAAAAAGAAATGAGATGAATTAAATTTTACCATTTAATAATGGAAAAAATCGATGAGAAAAATGACAAATGATACATACCGGAAGATTTTCACAAGTTTCAATTTGTTTGCCCAACGTTCCAGTTGTTGTTCGTGGTCCAGTGGTCGATGATCTTTCCAAAGTGTCAAACAAATGACGAAATGGCAGCTCGTTAAAGTGCAGCATGCACACAAACCAATGCAGCGGTCTATTCAAATGCAATTCAAATCGACGCAAAATCCCATTTCTTACGCCAGTATTTGTTGGCTCACCATCACAGCATATGCCGATTAATGCATCGAGAGCAATTTCTTAATTGGTAAATACACAGTGGTAAAAATGGTGTGAATTTTATTTATATTCTAATATCAAATTTTGATTTTCACAAAGCTTTAGCGTGTGTATTTTACGACGTCTGATTTCTTAACAATCTAATCGCATGAAGTTGTCACAAGATGTCAAACTACATCTTCGGTATTCATCGGGTTTGACTCACATACTCCTACGGCATAACTCATATGTGCCTAACTCATATATGTATATCAACAGCATTTACTCATATGTCAACCGACATTTCGCCTCTAAGGACCAGTTAATACATTATTCCAACGCACATTATTCCTACATGCTATACATATAAATACATTACAATGTATTACATATTTCAGAAAAAAGTAACCAAGCAAGAGAACAACATCGATGCCTATGTGTATTAAATTACAAAATTTTAACACATACCTTTTAATTCTTTTTGAATTTCACAATTATTCACTGGCAGGAAATTTATAATTCACTTTCACTGAAATGATGCTCAAAAACTAATGAACTGAACACTCATAAATGTCATTGTGTTGTGCTCTTTCACAAAATATGTCGGTAATGATGTTTTACCGATGTTTTTTTTTAAATAAATGCGTTGTTGACTTGAAAGCAACAACACTTTGTCGCTTTTTTTCTCACTAAATTCATTTTTTTTATTTTTTACACATGTTCTTATTTTTTAATTTGAATTTTCATTGAAAAAAATTAAATAAAGATCAATTTTACCGAAAAACTTGTAATTTTTCTCGGAAAATAGACGAAAAATAGTTAAAATATGCATGAAACGCCCTCTGGCGGTAGTCATAGGTAAAAATAAAGATCAGAAATGAATTTCTCGACCCCAAAAACCCCCCATATACACATAAAAAAGATAATATAACGATGAATAAAAAAACGAATTTTGAATCAAAATGATGTTATAGGGAAAAAATCTTTTTTTGAAAAGTGGGAGACTCGAAAATCGAGATAGACCTATGGTTCCTTCGGCAAAGTTGCTTAGAATTGTCCATAGAATCATCCTAGGGGGCAGGTCTAATCGAATTTTTCGGCTCCATACAAATTGGCCCGCCCTAATATATATATATATATATATATATATATAAATATATATATATATATATATATATATATATATATATATATATATATATATACATATATACATATATATATATATATATATATATATATATATATATATATATATATATATATATATATATATATATAAATATGCATTTTTGGCCGAATCGATTCGAACATTAGTAAAAACAAAAACACAAAACCAAGAATTCAGAACCGAACGATATTTGCTTGAAACAAACTAGTTTCAACTCAAGTTTCAAATTGAAATTATACACAAGGAAAAAACAGAATCAATCCTATGATTTGAAATATTAATAGTAGACGCTTTAACTCGGAATAAGAGGAAAATATGAAAATAACAAGCTTCGTTAACTTTATCTTTTCCTCTCTGATTTATGTTTCATGAAAAAATGTTAAAAGTCAATTTTACAGAAATCAGTTTTTCTTCTTTGACACCGTCACATCGATGATAATTAATGACCATGAATTCCCGATGCGCATTACAAAGGTGTCAGCGCCAAATTAGCTCCGAACCAACTCCTCCTTGTTCATATTATGGAAAAACGTTTCATAGAGGAAAGAATCAATGCCTATGTTTACATCGCAGAATATCTGCAGAAGCGATTGCTGCCTCTCATTAATAGGCATGAAGGGTCCATGTTGTCACCTACACTCTAAAAAGTGGGTCTAAAATTAATTTTTTGATAGAAGTAAATATATTCATTTTTCTGTTTAAAATAATGAATCATAATTTTTTTTTACACATTGGATGTGTAAAAAAAAATTATGATTCATTATTTTAAACAGAAAAATGAATTTGCTTTTACGTCATATCAGCTGAATAATAAATAGTGTTTTGTATAAATTTACTACTTTGCTACTCTCATTTACACCAAAGCTGTAAAATTGTATCATTAGCTCGAATTTGACTTATTATTGATGTAACATTGTGACGAAAGACGGTGATTTGGTTAGACTGAACGAGTCTGATATTTCGTGATCATTGCTTTGAATAGCAGCAGCTAAGTGTCAGTCTTTTCGTGTAATAAGTGTAGAAGAGTAGCTATAAGTTAATTAGAAGTGTAGCAATAAGTTCTATAAGTTAATGTGTATAATGTGTATATAGTGTATATATCAAATTAAAATAAATTATAAACTTAAAGGAATTGCATTTTTAACATTTAAAGCCCTATTTGTAGGTTTTTTGTAGTGAAATTTAATTTTGAGGTAATATTTTATGTTATGGCAGTTACCTGTCTTGAGGGGCTGACTTTTGAATCATAAAACTTTTTCCATTTTATTGAAAATGAAACTTATCTAGAGTTTAGCTGAAATTCCTGCTTAAGTAGTGCAATCTTCCTAAAATTGTTCGCAATGGATACCTTTTGATGTCATTTGTTTGATCAAACATTCTTCAGGTGCGTTTTTGCACGCTTGGACAGGGTAAGTTACCTAAACTAACCTTAACTTACCCTGCCCAAGAGTGCAAAAAACGCACCTTTTATTATCGTTTTTTTAAACATTTTTATTGACATTCACGAATAAATTGCGCTTATTACCCTAAAAGACTCGTAAAATTTAGCTTTTGATACATACATTTTATGCGGTTCTGTCCTAAATTTACGTCTTTTTAGGGTAAAATTACACGATTTGCTCGTAAAAAAAAATTACACATTTAAGGCGTAAAATATTCTTTGTACGCACTGTTGTAAATTTACATATTTAATAGTAGGAAACCAGTTTCCTACTATTATAAGGGTAAAATTTAACCAATATTTTTTTAAGTGTAGCATCAAGTCATTATGCTAAGAAAACGCTGGAGTGGTATGAAAGCAGCCACGTCACTTTTGCCCCTAAGTAGACCAATCCACCACATTGTCCTCAGCTTGGCCAACCACTCAAGTGAAACGAGTATTGAAAAAAAAACAATGGGAGGGCTAAAACTGTATCCGACTTTGACAAAAAAAAATTGAAAAAGGATACGAAATCGTTAATGAGGCCTCTCCGAAAAACTTAATGCCGGGTCTAGTTTAGTTTGAATTGAAACAGCTAATTCACTATTTCGCTCGTTTGAGCTAACTGGTTTGGGCTTTGATGGCTGCAAGGCAACAAAGCAATACAAGTATCAAATACCTACAACGGTAAGTGAAGCAAAGAAGGTTCAAATTTTGAACCGAAAAAGCGAAAGTCTAGGCGCCATAGGTTTCCCACTGTGAAATAAAACTTTTTTTTCTTCAAATCGGATCGCAAGTTTAAACCAAACATTATTTTAGTCAGTAAAACACCTTCAAATGTTGAAATTTACGATTTTTGGCTAGCATTATCATTTTGTTGCTCATGCTAAGTGGCACTGACGGCGCACAATTTTTTCGATGCAACTGATTTCTTATGCTTTCTAATTGTAATAGCACTTACAGGAAACGTTAAAACATTATTGACAAAGTTCGTCGATAGTCTGTTAAACATCTCAGAAGGCCGCATACACGTAAGTCTGAGTGTAATCGAGACCTTTTCAAAATTTCTTATCAAATGTTAGTTGAACTCTTTAAGTATTTGTGATTAACTGTATTTTGCAGTTACAATATGACACTTTGTTTTTTTAATTCTACAATATATCATAGATCCTAATATTGGCCTTATATTGCACTATACATTCAGATCACATGCCAATCTACTTTAACCACTATCAGCACACCATATATCATCCCCTACAACATCATACTAACCAGTCATCTCCAGCAAATCAAAGCCGAAAACTTACTTATCGTATAACGATATATTTGATTATCCTAACATAATTAGATGATCCATAGAATCAGCCGCTAATTTTTCCGCAATTTGCCTTTAATATAATAACTAGCGTTGTAACATCGTTTTAAGGGGCCCATCCCATTGCACAGACACTCTTTTCGTTCCGCTTGTGTGAATGCAACAAATACACAAAACACAAGTACTCTACACAAGTCATTCGAGTCCTTGTTGTAGTTCTTGTAGTCCTTGATCTTGCATGCGTTAAATCGAGGGGTTTTCATCATATAGTTCTTTGAATTGCAATTCCACTTGCCTTTGTTATTGGATTATCGTTCGAATCGATATCATTGCGTTTGAGAGTATATATTTTATATGAAATGATACAAGGATGAATATGTAAGGAGTTAGATAGTTGTAAGGCTGCAACTGGTGGAAGAAATAATTTTTTTTTAAAACGTTAAAGGTGTTTTCGAAAAACAACAAGTTTTGATTTTGCATTAAATACCTGCAGTTAATAGATAAGTAGATTTGTTGAAATGCGCTCCATCCAAGCTATTAATCGTATATAACGAAATCAACCCCCACATTCAATCGATGTTTAATCGCTTCTACGCAAAAATCTGATAAGGATCTTCAGCGGTCAAAACTTCGCCTCACAATCCTCCCCAGATTTATCTTTCCTTTTTTTTGCACTATCTCAAACAAGATGAGTATTCTTTTAAATATCCTAGGGAATAGCGTATTTGAACTGACAAGGGGTTCAGGTCGAATCGATCAGATGGAATGGAAATTTGTGTGTACACATTGGATACAATTACAACTCGACGGGGAATTGAGTCCTGTACGGGATGATAACAGATGCGACTTGTTTGACGAGATCCCCGAGGGATTTTCCGAAAACCTCCCGTTGCGAATTATTGTCTTTCCTTCTGCTTAAGTTTTCCTTGCGCTGTCGAGCCGGGACGAATCTGTGAGCTTAGCTCGACGAAACGAGGTCTGATATAAGTTTCGTTGAACAGGAAGGATAGCGGAAAACGATTTCGTTTTTTTTTTCGCCCTGAGTAGGCCCAAAATATGAATGGATAGCACGGACGACCCATTTTAGCTAAATAGTCGTTTGATGGAAAAAAATGGTGATTTCCTTGTTGGTTGGGACCTGATCCGCTGCCTTCATTGTGCTTTCATTGACGGTCGGGCAGGATGAAAGTGATGGCAGCAACGAGGACGATTATTTTCCTCCATTCAGACGTAATCAGATGACGACGCCGCAGGTAAGCTTCTTTATGCAATGTTCAATACAGACAGGTTGCTTTCGGTCCCCTCCTCCCGCCTTTTCATCCCAACTACTACGTCAGTCATGATACATTCGACTTCAGGCCGTGGTGGTACAGGTTGTGTGGGTTGTATTTTTGGCCTTCGGGAAAGGGTAGGAAAAACTCTTTTGGAAAGCAATTACCAAAGCAAGTACCCACATCCCCCAATGATATCAAGTCTAAATATTTATGTTTGCGTTGCGTTCACGATTCTCTTTACTAACTTACTTGCGAAACGTTTGGTTTTTCTTTTATTTCTTGTGTCGTTAGCCCGAAGGTGTTGAAACGAAAGCAAGAAAACAAGAGAAATTGTCGGGTGTTCGAATGTGGGGTGAATTGAATGCGGTAACAAGAACAAGTACATACCTACTCATATACCTACTGCGTATGAAGTGATGGGCACAGCATGTTGTAAGGATGTGAATCGACGTTGGTTCAGGCTCGCAAAAAGGGTGTGATGCAAGAGGTTGCAAAATTTGTTATTTTTTTTTCTTTCGTTTCGAGAGTAGGAAATTCAGTTATGAATTCATTTCAAATCACGTAATATGATTACGTTTTCAACATTACTTGACGAAATCAAATTTTCAGAGAAACAGGAAAAATAAAACGAATGATGGCGATATGATGGAAGTGAATTTCAAAGATTATTCATGCAAAGTGAATATAAGTTTGAAATTCGGGTGCAGAGAATGTCAGAAAAGAAAATATTAGTAGAAAAATACAGGTGTGCTTATTTGGATGATATTTTTATTTGTACTTTGTCAGTAAATACAAATTAGCTATATTAGTCAAAATATGACAAATTATATTCTAAATAGCAAACGAAAATCGAACTAATATTATGTAAATGAAAAACTACAGATAATATATAATCGTCTAATCGTATATGAAAAACTACAGATAATATAAATGAGCAAATCGAGGTCGATGGCTGTGAAATGGGTTGAAAAGCTGGAAGTTCAGGCTTTCGTTTTCCATTCTACTGAGCTTTCTTTTGCTCTTTCGAGCATCATACTTGTAAACGCTATCCAGCAATGTTTACTACTATAAAATAAACCTGTTAAGTATTATCTTACTATATTTTGTATCTACAAGGAAAATAATTTTAGTATATTTTACCCAATTTTATGTATCACTTATCCTATAGTGTGCAGGGTATACACCTGTGTGCAAAATAATAGCAGTGCACACTCGAAGCGTTATATTTTTGGAATTACAACATAAATATCAATTGCACAATAGAGCCATCTGCTTATGATCGATGGCAAAAATTTCCCAGATGTTTAACATAACCCATTTTGTTGAAACGTCAGCAAAGATCGGGGGAATAACTTAATTTTCGAGGACAAGGTGTCATTTGAATGTGCAAACATCCCGATTGTGAATGATATCGTATACACCGAACGTTTAGTCCGCGGACTAAACACCAAATTCCACCTAAATTTTTTAGTGCACGTGGTGTATACACTCGCGGACCGACCTAAATTTAGGTCGGTCCACGATTTCAAGCGACCTGACCTAAATATAGGTCGTGGACTATAATCGTTGTAAACACACGCGACCTAAACATTGATATTTGCGCGACTATTAATAATGTATGTATGTTGAATATAAGCTCATAACATTCCCCTTTGACACAAAATCATTCAAATAAACATGTTTGAGAGACAAATGAAACGATAAATACAGTGTATGAAGGAAAATTAAACTAAATGACAGCTGTCATATACGAACGAGGACTAAATTTCACCTACGCAAATTTTAGGTTAGATTGGTGTATACACCTGAGGACTAAGTTTATTTAGTCCACGCTTTAGGTCAGGTCACTTTTGGTCCGACCGTTGTAAACCGCACTAATGTCACGTCACTCACGCCGACGTCGATTTACTGTCGACACATGAAAAAGCGATTGTGGATGTCGATCTACATCGACAGTTGTCACGTCGATCGACAGTTTTCGTCGATCAATGCAGAGTCCGTGACACAAGGAGGAAAGTGAAACATGTAAGTCGGAGATTTGAAAAAAGAACGAACGCCGTTCTTTTAGAATCTTATGTTTTGAAAGGTAATGGTACGGGTACGGGGGGTAGTAATCAACGTTAGTAGTATTTAATTGATTTGCAATTATCAATCGTCACAAAAGACGTTAAAAGAAAAGAAACTCTCGCGAAACGTCGCAAAGCGGCGACAATGTAAGTATGGATTTTAGTTAAATGTATCGAGGAGGAAATTGTCAGTAAAATCAACCGTGGGTGGACCAAATATATTGCATTTATTCTCTGCTTTAGAAGACAGAGTGCTATCCATCTTAAGTTTGGGCGCAGCGTTTAATCCTCCTGGATGCAAATTTGGATTTAAGGACTCCATTTCGTCCAACCTGGAGTATCTGAAGGCCTTGGAAAATTCATCATTCAGAAACTCGGTTTCAGCAATCGCCGAGACAGATTCTGAAGCGTCAACGTCGAAAGTGTCGGAACTTACAAGCAATGGCGATAATGCAGGAATTCCTCGAAGACAACGTAAGGTTCGAACGAAAACAGGTTTGAGGGAAAATAGGCGCATTCAACTCCTGGAAAGACATCTTGCCTTACAGTAGCAAATAAATACCAAAACAAAAGAAACTGCACGGTATACCACAAACACTTAATTATTTAAAAACAACAACTGAAGATCAGCAGTGAAAATTTAAGATAAAAGCGAGAAAAATACGCATTTAAAAAAAAACATTTATTGGAGAAGGAAAGTTTTGATGGAAACATTAAAACTGAGACGTGTGTTAGAATTAAAAAAATGGTGTTCAAACTTAAGCTTGAGTCTACATAAGATCGATATCTTTTCAACTATCATTTATATCTTAAAATAAGTGCCTACTATTTTAGTGCTGCATATTTTGTTACTTTCATTTTCTCAAAATTGATAAATCATACAAGTACTTAAGACAGAAAGTCTGCTGCTATATTCCTAGGGCAATACCTCACTGTTTATTTAAATTGGACAAAAAAATTAATGCACTGATTGTGCAGAGTCCCACGAATATTTGTAACTTTTGATTAAAAATTGGGCAAATGATTTATTTTTCTTTACTTTTACTTATCTTACATCCCAAGCATCCGTTTTACAACTATTAAAAAAAGTTAAACAGTGATGCAATTTTTTATTACTCATGATAATGTTTGCGAAATTCTTTCTCTTATAGAACGACATCTAAACTATCTTCCATATCAATGGCGTTATTAAACATTTATAATCACTGCTCCTTCCTCACTTTCCTCCTCCGAATTAAAAAAATTGTCTAACAAACTCATTTCGTTTGCTAAATAAAAAACTTCTTCCATTTCCTTAAGGATTTCACTACATCAATGTCGTGTTTCACAGGAAAAATACAGTCACAATTGTAAAATAACTCATTTAGATGAGCATCAATTCACAATTTACTCCCCATACACTGACATCAGTGTGGCAATCCTACTGAGTCACGTCGATGCAGTTACACAATCGGGATTCTCGATCGACGTGACGTGACGTTCGTCGACACGACATCCGCAATACGGGTGAATAGCAGCGGAGGTAAACCAAAGTCGTTTTCCGGGAAAAAGTTTGTTTTAATTTTACAGATAGGATACGGTAAGGGCAAATAAGGTTGACAGTTTTCAAATGTTTTGTTATTTTAAAATAAACCATTGAGGAATAATGGGCCGCTCCAAACATTGCACTGCCGAACAAAGAGATTTAATCAAAAAAATGCTTTTGGATGGCAAAACCTACAAATTTATTGAGGAAACACTTGGCTGCTCTAGTAAAATGGTCTCGAATGCAAAAAAGTGGGTAGAAAAGCCTGAAACTCGTGGAAGAAAAAAGAAACTCAGCACGAGAGATGCCAAAAATGTTGTTCGGCTTGTACGAAAAGACCCTTTTTTGACATCAACGAGCATAAAACAGGAACTCAAGTTGGATGTCAACACTTGTACAATCAGAAGAACCCTTATCAACGCCAAATTAAAAGGTAGTAGTCCGAGAAAAACACTCTTTCTAAAAGGTAGACACGTTCGAGACAGGTTAAAATTTGCACGAGACCATAAGGATTGGCCTGCTTCCAAATGGAGGAATATCCTTTGGACTGATGAATTTGGCTGCCCGGGAAGGAGACAATACATAAGAAGACCGCCAAATGCTTCTCATGATCCACGGTATGCCACGAGGACAGTTAAGCATGGAGGGGCAAAGATCAATGTTTGGGGCTCATTTTCATTTTACGGCCCTGGCCCCATATTTTGGATCAAACCCACGATGGATGCCAAAATTTACGTAGACATAATGGAAAATGTCATATTACCTTTTGCGGAAGAAAATATGCCCCTGAAATGGGTCCTTATGCAAGATAACGATCCTAAACACACCAGCCGCTTAGCCAAGACTTGGTTGTCGACCAATAGAATAGAAGTTATGGACTGGCCCGCTCAATCTCCCGACCTCAACCCCATAGAGAACTTATGGACTGATGTTAAGCAGGCGGTTTTTCAACCAAAGCCGAAAACAGTGAAAGATCTTTGGCGGGTAGTGGAGTCTGCATGGAATTCTACTACCACGGAACGATGTCAAAGTTTAATAGAGTCACTGCCACTTCGATGTGCTAAAGTAATAGCGAGCAAGGGCTATACAATAAACTATAAATTAAGAAGTTTAATATTTCTATTTTTCCCCTATGAAATATATGTTTTTGCATCATTATTAGTTATAAGTTGAAAAACTGCTATTTTTTTGCACAGCCCATTTCAAACATGTTTATTAAAATTATGAAATTTGAGGCAAAGTGAACCTTAAAACACTTTTTTGTCTTTGCTATATTTGTATTGCCACATTTATGAATACATTTTATATTGTTCCCTACAACGAAACTGGTTGTTTTTGAAAATTTAATCAAATTTACCAGCACTGCTATTATTTGCACACAGGTGTATATGGACAGTGACCATTTATAGTATTTTTAGACATAGTTGCATAGTAGGACGCTATGAGATATTTTAATATAGTTTTGTGGCTAAAGCTTTCACAATCTATAGGGTATTCCTCTGAGAATCTTGGCGAACGTAGAGATACAGGGGCGGCTCGTCAGGGTGGGCCCGGCCCGCCTGGCCCACCCTGACGAGTCGCTACTGAGTTAAAGTAAAGTAGATATTTCTTGTTGGTATCCGCGTATACCTTATAATAGTGTTTTTGTGTCGAGCGAGCCAGTGGCGGCTCGTCAGGGTGGGCCAGGCGGGCCGGGCCCACCCTGACGAGCCGCCACTGAGAGATACACGATAGTATTTTTTACAATAACTTATTTGATAACATACAAAATTATTTAGATTCCAGTAACTAAAACATATTAAACTTTCCCGTGTTTCCTTGAGCAAATTGCCAGTAAGCATAGCGTCAATCGCCAGTAAGCATAGCCAGTGCACTACATCCTTTAGGCTAATTTCTAAAAAGACTGCACACTGCATCAGTTGGCATTTGTTTGACAGTAACTTACCGGGTAAGAGTAATTTAAATTTTGGTAATAATTTGGCTGGAAGCATTGAAGTGACAATGGACCAGGAATTAATTGAGCAAGTTCGAGAAAAATCATTGTTATATGATTAAAGAGAAAGAAAAGAGAATGCGTTCACTGCACTGCATCGCAATGCGTTTCATTTACATGCATATATTAATTACATACAAAACGTTATATGTACAACTTATTTTAAAGGCTTCACAGCACAACATGAATATGAATTATATCGAACAGCGAACCGAACACAATTTTGCTATGTGGCATATGAAACTTCTATGATAGAATAGGAGACAACACTTAAAACGTAGATGCAACATTAGATCAGAAGCGTTACGACACCTTTTGCAATAGATACCATATTATATGGTTGAAATTATTTTCATAATATGAGCAATACGTATAAAGAAAAGTAAAGTTTATTGTTATTTATGGGGGAAGCGACCAAACACTTTTTTGTAAACAGAACCCTTTAAGGCGGTCGTCTAGTGTGAAGGCCGTACGCTTTAGAAAAATAAAATCAATTTTAGTTCATTATTTTAGTTCATTTTGTAGTTATTTATGTACTTAAAATGATGTATGAATTTGAGCAGAATCAATTACATAGTTTTTGAGATATCATGGCAGCAGTTTGAAAAAATCGTGTTTTGATAAAAACGCGTTTGAAAGTGTTTGTATATAATTCATGATAAAAAATTCGTCTAACGATCAATCTGCTATGCCTGGACCATAGAGTACACCTTCTTCTTCTTCTTCAAAGAAGTCATGTTAGGCCGTTTTCTTTTCTCTGTTAGATATCCGGGCTTGTTTGGCGAAATCGCTCAAGCGTCTCTCTGAGCGGTGGATGCAAGAATCGTTATGTTGATGAACGAAGGCTTGGGCATTTAGGCCAATATTTACTCCCATGACTTCCATCACCTTTAAGATAGATTCGAATCCTTCGTTGAAGATTAGCACAGTAAGAAATGTGGCGATTTCGAGGACTTTCGAGGACCCGAATGAAAATGTTTCGGAGCGAAAGTCCAGATTATTGAGTTTAGGAACAGTTCTAGGTACCCGTTAGTTGACAATTAGTACTGTGTACAATAAGTACAATTTAGTAACACAAAACATCACAACGGGTCTCTCCTGTGCCTATGTGTGCTGGTCGTCAGGCCTCTGAAGATCGGCAGCCACGTCAACCTAACCTAGTAACACAAAAGAGCCAGGTAAGGAGCTGGGCTCGAAAATATTCGATGCGAAAGTGAGCCTATAGCTCCTACGGTTTACGAAAACCTCCTACAGTAACAGTATACTCCCTACGGTTTACGGCTGTAAATTTTCAACGGCTTCGAATTTCGAAAAATTCTTTTACCCACGTCTTCTATACATGTTTTAGATGTTATTTATGAAAAAACAAAAAAAAATCGATTTTTATTTTCTCACACTAGACGACTGCCTTAATATGTAGTTGGAAGCCATTACACATAGTAAGATATTCTTAATGTTAATTTTTCTATGTTGCTATGAAAAATCCATTTCAGTATAATGCGTTTGAACATAAATGTGCGAACTTTTACGGCGAAACAATGCACTTTTCCCTCAAACTCAGTGTTATAAAACTATAGGAATATTAGCAAGGAAAATTTTTCTCAGTGTACTATGGCCAACTCTTTTAATTTTTGTTTTGAGTCTTGTGTCCTATACGCTTTATCCACTGCTGGCTCTAAAATAATGCAGGTACAAATAACAAATCTTTCGTAGTCTCTCTTTAGATTTGACTGGAAGATTGTATATAGGCCAAATAAGTAGCCAGATATTCAGTGGTTGAAAAATAATAGGTGTGAGCAAAAAAATAATAAGTATGGCACAATAGTAATAGGAAGCTGAGTAAGATTCCTCCTGAGACACTGTCCGACAAGGACAAGAAGTCCCTCTGATGGACATCTCATTTTATCAGAGAGCACCCGCTCTATCAAAATCCTGCAGAAACGACAAAGCTCAGCTGGCAATATAATCAGGGCTGGCAAATATCTAAAAAGCCTAAACTAATGGCGGTCACTCCAGAGCTACTTCGGTCTATCAACGAGATGACTAAAGAATGCCTCATCTATGCTGTAATAGATGCCTGTAAAAGAGATGGAATAATTTCAGCGGAAAATCTCTATGCTAAGCTGCAACAAGCCAGCTCGTTGCCTCCACCAACGATGAATAACGCGAACTGGTACACGGAAGTCAGACTGATATAGGCTGAGGATTGGAGATAGGAAAAATGACTCAATTTGGTCTGTTGACACAGTTCGACTCACTCATTCGTATGAGTCAATCAATTGTGTCAATCAGTTCTTGACTGAAAACGTGAAGCATGATGTAGGTCTTTATTTCAAAAACATAATGAATCAATAGATACAATATAAACAAAGATTGGCAAATGTAAATACAACTTTATTGTATAAAATGTCAAAAAAGCTAAAAAAAAAAAAAAACATCTTCACAAATTCATTTTCTACTGCGAATAAATTAGCTTTTAGAATATGATGAGCTTTGAAATAAATTTTGAATTTAGAAATAATAATTTTGAAATTTGAAATCTGACGACGCTTACTCTTTCGTCAAAGTTCTTCTTGATGGTTCATTTTGACGAAAGAAGACTAAAGGCAGACTTACCTAGCAGCATCACACAAATTGCAATGCACTGCATCATAGGTCGATTGAAATCGAGGGACTAAATGAAGGGCGCGTAAACATAAAGCATAAACTTTGCATGAGCTGTAAAATTTCACAATATGTCCTATAAGTTTCATCTGATTTTTCATATTTCATCTTCATCTTTCAATTCAACCTGTTGAGTGCATCAGAAGTTACCATAATTTTTTTTAAAAATTGGCTTCTCTAAGCCATTCCACCCCCCAAATAGGTTCGAACATTTCCAAGACATCTTCTTAGCCGGTAGACTTTTGCAGGCAGACGATCTCCAAACTGGGGGAGCTTTGGCCAAGCACCAAATTAAAAGTAGTGCCGATCGAAATCCGCAGTCGGTTTAGATGGAGAGCTTGGATTCCCTGATTCGATGCCGATCCAAGGGAAATTTTGGGAATCATCAGGCTCCTTAGCTCTTATCTCCCCAAGGGAGATTGGAGAGTAACTAAAGCTGGAGAGCCTATTGAGAATCGACGGGAAATTGTACTCATTCTAAATGAAGAAATAGTACCGATTTTAGGGGCCCGAAAGAGAATTATTAAGTATGATGTCAAGGAATTCGCCTTACACTTATGCAGGAGTAATCGGGCTAAGGGCTCTGGAATAACCTGAATAACCTAAAACAGGAATTTCAAGCAGCAAAGGAATCTTCTAGGAAAGGGTTCGTCGCTCGTTCAAGAGTGGCATCTGAGGAAGAATCAGATGCAGATGTCACTTCTATTGATGGGGTTAGTGTTGGGACACCTCTGAGCTGATGAGGCACATATAATGCCCAAGGAGGATCTTAACTCAACCTTAATTCAAATTCATCTTCACCATTCTAAAGCAGCAATAACTGCCCTGATCCTTCACTCGTTAAAGGAGTGGCTAATTTTTATCCCAGAACCATGGATTGTAAACGATTGGGGTTGTGGCCTAAGCACCAATGAATACAGGCTTATAGCCGCCGGATAAACTACAAGTCGGTATTCTTGCCAAAAATAGTATTAATGTACTTTTTTTCAAAAATTTTATAGCAAGGAAAACATGGCTATTATAGCAGAAATCGATCAGAGGTTTTGCTGGTTTGTTTCTTCCAGTTTGGCACACGAACAGGGTATAAATCCTCTCTGTGGTACCATTAAGGAATTGATGATGACACTCACAAGGATTTAAATAGCTAACGCTAACGGTCATCATGAAATGTGGAACAGCTTGAACATGGTTGAGGTGAGGCTCTTTTTGACTTCATCCTGGCCTACAAAATGTCCATCGCAAATGTTGGCAACGAACCAAACTTCTGCACCTCAAATCGGGTGAAGGTTCTTGACGCTATTTAAATCAGTGGATGGCACACGCCATCTCTCGCTTGACTTTTCTATGGGAGTGTTCGTTCTCTGATCACAGGTACATATCCTTTAATATGGGTGGTCCTAGCTCAACTGAGTAGGTAGCCTTTATTAATAGGAAAAGAACAGACTGAATGAAATTCCAGTCACTGGCCAGATTTCTTTTAGAAATTCCTCCAGGGAGTATCGATTCTTATCAGGATTTAAATCAGACAGTTTACATCTTCACGAGTGTTCTTATAACCCTAGTACCTATAACCAAATTGAATCCAAACCCTCTTGGTGGAATGTGGAAATTATCGGCTTGGGGAGAGAATACAGAAACGAGTTTTCAGTGTATAAAACAAATCAGAAGGATTTTAACTATGCCATATGCAAGGCAAAAATAACTTCGTGGAGAGCTTTCTGTAGCAATATTTGACGGTCTCAATGAGTCAAATCGTCTACGTAAGGTTTTAAGCTCAGCACTGAGGGCTGTGAGGTGAACTCAGAATCCTGACGGTATCTGAACTAACTAGAGCACCGATACTCTAACTGTCTTTATGGACTCAAATTTCATAGTCTCTATAACAGAAGCAACTCGTCAATCGGAGCAGGTCATCAGCTCAATGCTGCCTCTTCACCATGGCCTGCAAAAGTTGCCATGATGGGCACCATCACAAATTTGAATCTACACACTGGACCACTAGATAAGCTAGTCCTGATTTCTCAATTGCGCATAATAGCTCGCTTTGATGTATTGGAAAACCCACTCTCAAAGCCATTCTCGGCCATCACCATTTCCATGTTTCACCACTATCGACCACTGCAAACCAGGCCCCTCTACACAATTGTAATGGCCTGCAGTGGCCCATAATGGGCCATTGTGTAAAGGCAACATTAGGATCTCCAGCTTTCAATCGAGATGGTCCATAAGCTCCATCGAGCCGTTCAAGTATCCAGGCCCTGATGTCGTTCTTTCCGGCAAACATCCAGCAGTGTATAGGGGTAACGCTGTCATGACTGGAGGTTGACTTTAATGAGTGCTGAGGATTTTCTCATGTTCCCGTCAGTTGGCGGGAAACAAAAGTTGTGTTTGTTCCAACACAGCAGGGAAAGTTTCCCAGGTTAATTCTTGTTTTGCTGAACATTTTGGCAAGTATCATTTTATACTAAATCAGAAAGTCAACCGATCTAAATTAACCACTCAGTTACATAATGCTTACACTTAAGGGGACATAGCACCTTCAAATTGAAAAAAAAAAATGTTTTTTCAAAGGCTTATTTTTAATTGAATAAAATTACATATCCTAATTAAACTTTTTGGACATACTGCATTTGTCTTAGACTACATAAACAAAATTGTTAAAAATGTTTTGTGGCCCCCTGTCGTCTGCTACAATTTTTTGGAAAATACACCAAAAAACCTGGCGTGCATGATAACTGCCCTCAGAAAAGTCTGAAAAAAAAACAAAAACGGGGTTTTGACCAGCATTAAAGCGGCCTTGGAACTAAAAAAAAAAATTGGTAAAAAATAACAAAATGGCGGCGTTTATTAGAAAATCAAGTTTTTTTCCCCCCAAAAATCGGCTATAACTAAAAAAATTGAATGCCGATTTTTTCATCCGTAGTTCATTCTGAGCATTAGCATGTGCAGATTAACGTGTTAAAATTTCAGAACGATTGGATAATACTGTTTTTCTTAATCATGCACGCCAACTTGAAAAACGTCGTTTCGAGAAAATCGCGTTTAAAGTTAAAATTCTATATTTTTGCAATAAATCTTACCGAAAATTAGTCTGCGATGCCTGGACCATACAATATCCCTTCTTCTTGCTTATACTCCTCCTCTTCCAAAGATTTTTTCTCCCTTCGAGCAGTTCTGGCCTCTTTAGATGCCTCAGTCGAGTGTTTTTCCGCCTGGTTCATTTTTGCAGCATCTCTATGCTCTGCATGTTCCAGCGCACGTTCGGCAATCGTAACTCCCATTATTTGCATTATTTTCAAGATAGCCATAAATCCTTCATTAAATAAACATACAGAAATATTTGCAGCCATATTTAGTACGTTTTTCCCACAAAAAGTATGTTTGGTGGCCAAATTCCAAACACAAGAATTATAGCTTTCGTTATTATTCTGCGTAAAATTGCCCAAGCAGATAAGTCATCATAAATAGGCTTTAAAATTTCTTATACCTCATCATCTAAAGGTAGAGGATGCTTGAAATTGTTTAATGCACTATCACCAGCTGCCTCCGCCTTGCGCCAGTTACACCAAGTCGTTTCTCCAACAGGACAATAACAGTGTTGAGGGTTCTCATCAGTTGAAATTTTGTGGTAATATGCTGCCCAAATTTCCTTGCGCATATTTTCAACTGAATCAGGATTTCGTTGTATAGTTAGGCCATAATATGTGGCTAAATTTTTCATTAATTTTAGTGTCAGTTGAACTTTTTTTGCGGACCCTTTTATGGAGATTCTACACGTATTTTAGAGGCAACTTTTACAGCTATTTTTTGTTTTTGTTTTTTTTTGCCAAGGCTAACTTTTTTTTGCTTCTTTTAAAGGAGATGGCTCACTTATCTTTGTCTACACTTTGGCTTAAGTCGATGTAACGATATAGCGAAGTCAACGAAAATCATAGAAAAAATGACCTTGGGGCGCTTCGCTATATATACGCATAATATTTTTTTTTTTAGAATTTCGTATTTCCTTATCAAGCATGGTACTCGGTTTTGGTATTCAAATATCCACTTGCTACAGAAATCATGAACAGAAATCATCAATGTTTGAATTTTCTATTGCTAAATCAATACGATTTCCATATTTCCGAATTTTTGGAAGTTTTTGCAAGATTTTCATACCTATCTTTCTCACGCCTAACAAAATTAATTAACCACGAAGAATAAAGTATACATCTTTCGAATCAACCGAAATTTCCAATATCCACCCGAACATATGAGACCATTTTCTCACATTTGTTCTATCCTTTCGAAAAGTTCACACGCCTTTTATACCCAATACAATGGGAAGAAAATTTGATCAAGTGTCGACCCAGCCATAGGAATAACTACTATGATACGTACTACGTTGATTTTCATCATTTGTTTTCGTGAGCATTATTATCCCTCCTATCATCCTAAATGAAAAGAATATAACCTTATCACGATAGCCCAAGCTCAAACAAACTCAAACGCTATAATACATTTCTCTTGAAAAATTCATCAACAAAACACTATGCTATCTAATGTCCAGTCTTGAACGAATATTTCGGACCGTGTCCTGCTAGAGAATCCTGTGAGTGTGTAACACTTCACACATGTGGACAGCTGCTTTCAGTCACGCTATTTGATGTATTGTTTTGTGCTGTTGTGTGGCATCTTTGCGGCTATTTCGACTGATTGATAAATGTCCAGTAGTTTCATTGCCTACCATTATATTTAATGGTTTTTATGACACCGACGAAAGGTGCCGGGCACGGTTGTTTATCTGTTCTGTGTTTTTGAAGCGGTGACACACAGTCTGCTTGTCTCGGAGACGAAAACCACACTTGAACAATATTATCAGTATGATTAAGCACGTGTTTTAAGGAGGGATAGTGTGCATATGCGTTGAAATCCAGATAAATTCAACAATTTAGCTACTTTTCAATTGCTGTGAACTATGAAACTTCTTTCCAAGGAAATCGTACTGAATATTCTCCAAAGTTTTTGGTGTTTTAGTTGCGAGCATACCCCTCAAACTCAGATGATTATCCATGCGAATCCTACAAGCACATACACTTCTTAAAACATATTTGCAAGATTTTATGACCACACATTAAGATGACACCATGAATAGGGATTCCAATCCCGAACCATATTTTCAATCCCGGGATTACGGGATTAAAAAATCTCAAATCCCGGGATTCCGGGATCCCGGGATTTGAAATTCAAAATACAACACAACAAAATAAGTCAAATTTCTAGTAAACAGATTATATAATTTGCCATCATTTCAAAACTACAACAATAAGTAAGCTCAAAACTGGATAAAAAATTGCATTATTACTAATTTATATTATTGATGCAAATAAAAACAATAATTTTAATTATCCAAAACGTTGACAGTATGAAGACAGATATTAAAAATTACATCTATTACAAATTACAACAAAAAATCACGACCAAAAACCACAACAACAAAACACACCTCTTAGAATTGAGATACATAATAAAGTAACATATAAAAAATTCGGCCAAAGTTCATTGGGTTTTTCGGAAGTAACATTGAAGCAATAGCAAAGCATCTAAGGTATCGTCTCCAAGCCTGCTTCTAAATTTATTCCCGATTTTGGACGCCGCGGAAACGGTCGAGAAATATTGGTACGCCTGCTCCAAACTATGCAAGTACCGCCACTTTCGAAAAGATTCATTTCTTTTGCAATGGTTTTAATTAGATTAGTTTCTGGCGGCATTTCATGATTGATTATTTTCATACTTTTGCAGCTCTTCTTGTAGCGTTAATTGACGACTACCTTGTTCTGGATTCAATATGGTTATCTACTGGGTTCTCTTCATTTCTTTGGCTACGAAGCATAGGGTTCAGCATCTAGATCATTGAAGTATTTTTTTTTTTAATATTTGCGTTGCTTGGTTACAAAAATTGAGATTTTATTTCACTTGGTAAATTTTTGCTGGTACAATGTGGATTCTGGAGATAGCTTAGCATACCAGATAGCTCGGTACACTGACGCTCTTTTATTCGGTCCAATATTGCAATTTTCATAGCATTCAGAAGAATAGACCGTTTTTCTCCTAACAGCCTAAATACAAATATTGATGAAGTATTAGCAGTGCATAGATTGGCAAGTCTTCGACTAAAGGCCGTCACAGCCAATTTTACAGGGAGTAAAACTTCAATAATTTTCTGAATCGAATCAAACTCTGTTGCTTCTAATTGCTCTGAATATTGCAGGCCTATTAATGTATACTATTTTCCAAAATGGGAAACTATTCGAGCATTGTCAAGAGACTATTTCATCTTGTTTTACAATCCATTTAAAGGAGACAGTTAAATGCCTTGCTCGGATCCGACATAGTTTTAAAGATCGTTATTATTTTTCGATGGAGCTTTTTTTAAATATAAAACTACCTTACGAACTTTCTTTATGCATGCGCTGATGTCCTTCGTCTGATTTAGCGTGTCTTGCAGGCGACCGGTTTCAACGTAGTTAGCTGATTCAGGACCATCCAAATCTTCGTGTTGATGAAGCAGACTATCGGCTGCTTCATCAACTCTTTAATCTGGAATGGACCTCATATTATAGCGAACATCGCAAACTGCCAAGTGGATGCTATGCGCCAAACAAATATGTTGCTCTGTACCAACTAGTCTGCCTACTTTTCACATTTCGTTTGACCCATCAGTTACGATGCTAGATTTCCTAGAGAAACAGTAAACTCATATCTAGGTAGTTTCCAGCTGTCATTGATATTCTTACTCTGATATTAATTTACTAAGTAGATGTTTATATTTATATAGCGCCTATTTGCAGTCAAGGTCCATTCATCAAACATCAAACTGAACCGTTCACCTGAGATACTAGCCTGTTATATCTTATTTTTTATTATTTTCTTTATCCTGCTTGCATAGCCAACAACCTTTTTTTGATTGTTGTTAAGGATTTTGGTAAATCTGTGTATGCATTCGCTAGTATTAATTTCCTCAAATCATTCGATATAACAAATGCACTAAATGCGAAACAGTCCATACTTATTTATTTACAAACCCCTTTGTATTTTCTTGTTAACTGTTACATCGGTTTGTTTTGCTCTATTCTTTACGCATTATGATGTGAGCTAATTGTTTTCTCATAAATATGGATTCTATTTGCACTTTTCGAGTCTTGCTGTAACTTGAATGCCGATAATGCTTGACTCCCGGCCCCGAAATCCCAGCCAATTTCTGATCCCGAAAATCCCGGGATTGGAAACCATCAATCCCGGGATTTTCGGGACCAGAAATAGGCCGGGATCCCGGGATCCCGGGATTGGATTCGCTAACCATGAAGAACGCGACGAGAATGCGACAATGGAACCGCAGTGTAGCGGTTTGGCGGAAATGCTACTCAGAGTGACCGAATTCAATCTTTCATTGAATACGTCGGGCTCCTGATTCTGCAGCGAGATCCCGATTTTTCTGACAGCAATTGACGAAGGAAGGTCAAAAGAGTAGCCGACAAAACCAAAAGCTAGCCGTCTTTAAGGCTATAATGCAGAGCCTCCACTACTAAAATTAATCTTGGTAGCCAAGTTCAATTGAAGGAAGTGTGGTTCTTTCGCTTGTGGTCATTAAATTCCTGCGGGTACTATCCCAACGAAAAATAAATAAATCACACATTTGGCCATACAGCGTGGAGTAACAACGTCACACCTTGCTCCTGCCTGACTTGTGTACCACACAGTGCACCAACAAAATACCTACATAAAATTCAAACAGGGAAGCCATTGTCTTCTCAATGCGAGGGAGTTTTGAGGAAGCTTTTGAATATATCTCCGGAATGGATTTCGTGATGAGCTACTGCACGCTTTAATAGTTCGTCTGCTAAGTGTAGATATTCTATATAATGTATGGCGTGATCAATCATTCTTCGCTGTTCGAAATTGACACCCCCTTCTTATTCTTCAGATAGACGCTGTCGTAGTTTTGTAGCCTTGGACTAACAATATACAGCAGTTTCGAACTACTGTGCGGTGTTTCGTGTCTCAGAAGCTTTCGGAAACAGAACCAACAGAACAATATCTTGTTGTATCTCACGTGACTCGTTTGTGGTAAGGTGAATTGCATGAAATCGTAGAAAAATAAATTGGAAATTCGATTCGTTCGCTTATCATTGTTCTGGAAAATGATAGAAATATAGCGTGTTTCTGATGATGACTTACATGGTTCATTGATTCAGATCCGGTGTAGGGTTTGGGTTGTAATCGGTCTTATGTAGGACTGGTAAGACGATTTTTAAAAAATTAGATTTAAACAATGTTTTTTTTCACGCTAGTATGTTGACTTAATGATTTATCGTGCATAACATGAAGGTATCTACAGTGGCTGACAACCAAAATGATGTGGCCAGGTAATTTATGAAAAATTATCAATATATGTCAGTTTCTGAATGAAATAAAGAAAAATTATGAGGAATTGCAGATATAATGTTTATTTGTCATTTAAGTCAAAAATTAACAATACTAAAATATTCTGTTACGATAGAAATTAATAAAAATCGAGATAAGACCTGATTTTGACCACACAGCCAAAATGATGTGAAATGATAGAAAGAAAAATGTATCAAGTTCTTAACATCTTATAAAATTATAAAATAATACTTCTAGTATTTCGTGGGATAGTCTTTCTGCTTGCTGAATTTGTTTCCTTTTAATAAGCTATTTTAAGGTCCTGTTTGTTGTTATTTGTATATTTCCACTGAGAAAACACATGGCGCCAGACGCCATAATTTATAGACTTCTGGCGCCATGTACATAGTCGATTTAGGGATGGCGATAAAATATAAAATATAAATACATGGCGAAAAGTACATAGGCCTACACGCCATGTACTATAGTCTTCCACGCCATGTACTATAGTCCTCCACGCCATGTACATGGCGTGGAGGACTATAGCACCTGGCGTGGAGAACTATAGTGCATGGCGTGGGGAGCTATAACACATGGCGTGGAGGACTATAATTTATGGCGTGGATGACTATTCTGTATGGCGTGGAGGACTATACTGTATGGCATGGAGGACTATACTGTATGGCGTGGAGGACTATACTGTATGGCGCGGAGGACTATAGTACATGGCGTGGAGGGCTATAAGCACAGCGTCTGCTCCTATGTACTATGACATGTGGCGCTATATTTTATCACGAATCGACCGAAATCGACTATGTACATGGCGCCAGAAGCCTATAAATTATGGCATCTGGCGCTATGTGGGTTTTCAGTGCATCTGAAGATAATCCAGTTCGCATCCAACAAAAGGCCACGAGCCTTCTCAGTTCTGAGCACCTGGAGGTAGAGCAGTTGATGTTAGGTAATGGAATTCTATCGACGAAATTCCCGAGGGATAAATGACATCAAAGCCCATACCCTCCCTTATACTCAAGAAGCTTGCTGTCATTTATACATTTCCTCACACAGTATGGCTGCGATTTATAATTGTAGTGCCATGAGCCATATTACATGGCTCATGGCACTATGTAATATGGCGTGTGGGGCCATAATTTCTGCGCCATGTAATTATGGCGCTGGGAGCTATACTGCATGGCTCAGGGTACTATGTACATAGCGTGTGGCACCATAAATGCTGCGCCATGTAACATGGGACCACGCGCTATGTAGATTCTGAGATTATGGCGCTGGGAGCCATATTGCATGGTTCAGAGTACTATGTACATGGCGTATGGGACCATAAATAATGCGCTATGTTACATGGCTCTGGGCGCTGTGTAGATTTTTTTCAGTGTCCTGACATTTTTTTTCCAACTCTGACAACAAATTCTCTATAATATTTAAGTCCGAAGACTGGGGAGGCGTTTGAATAACATGTGGGCAATTCCAAGTGAGCCATGTTTGATCGAGTGCGGGAGGAATGCTTCGGATCATTGTCCTGATAAAATCGAAAGCTAACCCTTATAATCAATTGCTTTGCATTTTTTTCTTTTCAAAATATTCAGATACTGGTGTTCGTGCATGACACCAATGATGAAAGCCATATTTGCGACGTCTGCTTACGACATAAATGCCCACACCATAACTTGTCCACCTCCATGTTTCATAGTGGCTCTTAAATTTTTTGGATTGAGCTCTGTATTTTTTTTGCCTCCAGACGTATTTTTACTCGTCAGGTCCAAATAAATTGAATTTACCTTGCATCAGAGAAATTACGGTAACCCAAAAAGCAATATCCGATATTCACGAGCGTAATCAATCCTGCGCAATCAGGACCGGATCTTCCTCTGGAGCGAATGGAACAGCTGCGCCGGGCACACGTGAGAAGAGGCGCAAAGTTCATAATAACAAAAAATTCATTACATCTTTCGTTGTTCAAAGCTCATAGAATTTTTAGTTCATAATAACAAAAATATTAAAATACACAAATATTCAAACCTCATTCTATTCAATTGGCAGTTTATATTCTTATTTATTTTACTTTTTCTTCAATGCAAACTTTTTTCTCACAGACCGTCACATACATTTTAAGTTTCAAAGCAGCCCTATTCGCATATAAAATTCACTTGCTAGAATTGACAAACACGATCGCTGTTTTGGCGCACATTACGCACTTCCCAATATTAATGTATGAATGGATTTAGATTACTTCATTCTACTCATTACTTTACTTTCTTGTATTCTGCATTCTCCTCTATTTGTGTTTTTTCCACACCTTCAGACAATTCAACACAAAAATCCACAAATTGCCCTGGCGTGAAAATCTATATTGCTCCACTCACGACTTCATTTCATATGAAGAACGCAAAACCATCACTACTGCTTTATGCATTTTCGTGTATTATTTTGGTGCTAGATGAATTCTTGTGCCAGCGGTATCAACGTTTTTCAAGTATTCTACTTCCAAGTTTACTTCATTCCCCTAAGTCCGTATTCCCTCATTCTCTGGTGATTTCAAATTCTAGTGTACACTGAGCTGCTGTTGAGTGGTAAAGTATGTTGATATCGGCAATAAGCAGGTTGATATTGGCAATATCGGCGCGAAAATTATTTCTGCGCCAGTGAAATAACACATACCGAAGTATGATTTTTCCTCGGTTTTCACTTTGGGTGCACCTGTCCGTTAGCATAAACAAACTGATGCGAGTAGGTAGGCCGTGTTTATATGCAGATATGATAGAGATAGTATAGATGTATGTATATGCTAGTGGTACAAGTCATAATTGGTCTTTCGGTTTCGGTAGGAATGGAATTTTCTATTGATATACTTTCAGTTTGAAGAGCAAAATAAATTGAGAAACTTTCACTTTTAATACATTTGATATGGACTGTTTGATTAACCCTTATGTGTATACCCAACTTAAGTAACGTTGTTGTATACCCGGGTACCTGGGTGCCCACCTCCAGTTTGTCCTCAATCCTGAGTCCGTAATTCCATGAAATCGCTTACAATATTTTTTAACAATAATTCAACATCATCAGAAACTCCCAAAATTATTTTGTTGTCAATTAGCATTTTATAATTCCAGGAAAAATTTTACAGGGTCGCGATGTGCG
Source organism: Nemotelus nigrinus (assembly GCA_947369275.1). Taxonomy (NCBI): domain Eukaryota; kingdom Metazoa; phylum Arthropoda; class Insecta; order Diptera; family Stratiomyidae; genus Nemotelus; species Nemotelus nigrinus. Next base: position 138,994,491 of record OX376373.1, read on the forward strand.
GCTGGATTGAAGACACATTTCCATGAAATCGTTTAGAAATTTTTTTTACAACGGAATGTTTCATAAACATCATTAGAAACGTACGCAGACGCTGTTCAGGTAACGCGAAAAAAATGTCGATCTACTGCCGTATTCAAAATTACATAATTGTTAAGGGTTGCTTCAACCCGCTTACCCTCTAGCATAAAAACTGCCACATGCTGCGTTTTGTGTTATTCTGAATAGTGCTGCTGAGACGAACAAGTGATATTTTTATAATTGAATTAAGTGTTATTTTTATAATAAATCATGGAAGAACTATCGAGAGCTGAATTTGCAAGGTGAATATCATTTCCAAATATATAGATAACTATCTCATTTTTGTATAATAATAAACTCGTTTTTATCATTCTATTAGATTGAGTCGCTTGGAACGAGAAATTTATCTGAAAAATCTGCTTGGAGAAAGTGATGAAGAATCAGATTTCGAAGACGACAGCGATGATGAGAATTGGTTGCCTGAGAGTATAGTAAAAGAGCCACCGTCAGACACAGGAACTCCTGCCGAAACGACCGAAGGTGAAGAGGATTCTGAGTCGGCTGAGAGTGGCAACGAGTATCAAACGCCCAGTACATCAGCGGTTGGATCTGGTGAGGAAAGATCAAATGAATATATATCGAAAGATAAAACTGTGTGGAGCAAGACGCCGCCTCCAATACACAAAACACACGCGCAAAATATTTTACGTCAAAGATGTGGTCCACATAGGTCGACAGAAACCCTATCGATAAGAGACACCTTCAAGAAAATCTTTACAGTGGAGATGGTGGATCTAATTGTTCGACATACAAACAGGAAGGCTGAAGCAGAAATTTCTATATATAACGAAAGGAACCCGAATTCGATACGATCATGGAAACCAATTAGTGTGCAAGAATTTTATGCATACATTGGGGTTTTAATTTCTTCTGGCGCAAACAATTCGAATACTGACCACATAAACGAAATGTGGAAAGCTACTTCATACCCTCTCTATCGCGCATCAATGGGAAACAATAGATTTCGATCTATAATGCGATTTATTCGTTTCGACGATGCTCGTACGCGCCAGAGCAAACAGGATAAAGCAGCTCCTATTCGTGACATTTGGACAATGTTGAACTCTAATTTGGATAAAATGTACAAGCCGACAGCAAATTTAACTATTGATGAGCAGCTTTATGCTTTCCGCGGCCATACCAGGTTTACCCAATATATACCTTCCAAGCCAGCCAAATACGGCATCAAGATTTGGTGGATTTGCGATGCCGAAAATTCATACCCTATTCAGGGCATCATTTACACGGGCAAGCAGGGAAATGTTCGCGAAACAAACCAAGGGGAGAGGGTTGTGAAAGAACTTGCTGCGCCGTTCAAAGGAAGTGGGAGAAACATTACAATGGACAATTTTTTTACCACTTTGCCTCTTGCCAAGCACTTATTATCGTGGCAATTGACTATAGTTGGTACCCTGAAGAAGAATAAACCATATATTCCCGAGCAAATGTATTCTTCTAGATCGAGAGAGCTATACTCTTCTCTCTTTGGTTTCCACGAGCATGTAGCAATCTGCTCGTATGTGCCAAAGAAAAATAAAACTGTAATCCTACTCTCGACGATGCACTCAGATACTGCTGTAACTGATGATGAAAAAAAGAAGCCTCACATGATTACCTATTATAACAAATACAAATCAGGCGTGGATGTAATGGATCAGATGGTTAGCCGTTATACCGTGCAAAGGCGTACCCAACGATGGCCTCTGGCTTTATTTTTCAACGTCATAGACATAGCGGCTCTAGCATCATATATCATTTATTATGAAAATAATAAAATGATAAAGAAAAAAACTCATCAACGACGACTCTTCCTACGTCAACTGAGCGATGAGTTATCAAAACCTTTCATTGAAGATCGCGCTAAAAATGACCAAATACTCCGGAACTTTACTACAAAGACTGCGATCGAGAGTGTAATTGGACCAATCGGACCACAGCTGTCTGCTTCCGCCTTTCTTCCACAAACTCAATGTCGAGACAACACTGGTAGATTAAAAATAACTGGCTCTTGCCATATATGTTACAAAGACACAATAAAAAGACGCAGGAAAACGCGAAAGTCTTGTTGTGTTTGTAAAAATCCTGTGTGTGATGAACATTCAACATCCACTACAAAATGTAACCATTGTATTATGAACCAATAAAAATGTTTTATAATATGCTAAAATTATTCCTAATTGTTTATTTATTGACTTCAATCTTCATAATATATCAATATCATTGAATTTCTGGGCTGAAATACTAGTGGGCACCCAGGTACCCGGGTGTGAGCTAACGGTATGTTGACTTTGACCTCACTTTTCATAGGTTCAAAAAAATCGCAAAAATTTTTCGAGTTTGTCATTAGCTTCTAAAAGAGTTAAAAGGAGAATTCCTGAAGCCTCAGGTTGCTACCTCAATTATTTTAAAAGTTATAACTAAAACAATGACGAAGTGGGCACCCGGGTACCCGGGTATGCACATAAGGGTTAATAGCGAATTTTAACTATATTTTCAAATTGTTTGGTTTGAATTTGATTGTTTTTACGCTTAAATTATTTTGTAAAAATAGTTTTTGAGCTCGTTTGTCAATTTTGACTCTATCATGATTTCAATTTAAAAAAAAAATAGCAGTAGTGCATAACGGAACAAGAAAAAGTGTTTAAAGAACGAAAGCACTTTATGACTAAATAAATTCGTGACAACCACTTCATCAGCCACAGAATTCGTATATTTATTCCAAAATAGTGTTTCAAACGTGCCGAATGCTGTGCCAGATGAACTTCTCCCTTCCCTTACGGAATCGGGAAAAAAACCTTTCTACGGACCGGAATGCTAGACTTACAAATAATTCTAGTCCGTGATTTTCCATTTCGATGTTAAGAGAGGTGTGTAGTTTTTCAATTGAACCAGAGCTTGGGGATCCTTATAAATGGCCCACTTTGATCAAGAAAATAATTATAACTATTGTACACAAAGGCTGCGTCCAAATTAAAGCATTCGATTTTCTTGTCACTAAAAATAGGAAATTCTGTTCACAGCACTACCATCAAACTAGTGTAGTTCAAATGATGAGGTTTAAGTGATATAGGGACTTTGAGCTAGAATCGAGGAGAGGGAATACCATAGACTGTTTTTTTTTTACAGAATCAAATATCAAAGGAAACAAAGCACTGGAAAAATGTTTTTAAACGTTTTTGGAAGTGATATTTGATTCCAATTAATTTTTTTAAATACACTCAAAAAAAATTTGGTTGAATTTTACCCTTATAATAGTAGGAAACTGGTTTCCTACTATTAAAGATGTAAATTTACAAAAGTGCGTACAAAGAATATTTTACGTCTTAAATGTGTTATTTTTTTTAGAGCAAATTGTGTAATTTTACCCTGAAAAGACGTAAATTTAGAACGGAAACGCATGAAATTTATGTATCAAAGGCTACTTTTTACGAGTCTTTTAGGGTAATAAGCGCAATTTATTCGTGAATGCCCATAAAAATGTTTAAAAAAACGATAATAAAAGGTGCGTTTTTTGCACTCTTGGACAGGGTAACTTAATGTAAGTTTAGGTAACTTACCCTGCCCAAGAGTGCAAAAAACGCACCTAAAGAATGTTTCATCAAACAAATGATATCAAAAGGTATCTATTGCGAACAATTTTAGGAAGTTTGCACTGCTGAAGCAGAAATTTCAGCTAGCCTCTAGATAAGTTTCATTTTCAATAAAATTGAACAAAATTAATGATCCAAAAGTCAGCCCCTCAAGACAAGTAATTTATTATTCAGCTGATATGACGTAAAAGCAAAAAATACACATCCAATGTGTAAAAAAAATTGTTATTCGTTATTTTAAACAGAAAAATGAATATATTTACTTTTATCAAAGAATTAATTTTAGACCCACTTTTTAGAGTGTAATATATTAGTTTTGATGAGAAGAAAAACATGTGTATATGTTAATATGAATATCACATAATTTATTTTCAATAAACTTCAAATTAACCTTTACTTAGCCGACTGTGTTTAAAAATATTGTTTCAGTGTAAAGTGTTTGGGGATTGTAGATATGTATTTGTGGATGTGTAATGATGTGTTCTCACACGGCTATTAATTCTCGTGCAACCTCTAGCCTCACAATCTTCAGCGTTTAGAGGAAGCTGAAACGCATTATATGGGCCTGATAATAGCCATATTCTCAAGTTAGTGAAACCGCTTTCGGGATTCGATTCAGTATTGGGGGAACATTTGAGGCGGATCCAAAGTGAAGACTCCCGCAAAGGTTGAAAGAAGAATTTTATTTTAATACTTTGGATCAAGCAATTATTTCTTTGACCGAACTCTTTGAATAGCTAAAGCACTATACTGAAATATTAAGTTGTTTATATCAGACAAGGAAATCAAATCACACTTCAGAATTGCTCAAAGATTGAAAAAGCGTTATACGTAACATATTGGATATTCAGATTTAAACGTTGGGAATTTTATGAAGAAATGTCACTGTTTACAACTTTGATAAAGGAACACGACTCGCTTAATGATATCCTTGAAATCACTTTCAGTAGAAAGATCTTTTAAAATAGTGTTGACTTTATTCTTTAAAGTTACAGCGGCAGAACGATCTTTTTCGAAATTAAAAAGTTTGAAGAATTATTTGAGACCTACGATGACGTAAGAGAGATTAGTAAATTTGTTAATTTAATCCAAAGTAAATGGCCTTGTCTTCGAATTAAATAGTGATTGTTTAGTTGAAGACTTTGTAAAAATAAAAGCTTGCTGCGCTATGCTCTTAACTAGATAAAATAAAGACTTGTCAGAAAACTAAAGTTTGTCTCTACAGAATGTGTAATTTTTGTGTATTAAAGCGTGCGATCGGAGCATTATAATTTATGTATGTAGCATATATTTTAAGCTTAATTTTGCTTATTTGAATGAACGAATAATTTGACTTTCTTATAAATATTAGAATTTTCTCTGTTTACTGTACTGTTTTTACATTTATGCTTGTGCTTGGCTATCGAGAGCTAGGCCTACAGGCGAAACATCTTTCTATAAACGCATCTAAGGCTCTAGCTCGTAGCGGTAGGTGATTTGGAAAAGAACTGTTAACAAAAACTATAGTTCAGCACATAATTAGGCTCAAATAATTCGTTAACAGCATGACAGAGCCAAAAAATGGAGAAAAAAAATATTTCTGCGTATCGAAAACTTGAGACAAGAACATTTTGAGAAAAAAGTGCTATGCTGTATTGCTCGAATGAGCAAATGTCTAGTTTTTTCTTGAAAATTTCATGTTAGCAATGCTTAGGTAAATACTCCCAAGTGCTAGCAAAAACTTGCCAAGAACACTGAAAAAAATCCACATTGCGCCCAGAGCCATGTAACATAGCGCATTATTTATGGTCCCATACGCCATGTACATAGTACTCTGAGCCATGCAATATGGCTCCCAGCGCCATAATCTCAGAATCTACATAGCGCGTGGTCCCATGTTCCATGGCGCAGCATTTATGGTGCCACACGCTATGTACATAGTACCCTGAGCCATGCAGTATAGCTCCCAGTGCCATAATTACATGGCGCAGAAATTATGGCCCCACACGCCATATTACATAGTGCCATGAGCCATGTAATATGGCTCATGGCACTACAATTATAACTCGCAGCCATACTGTGTGAGGGAATCTATAAATGTCAGCAAGTGATACTTGAGTATCGTTGATAGATCGACAACATTCTCAATCGGCTAAGGGCGCATATTATTGAATGGCTCCTTCGGTGACTCTAAAAGCAGCCAGCGTCTGTTTGTTGCAAGCAAGTGACTTCTCCGTGTGCTCATTTATGGTAAGTAGCACTGTTTTGACTGATTTGCTTCTTCAATGTACTATAGTCCTCCACGCCATGTACTATAGTCCTCCACGCCATGTACTATAGTCCTCCACGCCATGTACTATAGTCCTCCACGCCATGTACTATAGTCCTCCACGCCATGTACTATAGTCCTCCACGCCATGTACTATAGTCCTCCACGCCATGTACTATAGTCCTCCACGCCATGTACTATAGGCCTCCACGCCATGTACTATAGTCCTCCACGCCATGCAGTATAGTCCTCCACGCCATACAGTATAGTCTTCCACGCCATACAGTATAGTCCTCCACGCCATACAGTATAGTCCTCCACGCCATACAGTATAGTCCTCCACGCCATGTGTTATAGCTCTCCACGCCATGCACTATAGTTCTCCACGCCATATACTATAGTCCTCCACGCCATGTAATATACTCCGCCACGCCATGTACATGGCGTGGAGGACTGCAGTACATGGCGTGGAAGACTATAGTACATGGCGTGTAGGCCTATGTACTTTTCGCCATGTATTATGGCGTGTGGCTATATTTTATCACAATCCCTAAATCGACTATGTACATGGCGCCAGAAGTCTATAAATTATGGCGTCTGGCACCATGTGTTTTCTCAGTGAATTCGCAGTCGTGAAAGAGGGGGTCAAAAAATTAAAATCATAATAGGCGTGTTTTTTTGCTCCTCTATCCAGTAGAGAATAGGATATATGCATTGGAAACAACAACAATCCTGTCCCAGTGAATTCACTAGTACACAAAATCTATTCCTCATTTGTAGTTCACGTGTTGAAGTGTAGAATGTGCTGATGGGAAAAATAAAAGCTCATAAGAAGTTATTTTTTTTCTGTGAGGTGGCTTTGGGTTTTTCATGGTTATGTTGAATGTTTTGGTAGTTAGGAAATTAGAAAAAGCACTCATAATGTATAGAAAGCTAAAAGAAATAATTTTCTGTTAGTTTTTTTTCTATTTTCTATCGATTGTGGTAGTGTATATTCGTTATTTTCTTTCTTTATTTTCAGCTGTTGTGTGGTACCACAGCAAATGCAGCAACCTATGTCAGTCTTAGCGAAAGCACTGTTTTTTTATACTAGATCGTTGTTTTTGTGGCATAGTTCTATTCTACTCTGTACCGGAGCAAAAAAACGCACCTAATAGGTGCGTTTACTCAGTTACATACACTTGGCTCACACAGAAAAAAATAACTTCTCATGAGCTTTTATTTTTTCCATCAGCACATTCTACACTTCAACACGTGAACTACAAATGAGGAATAGATTTTGTGTACTAGTGAATTCACTGGGACAGAATTGTTGTTCTTTCCAATGCATATATCCTATTCTCTACTGGATAGAGGAGCAAAAAAACACGCCTAATATAGAGGGTGCCAGATGTCGTTCTGCGCCGGGCGGAATTATGGCCAGAACCGGCCTCGTGCGCAATCTGTTTTTGCGATTGATGAATGCGTTCTTTCGGGTAACTTTACCATTTCAATTGGCATTCCCGAGTATCCTCCTTATAGTTTTGAGGTTGCACTTTATACCGAGAGTCCTTTCAGTAATCTCTGCCAATATCGGGGCTCTCAATGTAGGATCCTTTTTTGACTATCTCATGATCCAACGACAATGCGTTTCAGAAAAATTTTATAGTGAGCTTTTTTGACTTTATTTCCAACACGATTTTCACTCTCAGAACGTTCAATAATATGCTGCACCGTTGAAGCACTCCGTTTAACAACTTAAACGATTTTTTTTACGAATGTTCGAAGAAGAACATTAGCATTAAAATCACTTTGGCCAAAAACACATAAATATATATATATATATATATATATATATATATATATATATATATATATATATATACATATTCACAAAATTTCAGTGAAAAAATCTCAGGAACGCGCCATCCGATCGAACTGAAATTTTCAGGATACATTGGTGTATATACAGAATAGTGCCAGGTTTTGCAAAAAGTTAATAATCTTTAATCCTTTGGCTCCGGCGACCATTTTAGTGATATTTTAAATATACCTATTTTTCTGCCAACAAAAAAGCTTTCGCAAAAATAAAGTTTATCGAATGAATATCGAACGTGTTCCAAATGTGAATACGATAATTTTTTGACATTGTTAATCTTATGTGTGCGCTAGGCACCTAAAATGAGATTGAGAAAATTTGAAAATTTTTGAACTGCGATAACTTTTGACCAGATTATCAGATCATTATGAAACTTACAGGACATATTGTTGTTACTAAGTTGTAGACTCGTTGCGTGTGCATTCCTTAGTGTGCATTCCTTAGAATCCGTCCAACGTAGATCTACTCGCTCTTTGTTTCACAAATTCGACATTCCTCATTGTGTTTATAATCATCGACTGTCGGTATTGCAGATTCCTTCCCTTGATTCTCGCAGAGTTTTCCTTGACGAGTGTTTCCTTTTCAGACATCTTGCTTATTCTTGTCTATGCAGCTGGGTTTCTGTTCGGGAATCTTGTCGATTTAACAGATCCTCTTTCATGGTTAACGTTCCTTTCACACGAACTGATGTTTACTTTTATTCACCGTTGTAATATATAGTTAGGTAACATAACGAGTTAAAAACTTGGTCCTCTTCCGTTGACGTTCTTTGGATACAAAAACCTGTTAAAAAATTGAGTCCTAAAGTATTGTATCAATTTTTGAACTTGCCAATTATTTAATTTTCTATATTATTTATTTTTACATCGTACATTTTTTGTAAGCTGTATTGTCTCAATGCTTTGCTCTATTTCTTGGATTATTTTGTTGTTGTTGTTTCTAATCGGTAGTTGGACGTACGAGTAAGTCTGTTGTATTCGAGATTTGAACTAATAAACACACTTCCGCCAGTTTTCCGCATTTATGGTTCCATCTCCATTACTAGAATTAATCACAGCCTGGATGAAGCGTTCTTCGGCTATTCATTGAACGATCAAGTTAGTCCTGGAACAGTTGCCGTTAATTTAGATTTTTTCGGTGTTTGTCTGATTTGACTCTTTTGTCCAGCTGACCTATAACGTTTCTGGTCAGAATCCGAAAGGTTTAGAGAATATTGTGCTCCCCAATAACTTGTATGGCCCATAGTAGGGACTTTTTGTCCTTGTCGGTCAACGTTTTGAATATGACTTTATTAAGCTTCCCTAGAACTTTCAAGGTTGACCCTTTAATTCAGAGCTGTTGGGTAGAAATTGAGTGCCTAAAAAATGAGCAATAGAAAAGGTTTGCACTGGCTAATGGCTGGTTTGGCTAATTTACCATATTCTGCTCACGACTTTGGCCTTAAAATGGCTTTTAACGCCTCCTTGGATCAAGTTTGGTCATTAAAGAGATCAGTTAAAACAGAGTTTAAGGATTTGATAGGATCTAATAAAGCTGATTCATTTGTCATATCTATACTAACTCCAGCAGGTTTAACCAATAGTCCACGGTGTTGGCTTGTTTGTCATTTGTTCGTGATGTCATGCTGTTTGTTCAGCTTCAGTATTCAACTTTAGTAGATTTTAGAGAGATTCTGTCTTCTTCTTTTTGAAGAGATTCTACTAGAAAATCTACTCTCATTACATCTTTTCCTGGTGAAAGACGTCAGGTTCAGGAAAAAAAATTTCACCAAACTTGTAGATGATGCCAATCTACTGGGAGATAAGCTTGATGAAACTGCTGGTGTGGAAGAATCACCTGTTGCTGAAGTTCACAATAGTGACAAAGATTTCAACTGCGCAATTGAAGATATTATGTCTGCTGCTGCCGGTTTTTCAAAATTAATTTGACTGTCGAATGAAACTTCAAAGTAGTTGCTGATGAAACTACCTGAAAAAATTATCGCACCAGAGGCCATAATTTATATACTTCTAGCTATATATACATGGTTGATTTTGAGCTTTTGCTGAAATATAATAAATTCAAATGTTTTCTTTTTCACGGGTGTCGGAAAACCTTCATAGGCGTTTTGCGAAAGATGCAGGATTATGTGAGATTCGACTCATTAAAAAACATCACCCGTACCCACTATGTATTATAGCCTCAACGCCATGTATTATAACCCCCAACGCCATGCATTATGGTCGTGATAAAAACCAAAATAAAAGTGAAATCGACCCCGTTTTCGACATTTTCGGTATTTCGACTATTGCATTTTTTGGAAATTTTATTAATGAAATGTTATTTCTGTGCTTTTAAATTGATACTAATAAATCCTGTTCTGATTCGAATTCAAACCCGTGATCCTATTTTTCAAGAGCCGCCGGCCTTCAAGCTATACGCTAGGTTACAATAGCTTATTCCAATGCTTTTGTTACTTTACTGATACTTTATGATTACTGCCTGCTTGGTGAGCTCTACCACCTCCGAATGCGGTGAAGAAACCGCGACTTTTTGCTTTTGAAGTTAGTTACAAACTTCAACGATTTTGTCTGCCATTCCGGAGAACAGGTTAAAATAGCCAGTGACTGTTCCACAAACCGCTGCAGCTTGAAGACTGTCAACTAAATTTCCCCAACTCTGCTTCATCTCTCTCAGCAACTGCAATGGCGGCAAGTCGCACAAGCTCAAGTTCCCCAAGATGTGTTTTATTTTCCTGCCAAAACGCGGGGGCTCGTGCCTACTGAGGGCTGTCCCTCATTGTCAAACAATGTATATCCTCTACACTAGAGAGTATGTTGGATTTTATAGGAGACTTCCGCCAGACGAGTTTAAGTTTGGCATTCTTATCTCCCATATAAAAGCGTCCCCACTAACAGAATATATGAGTTGTGAAGACGAAACGTAAACCGAGACAGAATAGCAGTGTAAAAACAATATAGTTGTGTCGAAAAAATGCTGTTCAAATTATATGTGCAATATATGGTGAAGGCACACCAAATGAACAGTAGACTCATGCGAAGATTAATCTTTGCTGGTTCAGACTGGCTGATTTTTTCACCAAGAATTTATTGCTCCTTCTGGTTCTTCTTGCGTTCGGGTTACCAATTTTAGAATTCAATCCTTAAATTAATAATAATATTATAATGAAAAATCGTATTTATTTAATAAATTCTGATAATGTTATAATTAGAGATTTTATTTATTTAACACATTCTTATTAGATCTAATACAGACACCTCTTTTTGGATTTTCATGTTCCAACTGACAAATCATAAAAAAGGTATACAACAAAAAAGGTATACAACAAAAAAGGTATACAATACATGGAAAAATTATGTTCATAGTAGTTGAGGCTGTATTACATAAGAGTTGAAACTATGCTACATGATAGAAAATCCTATAATGTGTGAGAATTTAGCTTTTAGCTATATTTTAAAGCTCAGGGTACTATGTACGTAACATATGCGACCACACGGAGAGAAAAGTGTAATGAAATTATACAAAATTTGCAATTAATTTTATTGCAATAGTAGTAATTTTTTGCCCCATTACCTTTGTAATCAATTGCACTACACATTTTACTACTTTGTTGTGAATTATGTATACATGAATGTCTCTACTACAGCGCAATGAACATGTGTGAGTTGTAGTATGTAGTGGAATTGACTATTATTTGAAGGAAAATAGTAAATTTTCATCAAATTTGTAATAACATTCAAGTTTTCACATCGAATTTTCGGAATAGTAAATTTTATTATCCACTGTAGTAAAAATCATTGCCGAAATACTATAGTCCTCCACGCCATGCAGTATAGTCCTCCACGCCATACAGTATAGTCTTCCACGCCATACAGTATAGTCCTCCACGCCATACAGTATAGTCCTCCACGCCATACAGTATAGTCCTCCACGCCATGTGTTATAGCTCTCCACGCCATGCACTATAGTTCTCCACGCCATATACTATAGTCCTCCACGCCATGTAATATACTCCGCCACGCCATGTACATGGCGTGGAGGACTGCAGTACATGGCGTGGAAGACTATAGTACATGGCGTGTAGGCCTATGTACTTTTCGCCATGTATTATGGCGTGTGGCTATATTTTATCACAATCCCTAAATCGACTATGTACATGGCGCCAGAAGTCTATAAATTATGGCGTCTGGCACCATGTGTTTTCTCAGTGAATTCGCAGTCGTGAAAGAGGGGGTCAAAAAATTAAAATCATAATAGGCGTGTTTTTTTGCTCCTCTATCCAGTAGAGAATAGGATATATGCATTGGAAACAACAACAATCCTGTCCCAGTGAATTCACTAGTACACAAAATCTATTCCTCATTTGTAGTTCACGTGTTGAAGTGTAGAATGTGCTGATGGGAAAAATAAAAGCTCATAAGAAGTTATTTTTTTTCTGTGAGGTGGCTTTGGGTTTTTCATGGTTATGTTGAATGTTTTGGTAGTTAGGAAATTAGAAAAAGCACTCATAATGTATAGAAAGCTAAAAGAAATAATTTTCTGTTAGTTTTTTTTCTATTTTCTATCGATTGTGGTAGTGTATATTCGTTATTTTCTTTCTTTATTTTCAGCTGTTGTGTGGTACCACAGCAAATGCAGCAACCTATGTCAGTCTTAGCGAAAGCACTGTTTTTTTATACTAGATCGTTGTTTTTGTGGCATAGTTCTATTCTACTCTGTACCGGAGCAAAAAAACGCACCTAATAGGTGCGTTTACTCAGTTACATACACTTGGCTCACACAGAAAAAAATAACTTCTCATGAGCTTTTATTTTTTCCATCAGCACATTCTACACTTCAACACGTGAACTACAAATGAGGAATAGATTTTGTGTACTAGTGAATTCACTGGGACAGAATTGTTGTTCTTTCCAATGCATATATCCTATTCTCTACTGGATAGAGGAGCAAAAAAACACGCCTAATATAGAGGGTGCCAGATGTCGTTCTGCGCCGGGCGGAATTATGGCCAGAACCGGCCTCGTGCGCAATCTGTTTTTGCGATTGATGAATGCGTTCTTTCGGGTAACTTTACCATTTCAATTGGCATTCCCGAGTATCCTCCTTATAGTTTTGAGGTTGCACTTTATACCGAGAGTCCTTTCAGTAATCTCTGCCAATATCGGGGCTCTCAATGTAGGATCCTTTTTTGACTATCTCATGATCCAACGACAATGCGTTTCAGAAAAATTTTATAGTGAGCTTTTTTGACTTTATTTCCAACACGATCAGAACGTTCAATAATATGCTGCACCGTTGAAGCACTCCGTTTAACAACTTAAACGATTTTTTTTACGAATGTTCGAAGAAGAACATTAGCATTAAAATCACTTTGGCCAAAAACACATAAATATATATATATATATATATATATATATATATATATATATATATATATATATATATATATATATATATATATATATATATATATATATATATATATATATATATATATATATATATATATATATATATATATATACATATTCACAAAATTTCAGTGAAAAAATCTCAGGAACGCGCCATCCGATCGAACTGAAATTTTCAGGATACATTGGTGTATATACAGAATAGTGCCAGGTTTTGCAAAAAGTTAATAATCTTTAATCCTTTGGCTCCGGCGACCATTTTAGTGATATTTTAAATATACCTATTTTTCTGCCAACAAAAAAGCTTTCGCAAAAATAAAGTTTATCGAATGAATATCGAACGTGTTCCAAATGTGAATACGAAAACCTTCAAACCTAAGACTCCCCTGAAAAATTTTCATCTTTTACAGTGAAAACCAACTCATATAGAAATCTTATGCTTTGTCTATACAACCAAAGCAAAACTTTTGAGTTTACCTACATTTAAGCATCAAAAACTTCTGTTCACGAGAACTCACGACCCAATCATGAAATTCACAGAATGTATTGGTATTGAGTAGGACCAGGTCTGATAGAAGCGATTTGAAAATGCGGGCAACTCTGTGCCAGTGGTGTCATCTTGAAAAATTATGAAGAAAAAAATTGATTTTTGCCCTATGAATTCTGATCTAGTTACCAGATTTGACACAGTAGCTGAACCTTACGCTAAGCCGTGTTTGATATAAATTTGGTTGAAAAATTCGGTTGGTGCTGCCAGCGGTGGTAATTTTGGTATCATGGGTTTTGAAAATTCACTCAGGAAAATAAAGCATTTTACCAATGCAGTCATGAAATCAAAACGAATTTGATATGATATATGGAACTTATTATAGGCATTGTTCAGAAGGAATCTGGTAAAAAAAACCCATTATAGGGTTGCCCACTGTTGTTGGTTTTGTATTAATTTGCAATATCTTTACTAAGCGATTTTACCGTAAAATTGACAGTGACAGTAAACAACAAATATGAAGTTTTCGAAAATTTGAAAGCTTTTGCGACTGATAGCCCTAAATTTTTTTGTACCCATATAACTTCCAATGCAGTCATCGGATCAAAACGAAGTTCGCAGAGTAGGTTGATTTCAATGTGAGGCAGATGTAATACATTTTTGGCTTTGATGCTAGGAAAGGGTTGGCAGCGCAGGGTGGTTTTTGCTATTTTCGTATCAATAAATGCTTACATTAAGTATTCATATCGCGAACATTTACAACGAAAATAAGAATTTTTTTAGTTCCAAACATCTTTCGTTTTTTACCTTAAACATCTTTCTATCCCTGTAACTTTCAAAGCAATCATCAGATAAAATCGAAATCGATAGAGTTATTTGATTTTGGCGTGAGGCAATTGTGGGAGCTTCTTTGATTAAATCGTTAATGGTTCAAATGGAAACAAACGTTAGTTTTTCCAATTTTGCAAAATAACTAGGCCTAGTGCATAAGTTGAAGTATTTAGTTTTTTTTTATTCTCGTTAACTTTGTGCATTGAATTCAGGGGCGGCACGTTGTTGGACGCAAAGGGAACTGCACTTCTCTAGCTAAACATTCCTTACACAAGGAAAACATGATTTAATAATGTATATTGAAGTTCAAAACAAATTTTACTTTATGCGGCAAATATTCAAAATTAAAAAAACATCTTACAGAGCTCCATTAATTCTTTATGCGGAATAGTTTTATTTTTTAACAGCCAAAGTACACTACTTTAGAGGTAATTTTACAGCAACGTAATGGAAACTCTTACGTTTTAGTCAAATCTCCTAGCATTGCGTACCATTCGAAGAATATAAAGCTCATTGCTGTGCACTAAAATATGCTACACCGGATTTTTCAAGCTAATTTGCCTCAATGCACATTGATGTGTACATGTATTTAAGTACAAGCGTTACACAATTGATGGATACAAAAACTTTGCAATGAATGCTGCCAAATAGAAGCGCGGACACTGCTCAGCTCATCGCGTCTTCTTAGGTAGAGAAATTTAAAATGAAAACCCTTGATTATCCACCCGCTAAACGGTCAGCAGTTTTTTTGCATTAACGTAACAGTATTTTCAGCGTTTATTTTTCGGTTTTTGGTTTGCTCACAAAACCTGAAGCTGGTTTATTTTGGACCTCTAAGGTTATGATATTATTTATATGTAGGATTACTGTAAAGAATTTATTGTTTAACATAGGATGTTATTTGTATGTTTAATTTCTGTGATGGATCCACGTCTATACTTGGCTCTAGAATTTCATGCTTAACGTAGATTGAAATTCTTTTGATTTGTCTGCTTGCTTATTTTTGCTTATAGTACGTAAGTTTGAGTTTGTCTGATTAAAGAAAGATAGTTGTTTTTAAAGTAAATACTTAGTACGCGAGCATTGAATTCGTTTTCTATTGGAAATTGTTGCGATTTTGCCATAGAAGATCTACTGTGGCAATAATTTTCACCTGAACCATTTCACTGAAAAAAAATCCACATAGCGCCCAGAGCCATGTAACATAGCGCATTATTTGTGGTCCCATACGCCATGTACATAGTACTCTGAGCCATGCAATATGGCTCCCAGCGCCATAATGTCAGAATCTACATAGCGCGTGGTCCCATGTAACATGGCGCAGGATTTATGGTCCCACACGCTATGTACATAGTACCCTGAGCCATGCAGTATGGCTCCCAGCGCCATAATTACATGGCGCAGAAATTATAGCCCCACACGCCATATTACATAGTGCCATGAGCCATGTAATATGGTTCAAGGCACTACAATTATAACTCGCAGCCATACTGTGTGAGGAAATGTATAAATGAGAGCAAGCTTCTTGTGTATAAGAGAGGGTATGGGCTTTGATGTCATTTATCCCTCGGGAATTTCGTCGATAGAATTCCATTACCTAACATCAACTGCTCTACCTCCAGGTGCTCAGAACTGAGAAGGCTCGTGGCCTTTTGTTGGATGCGAACTGGATCATCTTCATATGCACTGAAAAACCACATAGCGCCAGACGCCATAATTTATAGGCTTCTGGCGCCATGTGCATAGTCCATTTCGGTCGATTTGTGATAAAATATAGCGCCACACGCCATAGTACATAGGAGCAGACGCTATAGCGCGGGCCACAATGCTCCAGCACATTCCATTCCATTCTGATCCAGCACTCTCCAGCTCATGTCCATTCCAGCAAACTGAACACATAGTCTCCATTCTGTTAAGTGTGCGACAATTTACTTATAGTTTTAAAATTTCAGTTTTGCGTGATTATTTTAGAATGGATAGCAATTTTCTATAGCTATTTGGAATGCTAATAAGCTTTGCACCCTTGTACAAACAAAAACCACAGCAAAATTTTTTTTAGTATTAATAATGTACTCTCCTGATCCAGAAAAGTTGAAATTTGGTCAACTCGTCCTTTCCATTCCATTCCATTCCAACCTTATGTGTTCAGTCTCGTACATTTTCTATGCCGCCAACTTTGACGTTTATTCTGGAATGGAATGGAATGGATCATTGTGTCCGGCGCTTTAGCTTATAGCCCTCCACGCCATGTACTATAGTCCTCCGCGCCATACAGTATAGTCCTCCACGCCATACAGTATAGTCCTCCACGCCATGTGCTATAGCTCTCCACGCCATGTAATATAGTCCGTCACGCCATGTACATGGCGTGGAGGACTACAGTACATGGCGTGTAGGCCTATGTACTTTTCGCCATGTATTATGGCGTGTGGCGCTATATTTTATCACAATCCCTAAATCGACTATGTACATGGCGCGAGAAGTCTATAAATTATGGCGTCTGGCGCCATGTGTTTTCTCAGTGTTGAAGAGAAAAAAATATTTTATAGATTCGTGGGAACCAGGACCACTAACTTCACTTGCACAATTATTAACAAATAAATATCCTGCACAATTTAAACATTTATCAAATTGTTGGTGATCATAGTGAGCAGAAAAATTACTGAATCCAACTGATATTAAGATGATAATTAAAGGAATAGCAGAAATACATCACGAAAGGTTTAGATAATGGCTACGGTGCTATCGTTGAATGAAAGTTGTAACAGACAATGCACATTTTTGCTTCCACCTGTATCTTCAAGCTATGCATTCCAAATCGAAACTACATTTGATGGATATCAAATTCATAGAATTTCAAAATTATCAATGTTATAGTTCTCATGTGTTCAACTTCCCCCATCTCAAACCAACATCCATAAACTATGCCATTCGAGCCAAACAAATCTGTTATCTCTAGAGCTTTATAGCGTTTATCAGCAGGGTGAAGTAGCAACAAAAAACAAACATCAAGAGTCGTCAAAGTACAAATAAAAAAGACAGTTTTGCAGTGACAAACGGGAACACCAAAAATGATTACATCAACAATGACTAGGACTACAACGAGTACTACGAGAACGAAGAGTTTCGAAAAGAAATAGAAAAGAGGAAAAATAAAGCGCATGTCATGAAAGGCTCTAGAATTTGTGATATCCATCAAGCGAAAATTCTTATTTTCTGCAACAATGAACGGCACCCTCAACGTGTTTGAATTTATGCTCACGTACAAGGAGGATACGTTCGTTCGTTCGCTGCCACACTGCCCCAAACAGCCATAGCCTGCCAACTTGCCAGTCAGCTACAGTCACATCAAATCGCAGCAGCCCTTGTTCGCTATGCCGATGCCATTCATTTCAGGGGTTGGACGATGACGAAATGATGCGATTGCTGTCTCGGTGTTAGTACACTGACAGGCTGCCTCCACTAGCAATTTCCCATGGCATGAAATTTGAAATTGCCAGTGGAGGCAGCCTATGGTATGCAATATTTTATGGTCTGCCATAAATGGTAGGCAATATGGTATGCGATTTGCTCGGCAATCTGCCTGGCAATATTTTGACAGTTCTTGATTTCAAAATGGCACTGAACTGTGGGAATGTTTTATTTCTTATAGGAAATTGTTGGGATTTTGAATTCAAAGGGATTTTTTAGATCTCGTTGAGCAATGAAAATAGTCCACACAATATGAAATGGTGGAAAATTGCGAAAACATCGAATTTTGATGCGGAATGGTGAAATTATATATAATTTTTTGATTTAAAAATGAAATAATTTCGATTTTTGACGATGAGTAAATTTATGAGACTCCCAGTTAATGATTGGTCGATTTTTCAAATTATTTTTATCTCATTCCCCTTCGTACTCCAGCAAATCATATAATAGTTACATTTTCGTCTGAAATTTCACCCGCTTATCCAAAAAGTAACTAATCCTACACGTGAACTTTTCATAAGTAGCAGAATTTCTTCGCTCTGCGCTTCAAATAACTTCTTAAGAGCATTTGACACTTGGATACAGCGCAAGTCCTTCTCGCTCAGAGTCATTTTCGAAATGAAATTGCATGCCATGAAATTGCCCATGCACAGATTGCATACCATAAATTTGACAGTCGCTACCATCGGAAATTGCAGGGTAAATTGCTAGTCGAGCCCCGGTGTGAGCTCATGGAGTACATTGTCTAGTTCGGTATGGATACTTGCCTGCCAGATATAAGGACATACATATTAGGCGTAGAGACTATGGCAGCCATGAGGAGACCATCGAAAGTAAGCCGAGTATATTTTTCGTCGCCGAAGTATGCCCAAGGCTTACATCCCCCTCTCTCTTGAGCCCTAATCCGGTATTAGATTACTGATCCATGTCAAATCTCAGGCTTTAGGTTTTTGTTTTGATTGATATGAGCACCAGCAGTAGCAACAACGGTAACGGCACCCTGAACACAAACATAAAGTTTGAATTGTTCGGTTTTTATGTCCTTAAAGCTGACTTTCCTTGTCGGTTTTTCTTTTAATTTTTTTGTGTTGTTCGAATGGAGATTGTCAAGAAAATACGATATATCTGAAGTTTTGCGATAAAAATCAGAAATTTTCGGGTTCGATATGATCGGGAAGGTGAAATTTTACGAGAAGTATTTTCACATTTTATTCTATTTGCTGTTATCGGAGTTGAATTGGAATTGTTGCAATTTATGGATAATTCTTCGAACTCCAGGCCAGTAAGCTGCATGTAACTATAAATTTACATACTTTTCCGAAATTGTTTATCTACCATGTCAAAAAAATACAGATATCTCTAAGTACTAAGTTCGTGCTATTTATTTAATGTTAATTTTATCAAATACCATCCACGAAATTTGAAGCGCTAGCATCGATGAAAAATTGCCAATAACTAGCCGTAGCTAATATCTTTCCAGATGTTAGTACTGGAACATTATTTTCATTTTTTTTTAAACGCTTGATTGCTTGGCATAGGTTTCGCTAAAACTATCACCCACCTCAGTTCTATGAACCATGACAAATTTTAAACAAATTATAAACCATAACTCTCACCATCACTTTAAAACAAAACGGGACAATTCAACACAAGTCTTCAATTTCTCCCTCAGTGTAATCGTATGTGACGGGTCCTTTCAAACAAACCACTCATCACCCCTTTCTAATAAAATCGAAGTTAACTTGTGCATTGTGTGTGTATACGACCCTAATTTGACCCAAACTCTCCCTAAAGAACGATTAATCTTCATACTAAAAATCAGATGTGTCCCTTAATTTTCGAATTGCGATAAAAATGAGGACGACGAAGGGTGCGTACAGTTACAATCTCCCGCACAGTTACATTGGAGGGCATCGTGCTGGCTGCTACAAGGACTTCCAAGTCATAGTTTTCGTGCTGGTCTCAATTCATTTTTACCCACTATAAGCAAGGTTACTTGCATATTTCGATCTGATCCCATCCAGGTAATTGATGGGTTGACTCGTCGTAATTGTGGGAGTTTAAAGTCGAAGAGCAGTCACAGCCACTTGAATGAATCGACCAACACCTACAACAATGCTCCCAGCCTAGCAATTATGAAACCAAACAAGGTAATTTTTGGTAGTCTATAATTTGTGCATATTCGAGACGAGGACGACTTAGCACAACTACCAGGCTCTAGATATGCGCCCAGACACAGCATAAGGTAGCCAAGAGAAGAGTGTCTTTGGTCCTCTTCGTATATTGCCTTGGCTATGCACAAATGCAAAAGTTATTGGCCATATTTCCAGACGAATGGGAAACACATCTGTCGAGAAATTTTGCAACTGTTTCGGATCGTTCATCGTAGTCGACGTTGTCGTCAATGATGTTCTTCGGAGACACAACAGAACGGGTCGAATCGAATCGGGTCGACAAGGGCTTGCAGTTTGCTATATCTATTATTATGGTCGAAGGAGCAAGGGTGTTGATAGCGCCAGCAAACCATAGATATAAAAATGATGAGATATAGATGAGGTGCACAGATGGCATTGGTGTTAACATTTATTTGCTAGTAGCTCTCATGGGTACAACAACTAACTGTCTACCAGAAATGTATAGTTTGCGATGCGATGAAAATGGGAAAAGATATCTGTGAACCCCTTTCCGACAGCACATATGCTCCCCCAATTTAGTTTGGACTGTGATATGTGTTGCTGTGGTATCTGAAGTGATTTGTTGAAAACAAGTGGACCATCGGTGCTTGTTGGAAGGAAAAGTAGATAGTCATGATGTTTCCTAGTATAATTGCAGCTAAACAACTACAGTACTGAGATGACTTAATGACATCAAAGATTCATGCTAGAAAATTTGCAATGTTTATTTCAACGAGTGTCTAAGCTTGAATGCTTGAATGCTTGAGTGTCTAAGCTTGACTTGCAATCACTTACAACTCATTTTCAATGCAAAGAAAATAAGTTATTTTCTCGGTGGATAAAGGTGGATAAAAAAGATAATTATTAAACTTATTCTTGATCATCATAGGTAATATTGTCTATGCATAGATGTCAATGTATTTGAATGCTAATACTGAAATCATATTAGTCGCGCGTTATTCCCGCCCCCTCGACGGGCCAACACCAGACCGCTGTGGACTGCCACCCTGTCGCGGCGAGCGGGCTGAGAGCAGATGCGTTCCTAACAGGGACCTAGAGGAAGGATACACCAAATTTTAAACCAAAACATGAACGATAAGATAGAAGTAAAAGTTACGGTGTTGGGAGTCGGATGCCCAGTACTACCGGCCGTTAGGGGTGGAGCGAACAGGCCCCGAGTCGTCTTTATCGTTCAACTTCAATGCTATAGAGGCTGATCACTTGGCTACCGTAGCAGAAAAGCACGTAGCACGAAAAACGCAGATGTCGTGGAATCGGTGGCGGACCTTTACAGGAGCAGCTTTAAGCTACAACGATCCCCACCTCGAACAACAACTAATGAGCACCACTACTGGCCACCATTCAAGTCGCGCGAAGAAATGCGTTCGCGTGCCAGAGTACTCACAAACTCGGACTTGGAGAGCATGGTTTCGACCGAAGCGTAGGAGGACCTCCTCAGATCTCCTGAGCGAGGCAAAGGTGCTGGTCTCCAGAACAGGAACAGACCGAAGTCGAGCAAAGAAGGCGCTGACGAAGACGAAGACTGTAGAGTCAGGCCTGCTCAATGCGGTGATCGACCGGTTGGAGTGCTCCTAACGTCTGCCTAAATGGCACATGACAGAGCCGCTCTGACGGAAAAGGCTAAAAAAGTCACCGCGGTGTTGCTCGATAGGAACAAATCTCTGTTTGTGGGGGACAGTTGTCAACGCGCATCACACCATCTGGGGCAGCATGGACATCAAAGATGGAGATGAGTCTTTACTCTGTTTCATTGTGAATTATAATTTAGTCGTCGCAAATCGAGGAAATACCCCTAGATAAAGGGGACCTCGTAGTGAAAATGTGCTACACATGGCTCAAATGAACAATTAATAGAGAATTGGAGGGTTCTTGAAGGCCCATTACTCTCTGACTACTGGTACATTGGTTACAGTTTAAAATTTAGCTTAGTTCGCACTTCTCGGCCGTTTTGAAATACCAACTGGGAGAACTTTAAACGGGAGGTGAGCAACGGGCTAGGTGCTCTTCTTAGGATTGGCTCTGTAGCTGACTTGGAGGCTGCGGTAAACACACCCACGAGTAAACTAGTTAAAGCTCTCGTACGATCCTGTCCTAAAGTCTTTCCGAAGCCCAAACCTAAGCCACCTTGGTTGAAGAGAGACCTGGGTTGTCGCAGAAAACAAGTACGAGAACTCTTCAAGTTCCCCAAAGTAGCTGATCGCAGGGAATGTTAGGACGAATACAAGAAGCTCTATATAAGAACTGTGAGGAGGAAGAAAGAAAGAACTGTGCGGTAGAATTGAATTCACCTCAGAAACGGCGAAACTCAGAAATCTGCTGGCTTAACGCCCTGTCACGCCTAGCCTGGTATCTAAGCCGCAACAGCTCGGAAATGCTGAAGATCCTGATATACACTCACTTTACTGGTGGGCAGGTTGACATTGATGGCATTGGCGAAATTGTCACCAAGCAGAGCTAATTCGCGCAACTGATACCTTCAAACCCTTCAAGTTTCCGGGTTCGGATGGAATTTTACCGGCCATGTTTCAAAAGACAGGTATGCTCTTCGGTTCCTGGCACAAATTTACTAAGGTTGCATAATGCTAAGTTGCGTACCTGCAGCCTGGAGGGCCGCTAAGGTCGTATTTATACCCAAACCAGGCCAAGTCAACCTTGCATATCCGAAGGACTACAGGTCAATTATTCTGACTTAATTTCTCCTTAAACTTTTCGAAAGATTACTAAACCTCCACATCAAAAAAAGACTTGAATTTCAAGATCAGACGAGAGCCCAAAACGTGTAATTGAAAGGAATATCCTTTGTCCTCAAAATAGAAAAGGCACTCCATTACAGAATACGCTTTGGGAGCCTTTCTAGATATTGAAGTTGCCTTCAATAATATGCAGACATAGTCATTATGAAGAGCCTCCACGCAACTAACATCCATCCCGGTATTTGTAACTGGATAAGCAACATGCTTAAGCAACGGTTCATATCAGCGGGATGGGCGGGGGCGCAAATCATAAGGAAGTTTCACAGAGGTACACCGCAAATTCAGTTTTAGAAAGGTTGGAAAGCAAGGGACTCACGGTTGTGGCACATGCTGATGACATTGCGATCTTAGCCCCAGGTAGGTTTCCGCATACCCTTAGCCAGCCCATCGAGTATGCTCTGGGGCTAGTTGAGGAGTGGGCGAATACCGTAGGCTTTGGAATCAACTCCAATAAGACTGATCTTGTACTCTTCACAAGGAAGTATAAAACTCTTGAATTAGACCCAATCAAGTTGGGCAGCGCCAGGTTAAGTCTCAAGCCACAAACTAAGTGTTTGGGTCTTATTCTGGAGAACAAGCTCACATTTAGAGATTTTAGAGCAGCGGGTAAGCAACGCGATTTACGCCAGGAAGAGAGTACTGAGTCAAACGTGGGGTTCCCTTAAACTTTATCCTTTAACGCGCTGGATCTTCATGCCGATAGCTAGGCCGATCCGTGTTTACGGATGCATGGTCTGGTGGCCAGCAGTGAGCCTTGACTTCTTCGTCTGCTTTGAATGTCCTGCTTCATCACCCTCCGCTTAATATCTTTGCTAGAGGCACTGCCGCAAAAGCTGCTGTTAGGCTTATGGAGTCGGGACACTTCGAGTCAAGAACCTTCAGCCACAGCAGTTTTGAGCAGGGGTACGCCGGACGCACTAACTACTTGATCCCCACTCTGTCCTTCAAGCGAGGATATCAAGCGACTGTGGGAGATGGGTAAGAATGGAATCAGCAAATGGGTGGAAAATACTACAGTAATTAGGAAGCCTGGAAGCTGCTTTGATAGCTGCATCTACAGAATATGCTGCAGTACCCACTCCTGCAGCTGTAGATGCCGTCTGTATAGATGCTAACAGCACGTTTCATTAACTTTATTTCATCAGCACTATTACGAGCACTACACGGTTGGTGTCTCTTGGGAGACGCCTGATAGTCCAAATTTTATAGTAATCAAAATGCTGAAGCTATGTCGCGACAAGCTTTAGAAGAATTTGTCTGTCGTGGGAATTCGAAATGTAGATATCCTTTGTATGTGTTTTGTTACGTTTGTCGCGTCTTGTTTGTTTGTTAGAAGAATCTGTGTGTCGTGAGAATTTGAAATGTACATGAATTGTGCAGATATATTTGTAGGTGTTTTGTTACGTTTGTCGCATCTGCTTGTTTGTTTGGTCTAGGATGATTTGTACGTCGTGGGAATGTGAAATATACATGACTTGCGTTAGCTAAGTACGGGGTCAGTTTTCACCTGTCAGGATCGGTAGTCATCCCAACTTTTATCCAAACGATTAAGCACTCGATCAACCCCAAAATGATGTAAGGTGCGATCAGCAGATGGCGTGCAACTTAGACCTGCTGGGATACACAAACCATGTGGGGGTCATACAATCTCGCAGCCAGGGCCATCTTAGCGCATGGGCACACTGGGCAGTTGCTCAGGGCCCCTCGATCTACGGGGCCCCTTATTTCTGGATCACCAACCGATAAATATATTTATTTTGCGAAAATCAAACTATAATTATCTGACTATACTTAATAATTATCTATCTGCTTTTATTGTAATCCCATGAACCAGGGGCCTAACACTGTCAACTCTATCTGCTAGCTAGTATGTGATTTCCCTAAATTGTTTGTGAATGAATAAACCAGTGATGCTCAAGCCTATGCCCGCCGATAAATGCACTTTTAGGCTTTCATATATGTGTACATATATGATCCAGCTTGTAACGAGTGTCTTATCAATCTTATGTGTTATTATTGTAAAAACAGTTGTTGTTGTGTGGAGTTTTGTTCAGCTTTAACACAAATGCACATTTTGGGTTGTGTGAGTTTGGACATGACTGGAATAAACATAAACAAATTGATCTGTTTGAGAAGGGCACGGCTATAACGCCATTTCTGTTCGGGACTAAAAATCAAACCATTTTACTTAAGATTGAACTTGTAAACGGTGTGTTTTATTTCGTGTATCTGATTGTTTTCAGTGCAATTAAATGAAAAGTATTGAATACTTATCTATATATACAAAACGTCAGAACGATCATATCCTAATGGCTCAGAAAAAACTGCACACCAGAAAGAAGTATTTGATAAATTACCAAAATAAACATCATATTTGACACCAGGAGATTCTGTGAGTAGTATCTACATACTGTATCTACATAATGAATCATATCAACAACATATTGCGGGAACTCAGGGAACTTCACAACCTACTTGTTCTTCGCTAAGTCCTATCACTTCAGAAAAAGAGAATGAACTATATTCTATAGTCCGTTCCTTCGGAAAAAATGCAATAACTTCACCAACAGCAGTCATTTGACCCAGAAAATATTTCATACGACCCTGCCGACTATTTCAACAAAAATTTTACCGAAAAAAACAGCAACATTTGGATTCGTAAAGGGCCCACATATTTTCAAAATAAAGATTGTGACTTTTCTGAAGCGTCCAAAACCTAAAGAGACAAAGAAAATGGCAAGTTATTAATTAGGCATTTCAATAAAGCAGGATTTAATCGTAAACTAAAGAACAATGGAAGTGTTGAAAGAAAATGGTTGCTGTATTCGCCTTCGAAAAAATCTTTATTTTGTGTTGCTTGCTGCTAATTTAACCCTTCTGATGTAAACCTATGTTCTCTGGCTGGATGTAATGAGTGGAAACACATTAATCACAAAATTTAAATAAAAGTGCTATTTAAACAAAATAGCACTGCACATAGGCAATCTATGATGACTTATGACCACGAAGTAAAGCAGTTGGTAGAGTAGATACAGACTTACTATGTCAATATTAAAAAGAAGTGGATTACTAGAAAAGTGTACTTAAACGGGTTGTCCCAGTTCTAAAAATTTTGGTATCGAGAGAGTGTCCGTTTCGAGGTAATAATGAAATTCTTGGATCTCCCAACCATGGAAATTATTTAGGATGTGTCGAGTTATTAAGTGAATTTGATGAATTTCTTGCAGATCATCTAAAAAAATTTGGGAATCCTGATTATTTCTTATACATCAGCGAATGTTTATGATGAGATTATTGACGTAATTGGAAAACAGGTCCTAAGAAAATTATACATTAAGTTAAATTAGCTAAATATTTTTCGATTAGCATTGTCTCGATCTGTCTTATATTGACCAGTTAAGTTTTATCATTCGGTACGTGAAAGACCGTGTTCCAGCTCAAAGCTTTCAAGAATATTTAACCATTCCGACATTTTTAGATAATCATGATATACAAATCAAGGATTGCAGAGGGCAAGGCTACGACAATGCTTCAAATATGTCGGGAAAGTATGCTGGTCTGCAAGCGAAAATTTTACCATGTGCGAGCGGGACATTCTCTAAACTTGGTAGGTCTTCATTCCGCTGGGTATGTACGAGAGGCAACCAGTTATTTTCAAATGGCTCAGAAACTACAGAATTTTGTTTTTGGATTCTACCTACCGATGGAATACGTCGACTGAATATTTAGGTTCAAAAAAATTCTTAAAAGTATTTTCGAAAGCATGGTCGGCGCGTGCTGATGCAATAAGCGCCTTAGATGAAAGCCATACACAAATTATAGAAGCCTTTACGTCTATCGCGGAGTATGCAGAGCAGCGACAAGGCACTAAGCACGAAGTTCTCAGTCTGTAAAAAAAAAATATTTTAATAGAAAAACTGATTTTTCCTTTCGAAGCTAGATATATTTATTTTTGTGACAAATATCGATATTTCAAGGGTAATCTGCTCTCTTCTTCAGTGTCTATCGGTCTAATCTTAATCTAACTTAGGTATGTTATTTATAGAGCTTACTTTTAAAGTATTGACTTATACTAATTACCAACTAATTGTCTATTAATTACTTTACTTAAATACATTTAACGATCTATATTAATTAAATTTTCCACCTTTCTATCAAACGAGTTGAAAGTGTGCAAAGGGACAATTGGAGAGGTGAACAAGCTGCGGATCTCAAACCCGTCATTGCCAAGAAGTAGGTGCCTTCCAAAGATACATAAGGAAGGAAGTGAGCTTAGGGAAATTATCACCGCTACAAACGCTCCAACAAGGAGAATTGCAAAGTGAAGAGAATTGCAAAATCGAGACGAGGTAATAGAGCAGCTTGGAAGAGTGGCAACAATAGGGGAAGATGAGCTATTTGTATCATTTGATGTCAAGGCTCTGTTCCCAAGCGTGCCGGTAAAACAAGCACTCACGTTCTTTGAAGACTGGCTATTAGAGAGGAGTAGCTCACCGGAGGGGAGGAGGAGGACTAAAGACTTTTTGAAACTTGCTTCAGTTTGCATGAATGAAAGTTATTTTACTTTCAGGGGGAAATACTTTAAAGCGATGAAAGGTGTTGCAATGGGAAATCGTTTATCCCCACTTATGAGTGAGATATTTATGGATAGACTAGAGAAGAAACTTTATGAAGAAGGTTCGCTTCCTCGGGTTTAGTTGAGATATCTTGACGACATTCTAGCTGTCGTCAAAAAAGATGCTTTGGGAGAAACTTTGGAGAAGTTGAACCAAGCACATAAGGACATCCAATTTTCAATGGAAATAGAAAAGAATGAGAAACTACCCTTCTTGGATTTAATGGTCATAAGGAAAGAAGGTCATCTTAGATTTGATGTCTACCGGAAACCCACACACACCCAGAGGACAACACCATCCACGTATATAACAGTGCCCATGGATCAGGAAAGTTTTAACTCAGAAGTTGAATATATTAAAGATACGGCGAGAAAAAATGGATTTGACGAGAGGATAATTGGAAATCTTGTCAAAAAGAAAAAGTATGGAACACAGCGTAATCTTTTAACGACGCTCTTTACACAGGAAAAACAAAAAACAGCCATAAGAGTTCCAATTATTTTTTCGTTAATATTCAAAAAAGTTCGGGAACCTCTTGAACGCTTTGATATTAAAGCAGTTCCAACTAGTAAAGCTGAAAAATTAGGTACTATACTATGTCACGTGAAAGACACCCCTTTAGTCAACATAGACATAGACTTTTTGATTAATAGCGTGCGTATAATGGTTGAAAAGTAACTTTTCCGAATTATAATTGCCTATTGATTTAATGTGACCTCGAGTATGTAAAAATAACAGATAAATATATCTAGAATTTTTTACCTACTATCTACCTACTCCTGTTCTTTTCTATTGCCGGTTGTTAACAACCCTATGTCTTAGAGACCACATTTATCTTAAAGTGCCCAGGGCCCCAAATTGATATAAGACGGCTCTGCTCGCAGCGACTAGATACCTGCTCAAATTAACGCGGACTGACTGCAAACGGCTGGTCGTTATCATCACTGGCCACTGCCTTGTAGCAGCACCTGCCATGAAAATTAGACTCCTAACCAGCGACACCTGTAGGAAGTGTCAAGGGCAATGTGTAGGTGGCTTTACACAAAATAGTAATAAGAGTCTGAGTCAATTATTTTGGAAAATCACTTCAAAAGTACTTCCTGCTGGTTTCAAAACTTTGGCATCAATTCAAATTTTCTTAATCTTTCGTGCAACTCCTCTACATATCTTCTAACAGAAAGATTACGGCTATTTTAACTTCAGATAAAGTCATTATGAGCTATTCTGACCATCACGAAGATTCTTTTTTGCGGGGTCTCCGGAAACCAGGTCCATCCAGCTGAATTTTCTGAATATTTTTTGAATGTTGTTGTAAAATATAATTAAAATAGAACAAAAAAATTTTTTATTACATCAAAAAGAAGAAAATATCATTTTTTAACTTTTAAAACCCATGTAACTCCTTAAAGTATTATTAAAACAAACAATGGCAACAATATATTCATACACTCACTTTCCAATCCCAGTGACATACATACTTCAGTTACCTCAGAATATTTTCAGAATCTTCTGGAAAACATATCTATAATCTTTCTATTTATTTTTGATGCTCTCCTAATTTTAGGTACATACGTATGTATTGGATTCGGTATTCCAATATTTTTTATTTTATTAAATTTGCAAACGAAATAATCATTTGTTTGTTTTTTCAGCAAATTTCATGAGTCTGCGAGTTGACAAAGAAATAAAAGATTAATACAACACTTGTGTTAAAATTAATTGTCGAAGGGACCCCGGAAGGTCCATTAAACTTCGTTATTTTTTTAGAAGCTCTGAAAACCACATATTTAATTCGCATCATCCCATCCATATAAAAAAGAACTCTCAAGCCTAAAAATTCCCAAGCTAGTGCACATACATATGTACAAGCATATATGCAGCTGTGTGGAAATCACGAAACCCGGAAGACCGCCAAAAATGTAGGCGTCTGTCAAATGCTGCCACAAAGATCTAGAGTCTTTGATTTCATGTGCACGCCAAAGAATCAACGATAGATACATAATTCAAGGTAAATAACATTACTGACCTCATGTTTTCGCCAATGACTCCTAATTGAACTAATTAATTGCACTTTTATTTTCACTACACTATTTTCAATGGGAGAGCACGCGCCCGACGAACTGATTTCGATTGATTTTCCGATCTATGAACTAGCACTGTCGTCAGCTCCTCGGCGAATCGCCAGGATTGCTGGTAGTGGTCGTATATTAAGTAAGCGCATAGACGCGAAATGCATATGTATATTCGTTCTTTGACCTGTCGCTGGAATTCCGGAGCACATAGCACACATCATCAAGTGCGTGGGACAAAAGTATATTGCCTATTAAGACAAGATTATCATTAACTTATTTTTTCAGGAGTTCGTCATAAGCATTCATTTACAGTTAGTAGGTAGATACTAACGAGAACACAGCTGAAACATCGGAACAGTTCGGGAATGCAGATTGTTATACTTCGGCAGCAGCGAGGAGAGGGCAATTCGTCTTCCCGCTGCAGCCGCTCTAATTGCAGATTCAGTTCGCCGCTCACGGATTTACCAAGTTACTCCCATCACAAAATACCAACTTATCCAAACAAAAAATCAGAGTATCCGTCTTCTGAACATACTTCCTGACAGGAAACGTACGTACATATCTATCTGGTCAAAGGATTAGCACTTTTCATAGCCATCTTTTCTCGCTTATCGCCGGCACGTTTAAAGATCGTTACCTATAGGCGAGGAAGGGAATCACGCCAGACACTGCGTCGCGACCTGTCGTGTGTATGCGAGCCTTATCGCTTCTCGCGTTTGCACGACTTAAAAAACAACTGATATTGATGTGAATGACATTCTAATCCAGTAGCATAGCGATAGTAGTGAGGACGCACGTGCCGGCACGTGCAATAACAACACGTGACCAAGTGCTGTGGATAACAGCTCGATATACATACCAATTTCGCACAACTGAAGGGATGATTGGCAAACAAGTACTCGTGTAAAGCATTTATGCGCACCACCCCGTTTTGCTACAGAACAGCAGCGATCAGTTCGTGTGGCCGGCGTATAATTTCTTCTGGTGAAATGCCTTCGTGTGTATTAGCTAATGTTTAAATTATAGGTTGCTAAAATCAGAGCGTAACATTTCGATGTTGGCGTGATTTGCATGGTGAAGGGATTCAGGATACGGTTGTCATTTCACAGTCGGGAAGCGGAAGTTAGATGATATGATGGAAATCTGTTTGGTGGACTGAGATATTTGTTCTGGTTTCTGCTGATTTTGGTGATTTTTATGTAAATATCAAATTTCGGTCAAGCTTTGGTATGGGGCCGAAGGTACGCATATCAGGCGCCTGTCACAAAATTAGTTTTGTAATGAAAAAAAGTATGCTTGGTCAACATAACTGATAATAAAATTTCAATGAAACTCCTTTTCGTTTTTTGGCAACAGACACATAATAGTGAATTTGGTAATCATCAATGTCACGGCTCTAATCTAACAAATCAGCCTTATCAAGTATTTAGCGATGAAAATCATTGATGACAGGTGAATTTCAGCTATTACCCATGCAGACATCTTAAAGACTCAATGTTGCGAATAAACTAACGCTAATTGCAATATTTCATTTCATTTTTCAAATGAAACACAAACAAAACGAGAGTTTTGACCGATCCGGCACAATAATACGAGCACTATATGTATGTATGTACGTAACGTAGTAATACGAGGGAAACGTGCAAGTGCGACGTTCAAACAATTAGTAACGGTCCGGGGAAATAGAGACTGTTAAATATCAAATCGACATACTTACATCGTTGAATGATTTTAACTACTTACTTAATTACACGTTGTATGTCATGCATAGGCACATGGAAAATGTTGTACATGCGAGTAGTAAATACGTATTCATTTGAAAAATCTCCCACATTTTTTACGCTAGCTGCATACCGTGAACTTTTTTTTTGTCGAAAGTGAATGTGGAAGAATCACTGAGACTGTTTCGCGTATCGTTGTTCGACCTAGAAATTTCGTACGGTTTTGAAAAGGTGGTGAGAGCCTGTACATAGTTCAAAATGTCATCTGTATTTGAAAAAAATGAAGTTGCTTATTTAGAGCATTTCAATTTAAACGCCACTATAAGAGGAACTACTGTGAGAATTATTTCTAGTCGAAGCAAAGTACATTGAGCATAACTGAGTAGAAATTTTAAATTTATTCATACAATACACTTTAGTAGTGTAAAAACTGTCAAATATGTCTGGTTAATAGTTAGTACTTTTTTGCTGTTGTGTTTATTTTGAAAATGAATGACACTAACAGGCCTATCATGACTCTCACATCGACTGAAAAAGTCGACTCACATATTTAGTCGAGCAAAACAGATTTGCATATCATGAAACTCGATTATTTTCAGTCAACTCGTCCGGGCAGCCTTGCCATATCTAAATGCCCCAAATTGACGTTTTGATATGATTTTATGCCCTTGCAGTTGAACCTGGAGTAGTTGTGCCCTTGCTGCGAGTAAAATACTAAGTAGTGCTCATTTTTTTTTTTTTTTGTTAATCAAGGAGATATAATCGAACGCAGTTTGAACCACATGAGCAGAATAATACATCTTGGCAGGGATTTCCAGGTCAATATACCCACAAGAACGGACTGGAAGGAAAAGGAAGCTACCACCGATGGTGGCGTCTGGATTTACACGGACAGGTCATAGACGGACACAGGAGTTGGCTCGGGCGTGTTTTTTAAGGATTTGAGCCTGAACCTGTGGTGTAGACTGTTCGACCATGCTATTGTCTTTCAGTCTGAAGTATATGCTATACGCATGGCATTTGACTCCATTAGCAGAAAACCAACCAAACCAACGACGATTTGCGTCGACAGCAGGGTAGCCATTCTTGCTCTTGCGTCCTACAGATGTTCTTCTAAAACTGTTAACGCTTGCAGAGTGGCTCTCAGTTAAAAGGCAAGGCATATTTTTATTCGGATTATGTGGTTGCCAGGGCATAGTGAGGCCAAAGGCAACAAAAAAGCCGATGAATTGGTGAGGAAAGGTTCAGGAGCTAGTAATAGCCCCTGCATCACTGTACAACGGTCAATTGCTGATACCACATGCAAACTTTATGCTGCCATATGGGCCAAACTAAAGTTCGAATGGGAAAAGAGGATGGACTGCAAGGTGTCCCTCTCAGGGCACTACCTTACCGAACAACACAACAAAATGGGACTGACATCCAGCAATTTATGCAAGAGGTGCGAAATAGAAGAGGACACCATCGAGTACACTCTCTGCGATTGTCCGGCCCTAAACAATAAACGACTCAAGATTTTTGATTCGTACCAATTTCCAGAGTTAGTAGAGGTGGCTAGTACCGTTACATTGAGTCAGCTGATTCAGTTTGGCGAGGCGTTCACTCAAATATATATAGCACAGATATAAGAGAGAATGGATTAGAAATCGAACGAGAGAAATGTGCCAATTTTCGACTTTCTGTTTACTGATGTGAGAATGAGGTACGGGTGTGTGCCCTACACAGTTCATACGGCAAAGCCTATGTGAAAAAACCACGAGAGATCGCCATTTTGAACGTCGTTTGACATTTCTTTCTCCGAACCGGCGAGTGGAGATTAAAATGCTTTTTGTTAATGAAATTCTTTATGACTTCACACAAAAACTATACGAAATTGTTGCCAAAGGTTTATTTTACTCACGCGAAATACGAAATCCCCTGCGAAGCACTTTGGTGGCTGCTTTTGCAGCCTGGAACGTGGCACTTCATTATCGCACTATTTTAACATTTTTGACCGCTAATTTCTTCGCGAAACCGACACAAATTATTACGCACAAACGTAGGTTCACGTTTCCAACGAATACACCGAAAAATTTTAAAATTTTGTTTGATAAATTTTGACTGAAAGTCAACGTTTTCAGTTCCCGACACAAATTAAACTGACATTGACGTTTCTTTCCGTGTTGCCCGTTGCACACTTTTACACCGATCTGGTGTTCCCAGCATTAAGATACAACATTCAGGCTTTTCGGTTGTGAGTGCGGTAGAAAGGGGTGCACTGAGCGGAATTTTTGTGAGAGAGCAATGTTGTGCGTGTATAGCCATTTCGTATCCATAGTCTTTCATATCTATGCTCGGCAGCTTTAACAAGGTAGCGGAGGGTGACAGATGAGCCTAACCTAGCATAAAATACTACGTAAGTAGTGTCCATTTTTTTGTTCATGAAGGAGAAAAAATGGAACACAGTTTGACTGCAATGTGGAGAATAGTTATTTATCAATTGAGCCCATTACGTATACCATGCAATCAATAAAAAAAGTAAAATGTAAAATAAGTACGAATGCTAACAGATATTTTCAGGTTTTTACAAATGTTTTAACAAAACAAAGAAGCTTTTGTTTACTTGTTGGATGCGGTAAAGAATAGGTTTCTAGGAAAGGTACAGGCTTCTGTCGTGCAACCGATTGTAGTGGGTGCATTACGATTTTCCGTAGAAAAAAGCTACCAACGGAGCGTTGGAAACTATATAGATTGTAGATTGACGTAACCGACAGTAACCGAAATCATTTCAGAATTCATAAAAATAATGGAGCATCATTTTCGCGGAAGTTGAGAAAGAGTGTAATTACTCAAGCTGATAAACTGGATTCCTAACTAGATTTACCAGCAAACATGTTTTCTAGGTGTAATTGGATCTGTCGATGGAACTCATATACGATGAGTATATGAGCGAGCGAGCGATTCTACCGTTCAGCATATTTGCAGTTCATAACATACTTTTTACTCAAAGAAAAGAAAACCAGGCATAATTATTTTTATTTAACATAACCACGACCAATTCTATTCAACATAGTCACATAAAAAACCTTTAGTTTGCTTCCATTTCACGGACAAGTCGAAAAAAAATCAAATCTCAAGTGAATTTGACGTTCGAGTGAATTTGACATTTTGTTCGAGCAAAATATCACTTAGTCGACCCTCGTGATAAGCATTTTGTCTCTCACTCACAAAAGTTTCGAAACAGTTGAGTAGTCGAAACACACATTCGAGTTTCATGATATGCATATGATATGCAATAATTTGATCGAGCTCGGGTCGAGTCGAGTTTCATGATAGGCCTATAAAATGCTAAATGTAAGATAATTTTTTTTTTAAGAATGATAATTGGCTTTCATTTGGCACGGCATTTTTATCCTGATCTCATAAGTATGTTTTCACCTTTAAGAGCTTTCAAGCACGTTTCCACCTTTAAGAGTTTTCGTCAGACTCAGCTTGTTTTCGATATTCGGAGGAAAATTTTTTCTACAGTTTAACACACTGCATCAGCTCAGATATATCCATAAAAACTTAAAACTCGAAAATGCTTTCCACTTTAATGAAATTCAATTTTTTTGCACATTCATATCCATGCTAAATCTCACAGATACCAAAAGATAATCATCCCAAAACACAAATCAAATCCATCGGAACAAATTGTTCGGGTAAACACGACTTGATGCACCACAGCCGGGAAATTCTTCCATCAGAGGGCGAAAAACTGGTAAGAGGGGTCGAAAACTGAAGCAAAACACACAAAATTTTACAAAAAATACTCGAGAAAACAACACAATTCAAAACAAACATTCAAAACAAACAAACAAAAATACCCCCAAACGCAAACACACAACCACAAAAAAACAAGCATACATCTATCGGCCAAATTAATGTAACGGCTATGTTGTGCATCAAGTCGAGTTTTACCAAAGTAATCCATTTTCATTTATACGTTAAATAACGTCTCCACGCCGAAGGTCTTAGCACGACATCTGCCGTGAAATTTCAGTTTATCCTATTCTTTGCTACCTCTCGTGAAGCTTCACCTTTTCAATAGCAATTTTTATGCAGCTGCTCGGTGACAGATACAGATCCGTCATACAACTTTGACAAGTAAACAACGTGGTCTCGGCAAATGTGATTCCTAATTCCCGCACTAAATCCTCAAAAACCAAAAATGTCGTCTTGGAAAAAAGCTTCGAAAACAAATCAACGAATACATCGTGAACGTCATCAGCCCGAATCACGTCAGCATCTAGGCCTACTCGAAAAGAAAAAGGACTATAAACTTCGTGCTAACGATGTTCACAACAAGGAGAAAACTCTTAAAATCCTGCGAAAGAAGGCCCTGGATCGGAATCCCGATGAATTCTACCATCATATGATTCGATCAAAAGTCGTAAATGACGAACATCATGAAAAAGCGCAAGCAGATGAACATACCGATGAGCAAATTTCGTTGATGCGAACACAGGACATTAAGTACGTTATTATGAAACGTACTATCGAATCGAAAAAAATCGAGCGACTACAATCCGAGCTGCATATGATTGATGCCGCGAATGAAGTTCAAAACAAGCATATTTTCTTTGTGGACGATGCAGATGAAGCTAAAAGTTTCGATTTAGCCAGAAAACTAGATACGCACCCTAGTTTAGTGGCCCGAAAATCAAATCGTCCTCGTATGCAAGATTTAGAGAAGATGAAAATCGCAGATGCGGACGAGCAAGTGAGTAGAATGATAGTAATTTCCCTTGGTTTCGAACAAAATTGACTATCTTTCAGGAACTTCGGGCTGCAGAAGCTAAACGAGAAGCCGCCTACAAGGAACTACAAAAGCGAATCGAGCGTGAGAAGGAATTGGCTGTTGTGCAGCGGAAAATGGAGATGAAACGGGTTTTACGACAAAAACGTCTTCTAAAACCAAAGGTGGTCACGCCTGCTACTAAATCATCAGCGCCTGTCTATAAATTTAAGTATGAGAGGAAAAGATGAATGCAAATAAGAATTAGTATGGATTTAATAAATGATTTTGTATCGAAAGCGAGTTATTTGGTGCTTATATGCCGTTCACACTACACTCTAAATCAGGCGATTTCCATCAGCTGATCGCTTTAGAGCTAAATCAACTTAAATCTACTTGATTACCCATACATTTTTTTTTGGCTTCTGACAGAGTTGATCAAGTAGCTAGCTTATTTAGTAAGTTAGTTCGCTCAGTTTAGTTATATATGCAACTGCTAACCATTTTGAACAAAGTATTAATAGTAATTTCCCCAATTCCTTAATCCTGGAGATATAACTGTATATTGCAATTTATTTTCTTTCATATGGAAAAACTGAAAACACCAAACGACCCAACTTGATATCTTTTAAAAAAAATTATATATATTTTGTTGAATATGGTTTGTTATTGCTACTTCAAATAGATTATTATTTAAATGCATGGCAACTATTATTTTAAATGCAAAATATTGAATGTAATAAATATATTAAATTGAATTAAATTAAAATTAAATTGATTTTCAGTAAGCTTCTTCGATTCCTCCATTCTCGCCATTTTCGCACATTTCACGTGTTGGTTTTTGGCTACGAAATATCTGAAAAATCCCCGTGTGTTTTAGTTCTAAAATATTATAGTCTCTGATTAGATAGCTTCTGAAAATGTGTCTAAAAATGGTTGAGTAAACGACGCGAACTACGAAAACGGAGATGAAGATTTGGCGATTAGAAGAAAAAACCCTGCAAATCAGGTACTATTGTGCATTTTTCCCGGCTGAACTGTTCTCAGAGCGAGCTGAATTCCATCCGTGAGAGGCGCAGTTTTCATTTCAGTTTTCATATTGAATGAAATGTCCATTCGAGTTTCGTTCTAAAATAGTAAAAATTGAACAGAAAAGGAAAATGTGAGTTGTACAAAGTCAAAAGAAAATGTTCTTGCAGATAAATCTACCTGATTTAGAAGTGTAGTGTGAACGGCATAATTATATCGAAAGCGAGTTATTTGGTGCTTAATTGGCTTAATTCAGTATGGCAAGGCTGTTTAAAATGACATTTCCCGGCAACACGTGCGATTTGTTATGACATTTTCTCTCCGTAAAATCGCTCAACTTGTAGAAGCAGTCCAGCTCGTCCAGCTTGATTTTATTTGGTGAAGAATTAGAAGCATTAACGATGGTTAAGAAAAAGATTGATAATAGAATTCGTGTGATGATAGAAAATGGCGTTAAATTGGGACATCGTACTATGTTTATAATAATCGGTGACAAAGCGCGGGATCAAGTAAGTCATCTAATGACGATAAAGGAAATTAAATTTAATTGAAATTATTTTGGTGTAGGTTCCAATTTTGTACGATATTCTTTCGAAAAGTACGGTGAAAGCTAGGCCGACAGTGTTGTGGTGTTATAAGACGAAAGATGAAGCAATCTCCAGGTAAATATTGTTTGTTTTATGGAAAATAAATTAGAAAGGAGAATTTTTGATCCCTGATATATATACTCTTGAGAATCGTGAAGCAAACGCTTCCTGCATGCTCGTAGTCAAGAAAACATTTTTATGTGTAAAATTATTGCTTTTCCACAGATAATACACTTGTAAATATTTTTCAGTCATGGAAAAAAGCGTGCTAAGAAAATTCAAGCCGGAAAGATTGATATCAATGAAGCAGATCTATTTGATACATTCCGCGTATCGACCACAATCCACGGGCGCTACTATTCCGAAACTCACGCTATCCTGGGGCGGACTTATGGCGTTTGTGTATTGCAGGTAAGCATATATTTATTCATGTTGTTTAAATTCTGCAATAATTGCTTGATATCTAAAAGGATTTTGAAGCTCTCACGCCCAATCTGCTGGCCAGAACAGTTGAGACTGTCGAAGGCGGTGGTCTTATCATTCTACTCCTCAAATCAATTATGTCATTAAAACAACTCTATACGATGAGCATGGACGTACACAAAAGGTATCGCACTGAGGCACATCAAACGGTAACTTGTCGTTTCAACGAAAGGTTGATTCTTTCACTGGCAGACTGCAAAAGGTGTCTGGTTGTGAATGACGATCTCACCGTCCTTCCGCTCAGTTCGAAAACAATTGAAGTGAAGCCAGTGAATGTAAGACAGTATCCGATATCTAAATCAATGTTTTCGAAGTAAATTTAATTTTCATCCTCAGGCAAGCGATAACAACAACTCGGAAAATGAAGAACTTTTACGCGAACTAAAAGATAGTTTGCGAGACACCCCACCGGCTGGACCACTGGTGAACTTGTGTAAGACCTATGACCAGGCAAAAGCAGTTGCTCAGTTCATTGAGGCATTGGCTGAGAAGCAATTAAAGTAAGCCCGCAATGAAGTGAAAGGCAGTGAGCAAACTCAACTAATGTGTTTTTTAACAGACCGCCAACATCTTTAACAGCAGCTAGAGGACGTGGAAAGTCAGCAGCGATGGGTCTATCGATCGCTGGAGCGATTTCATTTGGCTACGTAAATGTATACGTAACCTCACCGCATCCTGATAATTTGATAACGTTATTCGAGTTTGTTCTGAAAGGTTTCGATGCTCTCGAATACCAAGAACACTCCGACTACACTATAATCCGCTCGACAAATCCCGACTACCAAAAAGCCATTATTCGCATTAACTTAACGCGTCACAATCGCCAGACAATTCAGTACATATCACCGAACGACACGCATTTACTAAACGCAGCGGACTTGCTGGTAATTGATGAAGCTGCAGCCATCCCGTTGCCTCTGGTAAAGAAAATGTTGGGACCCTACTTGATTTTCATGGCATCTACGATCAATGGTTACGAGGGTACAGGTCGCTCACTGAGTTTAAAATTGATTTCACAACTCCAAAAGGAAAACAACGCTCCTCCGCCTGTAATACTTTGAATTCTAGTTTATAATCCAATAAACATATTGTCCATACTTTTGTAGATAAAATTGGAAGAATCGATTCGTTATCAAACAGGCGATGACATCGAGGCCTGGCTGACAAACCTCCTTTGCCTCGACGTCACTTCGATTTCATTCATAAATTCCGGCTGCCCAACGCCTGACGTCTGCGAGCTTTACTACATCGATCGCGACGCTTTGTTTTCGTATCACAAAGCAGCCGAAGCATTCTTGCATCGAGTTGTCTCCATTTACGTTTCATCCCATTACAAGAACAGCCCCAACGATTTGCAAATGATGAGTGACGCACCCGCCCATCATTTGTTCTGTCTGCTCGGACCGATCCACAAAAAAGATCAGTTGCCGGAAATCCTTGTTGTTATTCAAGTCGCGCTCGAAGGAGAAATTTCATCGAGAAGTGTCAATGAGTCTTTGGCACGTGGCCGTAAAGCGAGCGGCGATCTGATTCCATGGAATATTTCCGAACAGTTTGGCGATCGTGAATTCCCAAAACTGGCGGGGGCTAGAATCGTGCGAATAGCCACGCATCCAAATTATCAAAGGGTAAATAGAATTCATCGCAATTATCCCCAAAATCCAAACGTTTCATCTAAACTTTTCAATCGTATCTAATTTAGATGGGCTACGGTAAACGAGCAGTTCGTCTCCTGCGCGACTATTATGAGGGGAAATTTGCAGATTTGAACGAGAATGACGCTAACGATGACGATGAAAACCATGGCATTCAAGAGGTCGAAGAGGACGAAGTCGGATTAGTGAAGGAAGTCATTACGCCACGCAAAAATATCCCAACACTATTAAAGCGCCTGGCCGAAAGGCGTCCGGAACGCATTGATTACGTCGGAACATCATACGGGCTGACAAGTGAACTGCTGAAATTCTGGAAGAGTCAGCACTTTGTTCCAGTGTATTTGAGTCAAAAACCCAATGAACTAACGGCAGAGTATTCGTGCATTATGATCTCGACGCTGGAAAAATCAGGTACGAGCAAGTCGAGTGGCGAATGGCTGCCGCTGTATTTTACCGACTTTCGTAGGAGGATAATGAAACTGCTGAGTAAAACGTTTCGAGAGTTTCCGACAAGCTTGGCACTATCCATCTTAGACAATAAGTATGTGAGAGTGCAAAGCGAAGGTAGGACTTCATCAGAACAATTGGTATTGGTTGCAAATTAATGATTTGCATCAATTTGTAGATATTAACAAAACCGTTATCGACATCTATTTCCTCCCACATGACATTCAACGTCTTGAATCATACACCCGGAATCAGATCGAATTCAGACTAGTTTTAGACCTAACCAGCGACCTAGCTACACTGATTTTTCAAGGTCGAATGCCTGATTTGCAAATCGATACATTACAAAAGGTAGTTTAAACTATACACAGTTTCAATATTCCCAAGTATTTTAAAGCAATGAGTTCCAGGCAATTATCTTGGGCATTGGTCTTCAGGGCAAATCAGTAGACAAACTGACAAATGAATTTAATATGCCAATTAATCAGCTGCTTGCAAAATTCTACGATATGATGAAAAAATTATCGAAATATATAACAGGCAAAATCGAAGGCCATATCGAAAGCACAATGGTGGACGAAAAGGAGTTGGATCGTGGCGAAAGACTTGCACCGATGATAAAGACTATGGCAGATGAGTTGGATGAAGATGCGGCGGTATGTTTTGAAGAAGACATTTGGAGAAAGTTAAAATAATAATTTTAATTCATTAGGTAATTGCTAAGAGACAAAAAGCTGAATTGAAAAAGCTGAAGAAAGAAAGCCTAGATGAATACGCAATCAAGGGAACTGACGAGGATTGGGCGAGTGCTTTGGCGAAAAAGAAAAGTACAGGACTTATTTCTGTTAAAAGGTTTGAATTGATCATCTTAACATATCAAATCAAGTACTAACAAAAAATAGAGCTTGAACAAATTATTATTTGTAAATAGTCCTTAATTTTCGCTATTGTATACTTTCAGTGGCAGCAAACGACTAGACGAAACAATGGAAACAATAGAAACCGAAGTACAAACAAAGAAAATGAAGATGGGAAAGAAGAAGAAGAAACAAAGACGCTTAACAAGTGTAATATAGATTTAAATGATGTAATATAATTGTTAAGAAACAGTAAAATTATTGTTTTATCTTGAACACATAGTTTTGATCTTGTTCGGATTCGAGTTTCGATTACAATGTAATGTCTAAAAATGTCTGCTAGCTCTTAAAGAAAGAGCAGAAGACATACCGTCAGTGATCGTCTTCTTGTTTATTTGTTTAGTAAGCAAATAAATATTTTATTATTATAATTATTTTTGCTAATACAAGTTGAAAATTCAAGTGATACAGACTAGAGTCTTTACAAACTACATTTATCAAAATCTAGCTCGTGATGTCTTTAATTTGTAACAATTCGTAGAGTGAATTCACAAAGGAAACATTCAATTAAAACAAAAACTTTGTATATGAATATGCTTAAATCTACTACTTAAATTTTCTAAAGCGCTACTGATCCTAGGACCTAGACCTAGGAAATTTGCATCAAGTAACTGTGTTTGATGAGACAAATGCAAGAAGAGGGTTCTTTATGCATAAAATATTGCTGTGAAAAGTAGTGGATCTTCTTTTTACCAGTTCAACAACTGTCAGCACGTTGGCGATATGGTGGAGTATGTTGAAAAGTGCCAGGGCTTGTTTAGTATAATTTTCAGGCATTTGTTCTGCGTTATCTGAAGCTTTTTAATATGGGACGCGGCGCAACAGCTCTAGACAGAAGACCCA
The DNA here is from genome assembly GCA_947369275.1 of Nemotelus nigrinus. Lineage (NCBI taxonomy): Eukaryota > Metazoa > Arthropoda > Insecta > Diptera > Stratiomyidae > Nemotelus > Nemotelus nigrinus. The sequence continues at coordinate 139,036,539 of OX376373.1, forward strand.
TATGAAGTGAGTGGCTGTATCCCAGCCATAGCTTAAGAACTATATATAGCTCGGAAAGTACGTGAATTGCGATACAATTTGCAATATTTCCCCACGGATTGCGAGAAGTAGATAGTAATATCCAAATCCAAGTTGAAAAACGACACAAAGTACCCCGCCAAGATAAGACACCTTTTTTTATATGATCAGATACTTTTCTCATTCCCACTAAGCAATATACATGTGCTTTGCCAAATAGACTATTTTAACGAATTGCGGTATATGCAATATTGGTTTTCTTAAAACATTTTCTGAGCATTAAAATGGTAAGCGATAAGGTAGTTAACGCGGAATACTACTTTCAATACCATTTGGCGAGAAAAAGGAATATCTTCGACACTTTTATGCAGCCCAATACAGATAAATTCGTTTGTTGCCAGTGAATGTTCGCTGCGCATACTGTTTCTTGATGGGATTATACGCACACCAACACACTTTCACCTATCAGCTAACACGGATATATACATTCTCACCTGTCGTTTGAGAGAATGCTCTTCTCACTTTTGCATATGATAAAGCGAACTTATTTTGGTTTTGATTCTTATATATGATTCTTATATATATATATATATATATATATATATATATATATATATATATATATATATATATATATATATATATATATATATATATATATATATATATATATATATATATATATATATATATATATATATATATATATATATATATATATTATATATATATATATAATATATATATATATGTATATATATATATATATATATATATATATATATATATATATATATATATATATATATATATATATATATATATATATATATATATATATATATATATACAGATACTTTTCTCATTCCCACTAAGCAATTAAAAATAATTTTACCCATTATAATAATTTATAATAATTTTACTCCATTGCTCTGTGTTTGGCGCACACATCAACGCTCGTATTTCGATGAAATTTTGGCGTCGCATCAACTGTTGCTAGGATTGGCAATATTTTTCTCGTTGCTTGGTATATTTTGCTTCTGTATTGGGCTGCATAAAAGTGTCGAAGATATTCCTTTTTCTCGCCAAATGGTATTGAAAGTAGTATTCCGCGTTAACTACCTTATCGCTTACCATTTTAATGCTCAGAAAATGTTTTAAGAAAATGCCAGCTGATGGTAAATCCTTCACTCTCTGCAAATCTCTTCCATCAGGCAAATATCGCACAATACCGTTCTTCCCGTGCTATGAGCAATTTATTGCTCTTTGAGAGAAAAGAGTTTCGTTTTATTAGCGGGTATAGGGTTTTGATGTACATGGAAATTTTGTTGCAGACTTCGTTTACATGGTTATTAAATGAGAGCTTGCTATCAAGGGTCACGCCGAGGTACTTGATATCTTTGTCCCAGGGAATATCTTACCCCAAGAAGTTGAGAGGGCGGTTGGGGAGATAACTATTCTTCCTTTTTCTAGTAAAGAAGATGGCTTTCGTATTCACAGAGTTAATTTTTATTTCCCAACTAAAGCAGCACTGATAAAGTTTATCAAGTTTATTTTCGAGAATACTCTTAATTTTATCAAGGAGATAGTCACTAGCAAATAAGCTAGTATCATTTGCAAAAGTTGCTATATCGCATATAGAATCCACTGGAATGTCAGCAGTGTGTATATTGAAAAGCGTGGAACTTAGAACTGCTCCTTCTGGAACACCCGCGAAGATGGGAAAACCAGAGGAAAAATTATTTTTAATTTACACCCTGATTGTACGCCTTGTAAGAAAAGAGTCAATAAGTTTAATGAGATAGTACGGGAATGAAAATAATTGGAGTTTATATCAAACGCTTTTTCTATATACAGAGTCACAAGACCCACTGACTTTTTTTCGTTGTGATTTTTTGATATTCTGTGAAATTTTGTGAAAAATGAATCCGAACTGAAAATCGAGTATAACTTTCGTGGTTGCGCAAAATGTTTGGATTCGGAATATAATTCTCTCAAAAACTTTACTTAACGTAAGAAGTAAGCTGATTGGGTGAAAATCTTTGACCGTCTCCGTAGATTTACCTGGTTTCTTTTTTTGAACACAATAGCTCTTTTCCATGCTTCCGGGTATCGTATCCATACATCGTATCATGGCCTTATCGTATCCATTTCATTGTTCGAAAAATTATTCATTTTATTTTAAAACACACTTCAATTTTTTCGCGAGACGTTGCTTGGGGGCCCGCAAGTGGAATTATTTGACGTATGTCTTCTTTTGGAAATATTAAATATACCACCACTAGGTTGAATTAAATTTGCTTGAATTAGGTTGAATGGTCTGGTGGAATAGACAAGCGATGGCTGATATGTATTGTGATAAGCCAACCTAATCATATTATAGTTTAATACATATTATAGTTTAATCAGATTAAATTAATTGATTTAGTTATAAAGATAGTTATACGGTTTGGCGGTTTTTGGGTTACTAATAAAATTTTTTCGCTATTTTGGGCTATGTAAGTTTTAAATCGGGCTATGTTTTCTTCTAAATATCTGGCCACACTGTTCCCATATACTGGAAAGATACAAATCTCCAACTGGAGAGAGAAATGTCAGAGACTGAGAGAGCTTTTGCCGGAGATCGAAAGCAATGTGAACATAACCCCTATTCTGTTGTTGTCTGTTTGTTATGGTTTGTTATCTGCAGTAAATTGTTAGTTTATAAACTGCAAATTGTGGATATCCGGGAAAGGCTCGTCAGTATGTATTTAATAGTAGTAAAAAAACTATTATACTAACTACTATATAACTTACTTGTGCCCTAGTTTAAGGTTGAAAGTTCATATTTATACTCGGAATTGTCGCTACTTGTTCTGTTTGAGATGAAAACAATTGTTGTGTGACACATACAAAATTCGCTTTAGCGGGATAACGGGATAACCTAAAATCTTGGCGACGTTCATCAAGCTCTTCGAATTCAGGTTCAAATGAACCTATTTCCTGTTTCCGTTCCTATCTTAAATAACCAGTACTATTACGCGCAGGAAACTTAAATAATCGGTTTTCATCGAAGTTAAGAAATGTGTGGAATTTGTTGTATTTTACCTCTTGTCGCAGCCAAAGAGAATACGCTAGAGCAGGTAATAGAAACTTTTTTGTGATTCCGCACGAATAAAATATATAACATAACCTTCAGCGCTTGGAAGAAATACTGAAAAATCGTGGCCCCGATGTTCAATATCAATTACATCTCTCAAATGGCTTGGCATTTTACGGATTTGTGCTATGGCAACAAGGCAATCAACCAACAAAGCAGCCTGTTGAATCAGACAAGTTCATTTTACTCTTCAACGGTGATATATTCAATGCAAGTAAAGAAAACGAAGTATCTGACACGAGTTGGCTGACTTCCGAATTAAATACATGCAAGGTATGTAGGATAAAGTTGTAGATCAACGATTGAATGCTATTAAAATATAGAAAGACGAAGATATTATCCAGTTACTGAAGTCACTTAAGGGACCGTACAGCTTGATAATTTATAGTAAAATCAGTAAATCTTTGTATTTTACCCGAGATCCGCTCGGAAGAAATTCATTACTATTAGGAAGCAACGGTAACTCGATCAGGATTACAAGTAGCTCATGTAGGATTTAGAATTATAAATAAATTGATGTTTCTTTAAACGTTCGAATATCGACAGATGTATCTGGTGATACTAATACTGTAGAAGTTCCATCGCTGGGTATTTTCAAATTGCAAATCGAATCTGATCGTGATTGTATTCTTTATCCTTGGGATAACTTAAGTGAAGACCAACATAATTCGTTAGGCTGTATAGCTTGTTTGGTAGGTACAGATGTTCGAGTTTTGGAGTCTGTCGGCGTAAAATATTCCGCGCCAATTAGGCAAAAGGTTAGTTTTTCGTTGCTCATTAAACATTTTAATATACTGACGATTTTATAAAGCCATTGTACAATTTTTCGGACATACTAAAAACCGTATGTAACGACGATAATTTATTTGGAAGTCTGTTGGCTATCGATCAAGTCGCTAAGGTTACAGTGCATTTGACGCAACTGCTTCGCAAATCAGTCGAAGACCGTGTTCGAAATACAACTAAATACTGCTCCTTTTGCATTAAGTCCTCGGATACTGCAGATTCGAACTCACATTGCCAGCATGCTAAGCTAGGAGTGTTGTTTTCTGGCGGAATTGACTGTACAATTCTTGCTGCTATCGCACATGAATTCGCTCCTGCCACTGATCCTATAGATCTTATTAATGTAGCATTCGAACCTGTCAGTAAAAGTGCATCAAGCTATGAGAACTTCAAAGTACCGGATCGACTATCTGCACACGAATCGTTCGCTGAACTAAGAAAGCTGTTTCCTGAACGGTATGGTTAACCGTGACCGGCAAACTAAGTGTGCTATCTGTAGTGAAATACATTTTCAGGCAATGGAATTTAGTTGAGGTCGATATAAGAAGATTGGAATTACAAACTGTGCTGCAGGAACATATCTGCCATTTGATTTATCCAGCAGAAACTGTCTTGGACGAATCACTAGGCTGTGCATTTTGGTTTGCTTCGCGGGGAATAGGACTATCAGAAGGCTTGCCATACTCTTCAACGTGTCGAGTACGAATAGACAATAATCAAGATATACTAAACGATACAGAAATATTCTAGGTAATTTTAGTAGGAAGCGGAGCCGATGAGCTCTTTGGCGGCTACACACGACATCGAAACGCCTATAATCGCTGTGAAGGCAATACTTTAGATAAAGTCAATGCCTTGGATGATGAGCTGCGATTGGACTGGGTAAGGATTCCAACCAGGAATTTAGGTCGCGATGATCGAATAATTGCAGATAATGGTAGAACATCACGAGCGCCATTTATTGAAGAAAACCTAGTGAATTATGTGACACAGCTACATCCGCTGGATATCTGTTGCTTCGATTTGGAACAGGGAATCGGAGACAAGCTACTACTACGTCTCGTTGGATACAGATTGGGATTGAGAAATGTAGCACGGTTTAAAAAACGTGCAATACAATTCGGTTCCCGAATAGCTGATAAGAATCAAAATGCTAAAGATAAATCTATTTATTTATGCTCACCTTGACAAGAATAAAAAAAACAATTTCTGCAAGCCACATCGATGCTCGTGTTTTATTACTCCGTACTTCATAATAGCTTCACAGTTTCACACTTAAGCCAGATCGAAAAGAAAAATCTTAACAATACATATAATAATTTGAGACCATAAAATCTAAAGCAATCACTTGTCTGCCTGTAATATTTTTAAGTACAAATAATGGAAGAGTTGATAAATGTGTTTATGGTTTCTTGATTGGTACTTTTGATTTTCATTCGATAGACTCGAAGAAATCAGTCGATAGAAAGTCTATACTAAGAATATCAAATAAATCATCCTGTTCCGGTGTTAAAAGTCGTATGTTGGCACCTAGTGATCCTTGGCCGCTCCCAAAGTCATCGTCAATGTAAATATCTTCGATCGATCGAATTTCCTAGAATTCGATGAAATGAATTATCACTAAATTGTGTAAAACTGAATTGTGAAATTACTTCAGCAGAAGATGTTGGGTAGATTCTCTGAGACACGCTATTCGAATTCCCCGAAGGAACTGGTGATATCGAGAAACGTCGAAGAAATCTTTTTGCCCGAAGAGCCTTCTCGTTGACTTGAATGAAAGTTAAATGAATATTATACATAAAATGATCAAAGTTTCGTTTTAAATACTCTACATACATGCAATCTCATCTAGCTTAAATACTTTCGATCCACACTTCCAACAAGTCATTTTGCAATGCTGGATATCGCTTTCAGTCAGACTTGTGACAGATTTTGCAGGTTTTTGAAACAGATTGTTATCCATGGCAGGTACTGGCTTTGCTTTTATATTCATCTTAGCTACATTCTTAAGTAAATCAGTTCCACAAATGGAATGCCTGAGGGAATTTTCACGTTTAAGTATCTTTCGAACGCAGCCAATATCAGACGCACGTCTATTCAGCTTTCGTATGTTAATGCTGAAAAGGGTCGGCTTCGAATTTCGTGCTGCAGTTGTTCCATTACGGCTATCTCCTACGGTTTCCGGTGCAGATTGCAAAGGAGGGATGATCAGCTGGCTTACTTTTCGATTATCAGAATCGCCTGGACTACTAGTTGACTGTTTGGGAAATTGCGATTTCGGGGGCGAGACTTTCTTCAAATTGACATTTAGCATTGTTGTTGAAATCTTCTCCTCCAGATCCTCATTGTCTTTATTCAGAGCAGTTGTAGAGGTATCCAATATGGCAATAGGCTGTGATTGACTGGCGTTTTCCTTAATCTCAGTACCACTATTGGAACGTAAACTTCTGAGTGATATATTTCGATTGACCTTATCCCTTTTCGTGAATGATTCAAATTTATTAACAGTATCTTTCACTGAAGTTCGCAAGGGCCTTTCTACTCCGTCAGTGTCTTGTACACTACTATTAAGACTAGTTCTTTCACAGCGCTCCTTTTCCTTTCTCCATAAAGTACTTTCAAAGTTTTGATCTGCCTTGTAAGACCGTCGTAGAAATGTCTCGCTCAATAGTTCCGGCATGTTTGGATAGTATTTCGCACGATCTCTAAAAAATTTCCTGAATCCACGACGTTCTACCGGTGCTGATGAGGTTGGAGTGCTCTCACCTTTCGGACAATCGTTCTCGATGTCTCCCTCAGGTGTTTTGAACACATCACTATTTGCATTTGACGAATCCAATTCGGTATTGTTTTGCTTCTTCAGGCTCGTCTCGCAAGGAGATGCTATTGAATTCCAATACTCGATTTGTGATGAAACATCTAAAACATTATCATTCGACTGTGGAATAATATTCGGAGAGGACATCAAGTCAGTTTTCTCAATTTTATTTTGTATGATTTTGATATTGACGTTAATTTGTTTATTCCTTGCGGAAATTGGCGTTTGGTCCGATTTATTATTCAATTGAACGAAAGCATCTTCCTCGGACTCATTGAAAGATGTTTGATAGAGCGTCTTATTCGAAAGCCAAGCATTACGACGCAGCTTGTTCTTACGAGCAATGGGCGTCGAAGGTAGCGAGAAGTCCTCGATTTGAAATTGATAACCTTTCCTCCTCTCAACTACGGCGTCAGCTTGTAAAATATCGTCAAGAGATCGACTACCGTACTTGCTGTTGCACTGTAAAATTCGGTCAGGTCTCTGAATATTCGAGTCACTCTCAACATTCCGCTCGGTATTATTCGAATCGTTGTTGTTTTTAAAAGTTGTCGTAATTTGATTTTCCTGGTTTTTATCGAAATGCTTTTCGATTTTTCGTGGCTCGGCTAGCTTCTTCCGATTATTTGCCGGAGGCTGTTCAACCAATTCATGAGATTTGAATTTCACTCGAGCTTCATCTATTAAAAATTTCAAAGATTGTACGTTATCGATACGACCGTTAACAATCGTTGTCAAACCGTTTTGTAGTAAGGACTGAAACAATTTACATCTGTCACTTTCGAACAGTGGCAATTGATTGTTTTCATTTAATTCGAGTAAATTTTCCATTTCTTCATACGAAAATATTGCGTATGGCACACAGGAATTTAACATTTCCCACAGTAAAAGCGCAATACTGTAGACATCGGCCTGTTTCGTAGGAAAGACAAAGTGCTTTGTCGATGATAATAGTTCCGGAGCTTGATAATAATATTCCGAATAGATTTTTCGATATTCGACAAGATATGGAAGGAATTTATCCGGGATTTTTTGCTTCAATATCAATGCGCTCCATCCTTCGGTATTAATGATTGGTTTCAAAATCGATTTCTGTAAGTACATTTTTTTGGAAATTAATAATATTAATAAGGACAAAAGGACAATGAAGAGGGTTCGTTTAGACGAGCTAGTGAAGTGATGAATCTTGGCTACCTAGACAACTTGGATTTTGGTTGTGCGCAAATGTACGTCGGCAAATAGTGATAATATAGACGGCCCTTGTATAGACGCCCAAAAAAAAATCTGCTTACCAGATCTCCGGATGACCTATCACCACCGGGTATGTGAGGTTTAACCCACTGACAAAAGACCATCTACAAGCACACAAAGTTCCGAGCCGGGACCCACTTAAGGCAACCTTCCTCACACTTTGTGTGCAGTACTTTGTTCAACATATGTTGAGTCTGCGCATTAGTTCTCTCGTTTCGCAGCATTGCATTTACGATCGTCTCGAGGCGTGGCCAGGCCGAGGATGGACTCAATGGTGTGCCTCAAACTTACGAAGCGACTGCACATAAAGAATGTGTGCTAAGCATCATCGAGCTCAGTCACACAGTACCGGCAATATAGTGTGATCACCTTCCCATTCTGTTCAGGTATTTCCAGAATTAACCGTACCCTGTCAAGAATTGACAAAGGTAAAAGTTTGCCTCTCTGTGGCTACGGTCAAGCCAAGGCTCAATAAGACCAATTAGCTTAGCCGTCCACCGTCTTTTGTAACTTTCACTCCAACGTTATTGCAAAAGTTGGAGAGTTAGCGTTCGCGCACGCTTCGAGCCTCAGCTCTGTCCAGCTCTAACCGAACGAAGTACCCTTCCTTAACTTTAAGTCATAGTTTAGTTACGGGCAGTTTAGGGATGTCTGCAATGTATATATTATACAATAGGCGGGATAATGGACATGCTCGGGAAACTCCAGCCGTAATTTGTCTCCCGAAAGATAAGAGCTCGTCAGCCCGCCCTTGAGAAAAATTTCAATAATCTGGATAAGAGAGAGGGGTATTTGAAGGCCTTCGCTATGTCGAACTTATGCTCCCAGACGATTTAGAATGGTTAAGCCCTCATCGGATGTGTTGCATCACCCTTGATCTAGTAGGAGTTTTGTGGAGTGAAGTGGTTGTCAGGCAAACTGCTCTTTCGGTAGAGAATGTGGGGGTCAACTCGACTACGTGTCCCCTCATAACCGTTAGACAATTTTATTGATTGTGTTTTTGTGGTTGTGTCTTTGTGTTTGGGGTTGTTTGTTTCTTGTTTGTTTATCTTTAGTCTCTTGTCTTTTCCTGTATTTTTTGTACGATTCTTCAATTTTGATTCTTGCTAGTGCTCTAGTGCTCGGTCGGGCAAAAAGTTGAAGAATAACTAACAAAACCGTACAATAAAATACACAAAAACACAAAACACTAAAGATAAACAAGCAAACAAACAAAAACACCCTCAAAAACAAACTCAACCACAAAAACACAAAAAAAAAACACAATCGGTAAAATTGTCTAACGGCTATGGGGGGACACGTGGTCGAGTTGAGACTACGTAGTCGTCTTACCGAATGTTGTTCTGAGGGACTTTATCCCTCAAGCGAGAAAAGAGAATGCGTTCGGCCAATTTAGCTATTGATAACAGGAGGCTGATTATTCTCCAGCTTTAGGGAAATGTTAACTTTTTACTAGGTTTCGGTAGTACGATAATAATGGGGCTGCTTTCCATGTATCTGTCCGTCGGGCTATGTCCTTTATGGTTTGTAGTATGTTGTCTGGTAGGTGTGTCAAGCAAATGTTGCATATGTTGCCTATCCCAGGCGATTTTGAAGATTCAGTCCATTCAACATCATCACTACCTCAAAGTCAGCAGACCTAAACGTTTCTACCTCCCGAAGCTTAAAACTGATAATGCTTACGGCTACTCGTTCGATGTATTCTTAATACTCTAGGTGGTCCACTCGGTGCAAATGATTTTCTCAAGTTCTTTGTGTTGCACGGTTCTATGCAGTTAATACCCTTTCGGTTTTTTTTCCCCTCAATTTTTTGCAGCCTGGGAAGTAGTGGAGTCCGTCGCATTTGACGCACGAAACGAGCTTGAGTATTACAATTGCTGGCAGAATGTTCAAACTGCTAGCAGTTGTGACAATAAGATTGTGGATTTTGTGCCTTGACTTCGCACATTAGATGGCAAGACAAAAAGGCAATAGGAGTATCTAGCAAACTACAGTTTACAAGAAAAATTTGGAAAAGATATAGCATATAATTATATATAATTAAATGTACTTACATTAAAATTATTTAAACTGCCATAAAATGTATATATTATATCATTCTGAATTTTGTTTACATCGACTTGTGTTGTCAATTCGAACGCCGACAGCTTCACAACTTTCGTATTCTCGCAGACTAGTATATTATGACTACATATATTCGAATGAATCAATCCGTTTTCGTGTAGATAAATTACAGCTTTAATAACTTGTAAAATATATTCAATACAGTCTTCCGTAACTAATGTGTAGTTCTGAAATGAAAAGAAATCGGTTGCAATTTATCTATGATGAGCATATTTCGACTACTTACAGAATCGTATATGAGACAGTTTATATTCGATATAAATGGTTCCAAAACTAACGATGATATCCGATCGTTTTTATCTAGGCAGACAGCCATCAATAATGTCACGTTAGGATGTTTGATTTTCCTATTAAATTTGAGGCATTAGTATAGTTATTCGTAAAATGGCTAATAATGTCTTACTCCAAAACATCTAATTCGTGCATTAGACCATATTCGCTCTGAATGAGGAAAGGCTTCTGAACCTTTCGTAAGCTTACAGTGGTTTTACGAAAGTTACCGGAAGATAGTACGATGGGACCTTGCATGGTGCTCTTGAGCGCGGACTTCCTTTGGCTTATATCACTGATTCGACACACCAGATTACTGGAGTTCTAAAAATCATTGACGACCGTTATATAAAGATCTCAGGACATGTTAAAATTGATTGCAAACCTTTATATCATAAAGCTTAGCTTCTAAATTGACCAACGGACTACTGACTCGACTACTCCACGCCTTCAGCGACTCAAGCTCATCGAATATATCAATAGTTTTGACCTTATCCTTCGAATGATCTGTAAAATTAATAAAGTCATAATGAATTGTTTCAGACGAAATGAAATGTTCGCTTTACCATCTGATTTATCGAGGTCTGTGATGACAACATTTCTACGTTGGTGCTCGACATACTTATTTAAATCGACCAGGCTTTTGCTCATTCGTCTCTCAGCAGTCGGTGTTTTATTCGATTCAATAAGTGGAAAAGTTGATGCACTTAGGTTTGATGTGACTTGCGTTATTTTCGGTACCTCCATCTCAGCATCGTCACACTCCGAAAATTCTTCGTCATTCTGATCGTTGAACGGAATAGCGTAGTCTACAAGCTCACCGTGTCTATTCATCACGGTTTGATACAAAGCAGTCTGACCAACACGATTCACCTTATCATCATTCTCATAGATCGCTGATGGATTAAAATCATATTTCTTTGTTCTAATCGACTTAGTAGACTTGTTGATGGTTTTCAAGCTGCTTCGTCGAACTTCCTCAACCACATCACTGTCTTTGGGCAGTGAATCGCGAACGAAATCGTCCAGCAGTTGGTTCGAAGCCGAGAAACTAATCAAATTATATCTATTTACACGAACCGGTGACTTGACCTCTCTGAAAGGATTCGAATTATCGCGAAAGAATTTTCGCGGCGGTGAACCCCGTATATGTTCCAGATTAATTTGTTCTGTCGAGATGCAATGTTCGCTTTCGAACTTTTCCACATCATTCTCATCATTTTCGTCAATAGCGGGACAGTTGAATTTATTTGCCACCGAATCGATTGCACTTTTACACCCGAATTTGTCCTCGCTGTAGTTATTGGTGTTGGCAGGAAACGATTGGCTCTTTTTCAAAAGTTTTTTCGCACTAGTGAACAAGGTTTTCGGCCGAGGCTTTGGATGAATTCTCAACTCTTCGTACACATGGCTATCATCATTATCATCTTCCGGCGTTTTTGTTTGCTTCATCGCCGGTGCTCGTGAAATGGCTTTGTCTTTTTGCGAAGAGCACACTAAACTAGCTGATTTCTTGCTGGGTCGTCTAGGTAGATTTCGAAAACTGCCTGAACGCTCTTTATGACGCCATTCGTTGAATTTCTTCAGAGCTCGTATGTAAGCTTCATCGTAAGATCTTGGAGAGTTGTAATTACACGCGGATCTTCGCGCAATCGGCGGTTCACTGTCTCTTCGCTTGCAAGACTGCGTTGTATCCCATTCCCTAAAACAAACAATTCACAAGCTATTAAAGAGCCTTTTCAAATGCATAATAACACAACAATCTCTCCAATTAGCGCTTAGAACGAGTACACGGTCGCGTTAATTGTTATAATTTTCATTTTCTTTCGGCCATTTCGCGCTTTTTCGATAATTACCGAGTAGTTTTTTTATCGGATCAACAGACGATCTGGACTCTCGAACGAAGTGAACAGAAGAACTAATTTGATTTCATGCAATGGAGCTTGGATCTGCACGACCACGTCTGTACGCGAATGCTATTATTTCAACGAGAAGAATTCAATGAAGAGGAGACACGCTTCAGGTAGCACATAAGTTTCAGTCGATGGCTAGAGATGTGTAGCAGGTGTATGGTGGAGCGCAAGTAGAATCACGTCACCGCCAGCGGTACGAGAAATGGAATGAAAGTTGATACAGGGCCTTTTTTCCGCCCGAATGTGATCTCAGACCAAGGTCATCATTGTAAAGAATCTAACGGTCCAAAAAATTACTGTACTAATGACGATGCAAATATTTTCTGATCTTCGATGCTTCTATTATGCTTACTTGCCTTTTAATCCATCGGAAAATATCCATTCTTGGTAACTGTTGAAACCAATCACCGGCGTCCGATTATAACTAATTCGTGATTGCACTCAAGTTTGAATTATTGTGATAAAAAATTGAAACTATGAAAGTCAGGTTAAAGTCGATTTTATTTCACGGTAGTTAATTACCGCCTGTCTCTCGAACCGAATTAACCGAGTCATGTGAACAATGCACAATACCGGAACATTCAAAACATTTTCGGAATGATCTCACGCTTGTTGTTACATGCGAAGAGAGGTCAACAGTATAAAATTCTGTATGCGAAAAACATCTCAATTTGGCTTAAATTGTAGCGAATGTGAATCCATTTATTTTTGGAAATTCAAATTTGATGATAGTTGGAGGCGAGTGTAATACAACACCAATTAATGAAAGCTGTTTTTTGTTAGCGAAATTTTACTGTTAGGCGAGATGTTAGTTCATCTGTGCAATGCAATTAAAACCAGTTACAGTTAAGACTGATGGTGTATAGGCGCTAAATCATTTTGAATTAATTGTGCATATTCATGACTTCATACAAAAATAAATTAGGATAGGTGAAAATATTGGTTGTATGGTTCTTAAGTTTTTAATGAAAAAATCAACTTGCGGCTTTGATATTGAACCACTGTTATTTGTGTAAACCTTATGTCAATTTAATCGGTTATGCTAACCCAAATATAAGAACTCTAAAACAAGTTAGTTTAACAATATGTTAAGAACTTAATCGGAAAGCTAGCAAAATCTCTAAAGTAATATGTGCAATGCTAATAAAGTAAGTAAATCAATAATAATGTAATATGTACTAACAAAGTTTAAGCGTATGCTTAAACCGTGCAAAATAATAAACAAATTAAAAACCGTCCGATAGCTTCCTGCTTCATTGTTGAATATTAACAAATCTACCCAAATTTACATTCCGGCGTTGAACTACGAAAAAATAGTGGATGGAATACATCTAAAACAATGTATTTCAAACATGTCTCTTTTGTTTTACAGCCTTCAGTTGTTTCTAATATGTTCAATCGGTATAACAGTTTAACATCATTTAATTCTTTCTCTCTTACATTGAGTTTAAATATTACCTTTGAGAACAAAAGATTGCAATTGTCGACATTGCATTGTGGAGCTCGGACTTAAATTACGATTTGTTACTTCCGGACGTACCAACGAATACAAAAAAATCCAAAAAAAAAACAATCAACTCAACCGAGCATCCGAATCCCGCAACGCATTCAACAATTTGTTTATCAATTCACAATCGTCGTTGTATAACAGATATCCCCGGACCGAATTTTTGCAAAATTTCGAAAACGTCAAAGTAGCACTATTCTTTCCTCTATTAAGATGTCTGCTTCATCGGTGAGCGATTTTTCCGTGCTGTCGACATTAATCTAATAACTAATTCAATTTTCACCTACCTCAAATCCTAGCTGAAGGATGGCGATTCTTCTGAAAACGACGTATGGGACGATTCACTGTTAATACGGTCGTATGACAAATCGGTGAAACTGGCGAAAAAGGCGGTAGCCAAGAAAATCGCACGAGCCACAAATAAAATTAACAAAAATGAATCGTCAGATGCCACGGGCAATGAACAACATACATCGCAGGAAGCTGTGCAGGAAAATAATTTCAAAGTAGGTGATTACGTTCGTGCTACATATGATGATGGTGTGGATTATGAGGCGAGAATTGTATCCGTCAATGAGAACGGTGAATGTTTGCTGAAGTACATTGGCTATGACAATGAACAGACCGTTAAATTTGCGGATTTGATTCCATCTTGGGGTAAGAAAATGCGAAGGAAGCAATTCGAAGAAGCGAAAAAAGGCAACGGGAAGGCGAGCGGCCGTGAGCAAGACATTGATCGCATGTCCGAGCATCCTGCAATGTTCGGAAGACTTCCACCGCCACCACCAATGCCACCGAATCTTACCGGCGAAGACTCTGAACATTTATCAGCTATGCTGATGTCTTGGTACATGAGTGGTTACTACACAGGTTTCTACCATGGCCAACGACTTCAGAAAACCCCGAGAAAGAAGTGATTAGTAGCGTAGAATGATAGATATATGTTGATTTTGAATTTTAAAGTGAATTTTATTGATAATAAATTTTCATAATGGATTTTATAGTTTGCTACCGTTCGAATTATTCCAGTCGATGTACTTCTGGTACGTTTTACTGCAAATCGGACTGATTTGCTTGAAGGCACCATGGATCTCGTCTCGAGATATTTGTTTTTCGCTAGCTAGAATTGAGAAAACTGGTGTTTGTTCATTAGAAAAAAAATCAAATTCATACTGTTCTTTAGGGCGGAAGCGTTTCTTATTTGTTTCATAGCTACCTCTTTGCACCCTAGACGAATTTCATCTCCTATAATTGAAATGAAGTTTTTGAACCCATTCAACTTATTTGAAGCTCCGATGTGTTTTCTATCTGTACATAAATACCTGTAAAGCCTTGTGAATATTCCGCTAGTTCTAGAAGAGTATCTTCAGATATTTTCAACGCGGCAGGTAGGTACGATTTAATCATTTCCTTCCTTTCTTTCAACTCGGGAAGAGCAGTCAGGATTTTCTTTTCAAATCGCCTTAGAAATGCCAAGTCTATTTCCCTAGTAAAACATAGGCAAAGCATTTCTTAATATTTTGGCAATAAATTACTGGAATTGCAGATTGCTTGAATTAAAATTATGAATATTATAACTTTACCACGGAAGATTTGTCGTCGCTAATATAAAAATATTGGTACTCTCGTCTCCAACGCCATCCAACAAAGACAGGAATTCAGTCTTGAATCGCTTGGAAGCTTCATGTTCACAAATATCACGTCTCGAAGTCAAAGCTTCGATTTCATCGAAAAAAATGATTGACGGGGCGTAAAATCGTGCAACTTCAAAAACTACCTGACATAAAAACACATAATATCAGACTCGAATGTAAAACAGGTTTTTTTTTTGTATACTCTCAGTGTCTTTTCGGATTCTCCGCGCCACTTCGAAATGATCGTGCTAGGTAGGATCCTGAAGAAAGTTATGCGACCTAACGTTTCTGTGCAGAGGGCTTTAGCAATTAATGTCTTGCCTGTCCCTAAATTATTCAGACACAACTATTTAACTGTGCACTTGAGAATAGGCAAACATGCAAACAAATGTAATTTACCGGGTGGTCCATGAAGAAGAACAGACCTCCAAGGTTTCATTCCATTCAAAAACAATGCTGGTTGCTGGAGTGGTAATAAAACTGCTTCTTTGATTATTGAGACAGCTTTCGTGTTGCCATGGATACTTTCCCATTTCACTCCCAGATCGTTCTTCATAAGATCCCTGCAGATGGCAAGGCCAGAACAATTTTTATACTGACATATTAAGCATACTATTACTTGCATACGATTTCGGCCATTTCTTTCCATTCATCTGTAAAGTGTTCATAATCACTGAGCGATCGATACACTCTCAACCCGTCGCCAGCATTATGATTTGCACTATTTATTTGCGCAATTTGTTGGACCTTCAGTGCGTCGGTTAGATGCATCATAGCATCGTTTTCGCTTATTTTTTCTGCGGTTTTATGGCTACTTTGGAGGATTTCAGGATTTCCTGTTATCATTTTGGCTGTAGTTGATGGATTTATCATTGCTCTAGCAGATTTATGTTTTCGTCCGCTCTTGGCACGATGATCCACATTCATATTTTCATTTGATTTCTTTATTATTTTCGGGAATTTTTGGAATTTCATGTGGTAGTAACTACAATAGTCCAAGTACAATGTATCCAAATCGATATTGTCGCAAACTGCATATTCTGGCTGTAGATGTGCATCATGCCTGACAATCTCAGCTGCGTTCTCGTATCCCATGTTGTTTAAGTATTGATAAATGAGATAAAGTATACTTCGTTTCCGATCAGAGAAAGCTTTCTTTGCCTCCTAGAATTATAAACAGTTTACAAAGGATGGCACGAAAGTATTACGAACCTCTTGTGACATATTTGCAATCGATTTCTATGGAATCTAGTTTAAAATTGAGCTAATACTGACAATGTTTGACGTTATTAACAATCGCGTTGCCTGGATAAGTAAGGTACTCTTATTTGGTATCCAAGCATATTTAAACAACACAAATAGTTGCAGATGTGATTTATTTACATATGACGAAAGTCACATCTGATCATCTTATATAGCTAAATATAAAAATCTTGCCCTCGCTTACATCATTCAGTTAAAGCTTTCACTAAGACTTTAGCTGAAGGTCTATTTTCTGGTAATTCATTTGTACACATGTAGAATATTTCAATTAATTGGTGGTAATCATCAGGCATTTCAGTTGATTGTGGAAGTGGTGGTCGTGTTCCTGGAAATATATAAATCAGTTAATGAAACTAATTCGTTCAATAAGAATTCATGTTTTACCTAACAGTACTTCTAATTTATCGTGTAAATCCTCCATGGACTCCTCTTCATTGCTCTCCTCTTCATTGCTCTCTTCTTCATTGCTCTCGCTATTTCCGAACACCCATGTGTGAGGTGCCATTAGAGCAATCGTTTCGTAAATTACAAGTCCATAGCTGAATATATCGCATTTGTCGGAGATGAGCTGCTCATCTAAAGCTTCCGGAGCGCTCCATAAATCGGTTCCTTTTATTCAAAACAGTATCAAATTTTACCAACATTTTTGTGCAAAGAAAATTTTCTACTAACCCACATATTTTGCTAAAGGATTTTTTTCCAAATCCAATTCATTTTTTGCATTCAATGGAAGGCTTACGCCAAAATCGCATAATTTACATATATCAAAATCGCCTTTTATCAATACATTTGGGGATTTTATATCACCATGAAGAATTTTTGCCTCATTGTGCAGATAGTCTAGGGCTTTGCTTACATCCAAACATACCTAAAGCAAGGAAAGTTATTTAAAAAAAATATTTATTCTTATGCATAATTTGAAGACGTACTTTACGTATATGTACAGCAGGTAAAGGCTTCATGTCATCTACTTCAACTTTTGACTCGATAATGTCGTACAAAGATCGATCACAACATTCAATTGCCAGGTTCTCCTTCCCATCTACATCTTTCAACATTCCACGAAATCCAACGATATTAGGATGATTTAGTTTTCTGTAGATAGTACATTGGTATCGTAATTTAATTTTGCTTTCATGTATTATTTTCTTTTGTAAATTTTAGGGACATAATTTGATTTGCAAAGCAAAAAAGTAGTTTTACTTAATTATAACTATTCTTCTTTTCTTTGTTAGAACTCTGATACTGATACAATTAAAAATATAATACTAATTCGTTTATTGTACACTCTATTACAATATCCAGCATACCTCAATATTTCTGCCTCTTCCTTTATTCGCGATTCAAACATATCACCTGACGAGCTTTCTTTGCTTAGCTTTGTAACTCTCTTCAGAGCCCATGGGGAGCGCAGTTGTCCGTTTTGCGGAGATCGATTAAATTGATATACGTTAACTGCTGTGCCCTGGCCAAGACGGCGTAGCAATGGTGTCGAAGGAAATTTCACCGGAGTAAGTTGCGATAGGATCTTATCTAGAGCCTTATTTCTAACAGCCTTTGATGGAGTTTCCATTGCTGCGTGCGAGATACTTGTTTATATTTAATGTTTTGCAAAACCAACCAGTGAAATCGAAAACTCGTGGCGCTTCGCACACTGTCGATCTAACTGACAATACTTGATTTAATTTCAACACAAACTGCTCGCACAATTATTTTAGTGCTCGCCATTAGAGGGTGCTCTCATCGCTAAAAGCCATCAATTCGTTTCGAATGATTTTAAATAATCGAAACGTGCGATTATTGGAAAATGTGCAATACGCTTAGGAAATTAATTCGCATAATAATTATTACTATAAATCCAATCAGAATCAAATTGATAGAATAGTTTTTATTGAATGGTACTTTCATTTATAGCAGACAATATATAAATCAAGTCAAGTCGATTACTTCAATATGGTGTGAAATAAATAAATTTGTTTGGGAAAATTATCCACAATAGCTGCGATTTGATTCGAACATAGCATTATGAGATGTGTAAAAAGATCGCTGAAGCTCTGTTCCACAAACTAAATCACAAATTATACAATATGCTCTACAATTTCTTATTTCTTAAAATAAACATTATTACAAGTTCCGCGAATTATCTGAATATGGATGCAATTGCTATTATTATTTATAATTGCTGCGACAACTTTGGCTTGACAAAGTCCAGTGATAAGGACTTTGAGGTAGGTTTTTTTTAGTAATAATATACTGTTGCATGCACGCCAAACAAAGCGTATATCGTTGTATCCAGGGGTTTTCCCAGGCATTTTTCTTGGGGGGTGTGTTCAGAATTTTAGGAGGGGTGTCCCTTTGGAACAAAGGACACAAAGTTTTCTTTGTGTAGGAAAATTGGGTAAAACTGGACTTGATGCCCCACACAGCTGTTGCATGAATCTCGCCGATAGATGTCGGGCTAATATGTTTGAACAAATATAATCAAACAAAAAATTGTTTGGCGAGCGTTTAAGTAGAAATTATACAATAAAATGAAAAGTCGAACTCGTTTCCTTTATTTCTACCAATTTATTTTTCAAAATCCGTATACCAGTATTTCGGCTATCACTTATAGCCTTCTTCAGCGATGTTTCTTCGTCGAAGAAACAGCGATGTTTCTTCGTCGAAGAAACATCGCTGAAGAAGGCTATAAGTGATAGCCGAAATACTGGTATACGGATTTTGAAAAATAAATTGGTAGAAATAAAGGAAACGAGTTCGACTTTTCATTTTAATATGTTTGTGTTTTTGTGGCTGTGCGTTTGCTTTTGGGGCTTCTTTTCTTTCTTTTTTTTCTTTTTCTTAATTGTTTTATCTTCTTTTTTATTTTTTTGTATAATTTTGTCTGTTTTTATTCATTTTTTCAACCTTTCTACCACCTTTTCGCCCTCTGGTGGCGGGATTTCCCGGGTGTGGGGCATCAAGTCCAGTTTACCCGAAAATTGGCTGTGTTAGGGGGGGTGTATGCACTTTCCAGGTGGGGGGGGGGGGGTTGGGGGGGGTTTGTGTTAGGGGGGTGTAGGAAAATCTCTGGTTGTATCAGCGCCAGAAATAGCCACAAACGTCGAGAAATATCTGTCTGATACATGTATTCAAAAAACGAAACCAATCTGTCGATAAGATGCAGGATAGAGCCCTTTAGAAGCAAAACATTCCAGAACCCAAACCACGAATCAGCACATGGCAACGGAAATTCACGGATAAACTCGACTTGGGGTGTGTTCAATGTGCATGCTATAGCTGCTCCAAAAGCATAGCATAGCATCACTTTAGCAAGTGTCAAAATTCGCAGTAGCTAGGTGAAGCAGCTATGGATATTGGACAGCCAAGAGCTGCTACATAGATCAGTTTTTACACAGCACAACTCAATAACAAATTTCCTCCGTTTTTTTTACTTTAATCTTTGTATTTACGTGGATCAGCTCAACATTTGCCTTGCACTTTGGAAATTGCATGAAGTTTTCGAGTTTTCAGCATACAGCTGCAGAAACCATTAAAATTTTCCTAATATATTCAAAACGTTTCACTTATTCCCGGCTTTTGACACCATATCTGTGAAAAAGAGCGTAAAAGAAACGTTGAAAATTGGATGGTACACGAATCAGGGTCCCCGCCCTTTTGCTCTTCACACCCGCCTTGTAAAAACTTAAGATGAGTTGCGCTGTGTAAAAGCCTACTTAAAACTAAAGTTGAGTTGAAGTGTTCAAAAGCCCGTATTTAGTTTGTGATAGTACTATACTCAAATTTATTGTTCATCCCCTTTGCAACCAAAGCGCGAAAACTGCTTTTCATTTCCATTTCTAATTTAAAGTCACATTTGAACAGTATGCCAGCTATGTACGCACGTCCATTTTGCCTTAGCTACTTTCTTGCTATCCTCCAGACTGCGAGCAGCAAATAACTGCTACCATAGCAGCTACTCCGGAATCTTGGACAGCCCGACTGTCAAATAGCGAGCATAAGAAACTAGCTATTTCATGACATCGGACAGCCAGTTCAATATTCTTGCTATAGCAAGAATATTGAACCAATGCCTTCTAGAAGTACGGGCCGGCATGCAGAATGATGACGTCACAGTAACAGGACAAAATGTATCTAGTTTTGCCAATACACCTCTTCACAGTTCTGATAGTAATTGTTGTGGCAACGTTTTATCTTCTGGGATCCAGAACATACCTACACATACTAGCACACTCTCGAGTACGCCTCTTCAAAGCAGCTATAGCTACACTGTTCTATTCTCTGAGGCATCTGAATCAACGTTTTCTCAACCTTTAGGAACATCCAAGCGCTCAGGAAAACGTTCGTCCTCTCCAGAACTTTCTGAATTCCTTACTAGTGACTCAACGGCAAATTTATTTTAAGTCAAATAATAACGTAAGTGTTTGTGTGGCAATTAATTGTTTTTTATTTTTACTTACCCTGACAAAATCATATAGAACGTCGAACAAAGCTCTGGAATAATTCGAGAAATGCTTGGGTCAGATATCCGAAACAAATACATAAGTGATGGATAGCTATCATTCGTAGTCAAATATCGTAATGTCATTAACAACCTCAAAAGAGGTAGTATTGCTTCACGAAAATTGGTCTCATATTTCTTTATAGTACGTAAAACTTTCTCAGGGAAGTAATCAAAATCTTCTTTACTCATTAGTGCGAAATTTCGAAATAAAACTTCATCGTCAGCAACCAAGTCCTTGTATAAATTTTGCTGAATTTCTTGGCCACCAACAAATAGTTCTCTTCTCCACCGTGGCCTTCTTCTTTTGTTTTTACAATTCAAAGCTATTACCAAATAAGCAGCTACGGCGACTGTTTGTAAAGACATGACGCACACAAACTGAAGTTGGAATCATTTTAGACGCATGCTGCAAGCAAAGGCAACAAAGCGAATGCGACATGAGGAGACAAATTCCGCATGCGACACCGTGGAATTTTGTGGCTCATAGTTAGGAAACAAGTATCCTGCCTAATGTCGTTCAGTGTTGCCTCAGTGGAATTGCGCCTTAATCCACACTAAGATGTCGCCAAATATGTTTCAAGGTGCGTATAAGTTGCCATGTACTGGATATTCTTTTCCCTTTTCGTTCAAGCTTCATCAGCAACCACACATGTTCAATGGGATTTGCATTTGGACTCTGTGATGGCCAATTCAAAGTTTGTATCCCATTTTCCTCCTTCTAAGATGTACAGAGGCGACTTCGATGCTTGAGATCAATATCCTCTTGTCGAATCTAGTCATCGTTTTCAATTCCATATACATAATTTCTCTGCAAACTTCAGTAGTCCTTTTTTATACAAAGTGGGCATGAATTGACCATCCAAGTTTCTAGTGAAAGTAATTAACTCTCGGAATCCCTTTTCTGAGAAGCGGCCGTAAAAGTGCATCTTTGCTAGATGCTCAACTGTGCGCTGTAAAACCTTTTTCCTATTTTTTATCTAAGCCTTCCGCCAGCAGTCGTAGGCAACAAAAGATGATTCGTCGGTAAATATTACTTTGCTCCAATAACGTTCCACATTCTCCTTTCCCAAGCTCAGCGATTTTCTACTTGTGTTGCTGTCATTAAGTGTTTAGGGTTCGTGCATCGGTTTTTTTGGCAGATTCTTAAATTCTCCGTCTGATTGTATTAATTGAAACTGGAACACCTTTTCTAATAAGTTTTTCTCTGGCCTGTCATAGAGTAAGCGTTGGGTTTTTCCGAAACATCTCACAAATCACTTTATCAACCCTTGTCGCAATACCACTAGTACGGCATCTAGCTGGCTCATCGTCCATATTCCCACATTGTTAATACTTTTTTATCCACTTGTTTATTAACGAAACACTTGTTTTCGTATATTTTAACACTTGTTTTAGTATAACTAAAAATACAATTTCAAAACACTTCTTGTACGCGGCACTCATGTTTTAAATGTGTTTTCTTCATGAAAGCTCAAACTATAATGACACTACTAACGAGGTGCGAAATTGGTAAAAGTGTATTAAAAGTAATTTACTGTTACGCGTATGAGTGCAAACACAGAGGAAAATATAACATGAGTCACGTTTTTGTGAAACACTGTATTTTGACTGAATACTTTTTATTTGAATATTAACCACGCATTCCTTAATTAGATACATCTGAATCATAGCAAGTACTGTAGGTTCAAATATGTATAAAGTTAATACTTTGGATCCACGTTGCAGTCCATGAGCTATGAAATCCCAATGAAAAATTAAGTAAAAATCAAAATAATTTATTCATCTCTATCATGAGAAGTAAAATTCCTCCTCCGTTATAAGCTCTAGTACACTATTTGGACACTTGTCATGATACATTTGGCAATTGTCTAATAATCCATTGAATTCCGCTTCATAGTAATCATCTGAAATATGTTCATCTTCTGAACTTGTCGGCCTGGAAAAATTAAATTGTTCTGCATTTAATTCAACAAACTTGAAATTTTCACTCAATTACTTGAAAACTACGTGCAATAAATCACCTAAAACTCCATTATTATGACCAAGATCGACGGCATTTACTTCGCATATAGTTCGCAGCAGGCACGGTTTACCTTTGTATCCCGAACTGCAAAATCAGAAATATGTTATTGTGGTCCGATATAATTTTCGGAGTTGTCTAGCTTACTGTCTCAATTTGTCTTCTAACATTCTATAAACGAATTTTCGTGTAATCAACGGATCTGCGATTTCTCTTTTGGTCTTATTTGTTCCTTTTGTTTTTGATTTGGTTTTGTTTTTCTTCTTTTTCTTGTGTTTTCTTCTCGATTTTGTTCGAGTTCCCGTTGAGTTGCCATGATTTTTTGTGTTTCTAGCTTCAGACTCGTCGTCCGCTGTGGGCTCCGACTCGAATTCAAATCCGATCTATAAAAAGGAATAAATGAAATGAAACAACTTCGAGAATACCGCATCATATGTAGATACCGACTCGTCCAAATGGTCCCGGAATAATTTGTGAACCAAGCCAAGGCAAATTATAGTTTGCTTCAAAATTGTACGAATAGAAAACATCTCTATTGGGTAAATCGAGAGGAATAGCGACTGCGAATAGTACCTAAAACAAGGCATATTACTTCAAGATTCACATTGAGGGAAGATATGTATTCAAGTGTTCGAAAAACGGTAAAATTATGATGACAACAATCTTACACCCATTGTACTAGATGACGGAAATACGGCTCGCGCCTGTCTCGATAAACTGTTTGGTACTCGTGAGTCTTTTGCTATCGATTCCATTACAGCTAAACATATCAATATCACCGAAATTTTAATCATAATTCTTTGACTTGAAACTCTCAAACGGATTCTCCTGCCAAAGACTCGTCCGGAAACTCACTAAATGCACTCTACGTTGATTAATTTACTAATGGACTACAGATAAATTGTTGCTGGCGTGTATAAATCATTATTGACAATTTCCATTATAGCGTTTTTGTTGTCAGAGATTGTGCTATTTACCTTTTGATGCTGTTGGTATGAAAATCTTATAGGGCAATTAGATGGCTATTTGAAGAAGATATAAGCGGAAGATGATGACTGTTTATCTTTCCTAAGTGGGCTAGAATTGCTGACGGCTCGCATAGTAAATTTTGTAAAGAAATTCGATTATTTATAGATATGCGATAAAAAAAACTTAATGATGAAATTTGTCTAAATTTGAAATCGCTTTCAATCACATTTTTCTCTAGAAAAAAACATCAAAGTTTATGTTGAAAGATCAAAATTTATTCAAGCATTGAAATTAAGTGAAGTAAACTGATTTTACACTTTTGCTTATAACTCCTACAGCTTCCAAACTCTCCCATTTGTTCGGCTACATAATAGTCGTCTGAAAGTCCTTCGTCTGCGGACGTAGACGGGCTGAAACATATCATGCTTTCAACACTGAATCCCAATGATTTGCATTACTTACATGAATAGAACATGCAACAGTGATCCAAATACGCCATTATGTTCCGACAGATTTTCACGTGCAATTTCGCAAATAGTTCGTAGTAGGCAATGCTTTCCATCATATCCAAAAAGTTCAAAATAAGATGAAACCGATTTGTAGAAATTCGAACGTGTGTAGAATGGATGGTGTAGAGTGTTTTGATTTGGCTCTATATCTCTTCTGCTAATGTTACTATAGAAAAATTCTTCGGGCTTCCACTAAAGGAAATATTTTTATAATTAGTGAACTTTGTTTTGTTTAGACTCAAATTCTGTTCAAAATTTATTAGAACTTGTTCGAAAGCGAGTAAAATAAGAATTTCATCTTTATTTCATCTCATTACACCAAACTTGTATAAATTATGTAAACACCTTTTTCAAAAAATTGACGTGAGTATTGTTATCTGGCATAGCATGATTAGCTTCGAAAGTAAATGAAAAATAAGCATTTGCTGGTATGTCTAACGGTATGGCAAGAGCGATAATATACTGAAAATAAAGAAAAATAGATATTCTTAAAATATAAAATTAATAAATGTATTTAAAAAAAAATGTATTGACTATTTCTAGGCAAATAAACTTAACTTGTAAATATAAATTGCGTTTCGGCATAGAAACATCGAAAAAAGAAAGGGCGATAAGACGCAAGCAATCTAAAACAATTGACAACTCCCCGGCAGGTGATAAAGAGGCAGAAATAACGAAGATTATTGGTACGGAAGGATTTGAGAATGCAGAAAAGAAAGAAAATGTAAACCTCTTCATACACGAAATAAATAGTCCTCGCCCAGTTTTTGCTATGTCCAGAGCTGAAACTTTTAATTGCACCCCCGACGATGTGAAACAATATCATTGACATCCTTTACCAGACTAAAAAATTTTAACCTTCTGACCGCATCTCGGTTGCGAAAATTGGTCAACATCCTCGGCTGTCATCGTTCTATATTGCTACTTTAATGACATCACACAGTTCAGTTTCTGGCCAAAGAACGCATTCGTCCGTGAATTTATACTAAGAAATCGCACTACGGCTGGAAAATCTCTGCCAAAAAACGATTCGAAAAAATGTCCATCTTCTACGCTAACATGAGTGGCATGCGATCAAAAGCTAACGACTTTTATATCTACATTCTTTCTTCAGACTTCAATGTCGTAGCTTTAACTGAAACTTGGTGTGGATACACAAACACATACACTTATCTCACTTACATTCCACTACTCACCACACTACTTGACACTTAACACACTACACGAAAATATTGTACATCAGTAGGCTAAGTGAAAAACGTTGGAATTTTATAAAAATATTTTGTGTTGTCAATTAATTTTTGATATGGGTTGTCAAGTAATTTTTCATGTACGTATCGCTGTGAAATTTTTGGATAAATACAGTTTTAGTTGTGTGAAACTTCCAATTCCACTTTGAATTACTTCATATTAAACTGCCCAACGATCGAGTAAACAATCAAATTGGCTTTGCGCGAAGATATTGAATACATAACTATTTGATTCTCGGTTTTCTGTCTTCCGTAAAGATCGTCAAGGAGTTTTACTCGACGGGCCGGTATGTGGGGGCGTCTTGCTTGCCGTGCGCAGTTCGGATCGCATATCAGGAGGAATCATACCGAACACCGTTAGCTTGGAGCTTGTGTGTGCTCGTGTGGATCTGGGAATAGCGCAATTCTAATAAGCAGTTTTGTATATCCCACTTAACTCAGCAATGATTTGTTATGAGCAAGTACTTAATGGCACTCATCATTTATGTGACCTGTTAGATGTAAATGACGAACTCATCCTCATGGGTGACTTCAACCTACCCCGGATTACTTGGAACTTATCTGAAGACGGCTTTACCTTAGCCCGAACTTTTTCTCCTGGTAAGTACCCGTATGCCGAAGAGTTTATAAACGCAGTGCTTGCTTGCGGCCTAAATCAAGTAAACAGCATTGTTAACAGTCACGGAAGGTTATTGGATCTAGTTTTTACTTCAAACGCCCATTACAATCAATACATCTCTAAATATTCCTTTACATAGCACTCCTTGTAAACACAACTTTAGGAAAGTCGACCTAGATGAACGAAATGGTCTCATTGCGAGATGCGATTGGTCTCCTGTGATATCAGAAAAATATATTAATAAGGCTGTGCACAATTTTCATTTAATTCTTTTCGTATGCATGTGTACCAGTCTCTTTCGCAAACGATTTTGAAAAGGTTCCATGGGAATTAAAGGCAATACGCCACTGATAAAATTGAAAATCTTAAGTTTGGCAAAGATATTGCTCGTCTCGTTCTGTTTCTGACTTTTTGGTTTTGTAGAGTTGAGAAATATTTACCAGTCCGAGGTCGAAAATCCTGACCAAATTCACCTTAGCAATCTTAATTCTACTTTTCAACAGCAGCCAAGAAGGTTTTGGAATTTTATTAATTCCAAGAGACATCACGATGGGTATCCCACCACATTTAACTCACACGACATGACTATTTCCGATCCATTAACTATTAGCAATATTTTCGCTAATCATTTCCGTACCGCATAATACGGAACCTTCTACTAACACTAATAGCAATAATGACAACTCGACAATGATCCCAACATCTTCTTTGGGAATGAAAGATTTGTATATTGACCAAGGTACCATTTTAGCGTTTTCTAGGAAGCTGGACAATAATTTGATACCAGGCCCTGACGGCATTCCTAATGCTATCTTAAAATGTTGTATTTCCTCCCTGTCTCCTATTCTTGTCTACCTATTTAATCTTTCAATCGTCACACCTATTCATAAAAAAGGCGATAGAAACGTTTTAGGCAACTATCGTCCCATCGCAAAACTTCCATGTGCTGCGAAACTATTCGAAGCGATAATCAACTATGTTGTGGTGTTTCATAGCAAATGTATATTATCTCCTTTCTAACAAGGTTTCATGAAAGGCAAGTCCACAACTACTAACCTGCTTGAGTTTTCCAATACTGTTATTCCCTCAATCGAGGCAGGACTTTCATCATCGGGGCACTACAGCCCGAATCGAGCCTTAGCCTCCGTAATGCTTCGCCTCCATTCGTCTGGATTCAGTGATCGCGTTCTCCAGTTCGGTGCTCCCAAAAGTGACCTGCTGTCAGCATCTATCGAACCCTTCCAGCGCTTGCGTGGCTTACCGACTGGCCTACCTCCGCTTGCTCGCCCTTTGAGAGATCTTTTGGAGATTCGATTGTCGCTCATTCGTTCGACGTGGCCAGCCCATTGTAGTATGTATGTAGTTTTTGGAGTCGTATAGCGGTAGAGACTTCCGGCTCGTCATATATGGTATACAGCTCGTTGTTGTATCGGCTTCGTCATCCATCTTCTTCCCGTATTGGACCGAGGATCCTCCGCAATACCCTTCTTTCAAACGTATTCAAGGCTTTTTTAGATGCCTGGGTCAGCATCCAGGTTTCGCTTCCTTAGCATAGCACAGGTCTGAGCTTCGTATTCCTGTGTACGCATCGTGTACGCAAAGTGGGAAGCACCGAAAAGAATGTCTTATGGGCTAATTGAATCCGTCGTTTAATTTCGTCAAGCTCATTCCCATCCTTCGAGAGGTTCGTCCCTAGTCATAGCTTTTGTTTTTTGTTCGTTAATTTGAAGACCAACTTCCTTGGCGGTTTCGTCTAGAGCTACAAATACTTCCTTGGCGTCGTTGAACGAACGTGACATAATGTTGATGTCATCAGCGTAAGCTACTAGCTGTGTTGACTTGAATAATAGAGTTCCTCTCGTGTCAGCGGGGATTTTTCTGATGACATACTCAAGCACTAAGTTATAGAGTACCGGAGCTTATCCATCCCCTTGTTTTAGCCCTGTATTCGTCGAAATCGAGTTGGTCATATTATTCTGAATCAGCACTTGTGACGTGGAGTCGGTCATGGTCATTTTCACCAGTCGTACTTTGCTGGGATTCCGAACTGTAGCATTATGTTATATAATGCAGTTCGGTTGATGCTATTGTACGCCTGTTTGAAGTCGACGAATATTTGATGGACATCAATGTTGAATTCCTAGCATTTTTCCAAAATTTGCTTGACCGTAAATATTTGATCAGTTGTCGATCTTCCACGTCTGAAACCACCTTGATATCCACCAAGAATTTTCTCAGCGTGATGGGAAATCCTAAACTCTAAAATCTTTGTCAAGAGCTTGTACGATGTACAAAGTAGTGATATACCCCTGTAGTTTTCGCATAGCAGTTTATCTCTTTTCTTGTGAATGGGACATACAACACTTTTTCGTCACTCATCCGGCATCGTTTCTTGTTGCCATATGTCTGTCACCAATCCATACATTGCCCTTAAAACGGAAATCCCGCCTGTCTTCAGGAGCTCCGCGGGGATCCCATCGATGCCCGGTGCTTTGTTGGGTTTCAAGCGGTCCATGGCCTGTCGGACTTCATCTAGTGTATGAGGGTGAGATGAGGCACTGTCAAGGTATGTACCAATTAATGATGGCGATTCGTCGGATGCGGGGACATTTCCGTTCAGTAATTGCTAGAAATAGGACGCCCATCTTTCCTTCATCTGTTCTGACCCACTTATGATGCTTGCATCGGCAGCCCTACAAAAGCAAGTTCGTGGTTTAAAGCCTTGTTTTAAGTGCGTCACTACTTTGTACGCTTGTCGAGTGTTGTTAGCCATAAAGTTGTCATTCATGTTATTCAGCATGGTGTCAAAATGCTTTCGTTTCTTACGTCTAATTATTCTATCAGCTACTCTACGAAGATTGTCATACTTTTCTTTCTTAGCTCTAGTCGGTCGTTCAATGTGGGTTTTGTAGGCCGCATTCTTTTTATCCAACGCGGCTTGACATTCCTCGTCAAACCATTCATTTCTGCGTTGCCCGGCTGTATGTCCCACTACTTTTTCGGCAGCTGTGGTCACTGCGCTTTTGATAGTAGTACAAACATCGTTAATAGACGTAGTGTTAGGCTTGGAAGCTAGTTCCATTTCCAGAACAGATCTATACTCGGCTTCCATCGTCTTGTTTCGAAGCTTGTCGACATCGAACTTGCGTCTTGAACTTGTTCTGGCTTCATACGACAGTGATATTCGACATCGATATCGAGTCTTGACTAAGTAGTGGTCGGAGTCGCAGTTGGTCCCACGGAAGGTTCGCACATCTAAAATACTGGAGGGCCATCTTTTCTAAATCAGAATATGATCAATCCGATTAATGCCCATGTCCTTTTATGAATGTCACGATGCGGGAAACACGTACGATGAGACTTCTGCTACTCGCAAAGTCGACCAGTTGTTGTCCATTGTCGTTGCATAGGTCGTGAAGACTAAATTAGCCAGTGGTTCCGCGGTGTGTTTCCTCCTTTCCAACCTTTGCGTTGAAGTTGCCCAGCAGGATTTTCACATCATTTGATGGCAGAGAATCATATAGCCTTTTCAGAAGGGTATAAAAATTATCTTTCACTGCCTCATCCTTTTCTTCAGTAGGGGCATGAACGTTAATGAGCCAAACGTTAAAAAACTTTGCACGAATGTGTACCGCGCACAATCTTTCGTTAACAGGCTTGAAGTCGATTATTTGCGGTTTCATTTTTTTTGTCCACGATGAAGGCCACTCCGAATTCGTGACTTCCCGCTTTTGAGGATTGTGTACGATCTCATGTCCATAATCTCGGCACCAAACAGTTTCGTTTCCTGGACAGCGAGAATGTTTATTTTGTAGTGAGTGACCTGTTTTAGGAAGGGCTTTGATGGCCCCCGGTCTGTACAGGGTACGCACTTTCTAGGTTCCAATAGAGTAGTCCGAATTTCGTTTGCGTGGGCGTTTCCGTTGATCCGATCCAAGTATCCGAGGCGAAGTATCAGGTTCCTGAATAAGTCAAGCTTTACGGGAACGGGTTATTGGCCCATTGCCCAATCTGGAGGGCCAGTCTGGCTAATGTTCCTGATTTAAGGCGCGGGAAACTCGTCTTCATCCTCTTTCTTTGGCAACATTCATGATCTGAAATGTCATGAAAGCTCCCGGCAACCACCCGATGTGAAATTGTAAAATCACATATTCGGGGAGGTCGAAGGTAGGATTCAGTAGCAGAGCTGTAGATGTTGTTTCCAGCAGGCATTTCTCGGGATTTCAATTGCTTCTTCGGTAACCAACACCCGATGACGGCCTCGTGGCCTATGCTACCATTTGACTTTAGATAGACTGTATTTACACTGACTTCACGAAGGCTTTTGACAAACTTTGGCTTTCATCAGCTATTTATTTCCTAGATAGCATCTTGTTTTGAATGCCGTACCCAATGCATATCTTTGCGTGGCGTCCTTTCATCAGAAATTGATGTCATATCTGGTGTTCCTCAAAGAAGTCACTTAGGACTTCTACTGTTTCTTTTATATCGCCCATCTGTCCTGAAACATGCGTCAATTTTACTATATGCAGATGACGCCAAAATTTTTAGCAAGGTATCTTATATTAACGATTGCTTGGGACTTCAAGCTGACCTAAATCGCCTCACGACTTGGTGTGGCACTAGCAAATTAGTATTTAATATTGACAAGTATACCATTGTTTCGTACACGCGTAAAATTGTAAAAATGTAAAATTTGAATACTCTTTGAATAGTATTCCCTTAAGGTATTCTGGCAAAGTACTCGATTTAGGAGTACTTTTAAATAAAGCTTTTACTTTTGGCGATCATATTAACGCCATCTTATGAAAAGCTTCGTCTACTTTGGGAAATGTGAGGAAGCGATCTGAAGAGTTTCATGACATACATCAAACTAAGATTCTTTTTTGTGCTTTAGTAAGACCAATGATCGAATATGCGTGCATAGTTTGGGCGCCTTATCACCAGGTGTATCTGGACCGTATCGAGTCCATTCAGAAAAAAATTCTACGGTTTTGTTTGTGTGAATTTGCTTGGTCAGATCCTTTTCGCTTGCCTCCTTACCCTAATCGACTTAGGCTACTGGTCATGGATACACTTAATAACTGACGTGAAAATTTCAAAACCATCTTTGCTGCTAAGCTTCTCACGTGAAATATTTCCTCTGAACAACTTTTAGGTTTATTTGGCCTCAATACCAAAGGTCACAGAGTGAGACATGTCAACATTTTATCTGTCCCTTCCTATCGGACCAACTACGCATTCAATGAGCCCTTTTCGTCCATAAAAAAAAATTTTAATAATGCTTACGATAAATTTGACTTTAACACATGTCTACCATTTTTGAAAAAGAGCTTGGCTCAAAATAGTAGTATATGAATTGTAAATAAAATATAAAAATAGTATAATAGGAATCGTTTGTCTGTTTTTCATCCTTTTGCAATTTTGCTAGACGAACTTTTTGAATAAATAAAAATAAAATAAACAAAAACCTAAAAATAATTTATCAAATATGAGTGTGGAGTGATTAGTCCCTCGACTCACATTACCCCAATATCTACTCAGAGCTATATGAGCTCAAAGATCGGTGCGCAGTCTCTCGTCCAAACCTGGATGCGAATCAGGGACTCCACACAATAGAAGCCAGAGCTCTACCCACAACACTATACGAGCTTTAACAGCTTTGAATCTTTGTAGCACCCCAATATTCACAACCCTAATAGAAAACGCTGGCCTTCAATATTAAGTGCTATGGTTATGCGCATAAAAGAATCCATTTTCTTATCCAATTATACACATGCTGGGATCAGTTTATTGGGATTTGGTAGTCCAACTACCTTTCTGATGCAATAAGGGCTGCCA
The DNA here is from genome assembly GCA_947369275.1 of Nemotelus nigrinus. NCBI lineage: Eukaryota > Metazoa > Arthropoda > Insecta > Diptera > Stratiomyidae > Nemotelus > Nemotelus nigrinus. Next base: position 139,068,974 of record OX376373.1, read on the forward strand.
GGTGAAGCTATGAAGAGACAATTATCACCCGCATAAACTCTAATTGATTATTCAAATTCGTAAGAGCTAATGTGCACTTCCAAGGTCAGGCGACCAGTATTGAACAATTTTAACGGAAAACGACATCATGACGACAATGAATCTGCAGAAGTAATCGTACAATTGTTCTACTATAGCTAACAACAGAGCCAGATGAGGCAGCTCTCCTTGAAATATTAAATGCTAGAATTGGTGACAATCTTAACCGACGTATCTTTTATTGCTAAGAACGTTAAAAAGGTTTAAAAAGTAACTATTCTCCTGGATTAGAAAGCGTAAGTCGTTTCTTCCTGAAGAAATATGTTGATATATTAATGAACGCATCATTTAGCAAATCAACAATTCCTGCCTCCCGGAAAAAACATCAATAACTCGTTTATTTAAAGAAAATGACAAACTTAATCAGTCTTTATCCTTCAAAGTTATTGAAAGTGCTCCTCTCAAGAAGTGAAAAGGAAATATACAAAGTGCAGGCCATCTGCCATCTAATGTGCAAAGTTGATGCACGAAATCCGTGAAGTGGAGACGAGATGCACCACTTTTCAAACTGCAAAAAGCCGAGAGAAGAAAAACCAAAGTGTGTTAACTGTAGAGGCGAACATCCTGCAAGCAATGGGGTTGCCCGCGCATCCCAAATAACTTGAAGAAATCGTTTGTACAAATGGCAAGTAAAAATCCCACTCCATCCCCCCAAGCCTCTATTACCACCACAACCAGATCTCCATCCAACTACCTAGCAAAAACTAAACAGCCAGACTCATCCATACCAACCACTCCCGAACACCATCATTCGTCATAATTTATTGTTTTTTTTTTAATTTAAGTTATTGTTATTTTTATATTTAATATTTAAATAACATTATATTTAATTTATTGTTTTCATTTTGTATTTAGTTTATTGTTTTGTTTTTATCATCATTGCAACAACAACAACTTCCCCTATCCATAACAGGAGTTGTTGTTGTTTCCAATGCGTCTGCACTGGTTAGCATTGTTCTGTTATGGATAGAGAGAGCAAAAAACGCGCCTATTGTTAGGCGTTTTCGTTATGATCTAAATGCATAAATTGATAAATGGTGACAGGGGAAACGGTAAGATACATTTTTTTATTTGTAAAATACCTATAGCGATCTGTCTGTAAAAATACGGTAGTAAGCTTATTAAAAATAAAAACAAAAAAGTGAATTGTTAAAATTTGAAATTTTGGCCTTCTTGTTGGGCGAAAGCCCACGAAGACTTTCTTTTTCAGGGCCGATAATTGATTAGTTATTCTTGGAATTTCAGATCTCTATTAAGGAAGGGACTTTTGGTTTTGATTTGTTTAAGGTCAAGGTCAGTGGGCGGAGAGACCCCCTGACATCCGGGGTCTGTGTGCCTCATCATCGAGCCTGTCTAAGTAGAGGCAGTTTTCCCCCTTATTAGATTTTCGAGTGTTTTTCGGTCCCCTTCTTATAGATAGCTAGCAAAGTGCTTTGTTACGTCTCGGCTGGGTCTGGTTTACTCCCCATGCTTGAGAGCTGCATCTGGTCCTTTACGGACAAAAGCCCCTTTTCCCCCTTTTTTATTGGGGGAAAAGGGGCTTTTTTACTTTTACTTTAACCCTTTTGTTTTCTGGGAGCAAGTCCACCCCGTTTTGCAATGACCCACCGCAGGCCGCGTAGAGCTAGCAAAGCGGCAAACTAGCATCCGTCGGGATCGGACTACAGGGTGCTCCACTTATGCATTTCTAGGGTATTCTGCTCCCGTGGCACATCTTCTGTTTTTAGTCCGCCATCACCTTTTCCTGCTTGTCAGGCCCTCCTCTGGACTTCGGTTCAATTGAGGTGCCTGTATGCATCCCTCCTATTTTTTTTAAATCGCTACAATCCAATTACGATTAACAGGTTTACAAGTGATCCACCATGTTCATAGTCACTCAGAAAAATTTACACCAAACCATTTGTAGATCATTCAAGCCTGATATCTGATTTAATTTCAATTTACAGCTGATTTTGCGACTGACTCGTACCCTTAAATATTACCTCTCGTACTCGTACCCTTAAATATCGATAAAAATAATCTTTGTTTGACTAATGATACACTGCTAGTATTGATACCAGGGTATGGATTCCACGGTATCAATAACTTGGGAAGGTGATACACTGCACCTACGTGGTATTGTGTGACATCACCTGTCAAACGTGAAAACTGACAAATTGAAGGTAGAATCAAAAGTGAAACGGAATTCAGACGAACCTGTATTTTTGTCAAATTTGCTTGATAAAATTATCCTTTTTCCTAATTCATATCAAAACACGCGACGCTTTCAAAATAAAACCATCCAGTGACATTTGTCAATTATCTGTATTGGAAAGCTTAGTTGCTACACTCACCACTGGCTGATAATTGGGTCTGCTGGCAGTAAAATCTTCGATATATGCTACCAATACCCAAGTCACAGCGTGCGGACTCCGTATATGAATACGGAACGAAAATCCAGTGAACCGGCCTGAGATTGTATTGTTGCTCAGCCTGGAAAATTGGAAGAAATCGCATGGAGCAGAAAGACGTGCAAGATAAGATTCGGCAACTACATAAGGCGCGTTTTATTATACATCCAGAGTAGTGCAGGATATCGATTTGTACACGAAACAACAACAATATCCAGAGTACAAACACTTGTGAATTCAGTGGAGTTCGTACTCGTGCTCTCTGTGGAACGTATTTCGAAAAGTCATATCAACTGGAATAGTTGGAATTTTCAAAAATTTCCATGTCACCCTGGCAACCAGGATAAATAGTCATACATTTGAAAACGGCGTTGGTTATATGACAGCTCAAATTTTGAAATGACAACTGTCTGACAGAAAAAAACTCGCGTGCTACTCTGGATCGTTTTATTATGCATCCAGGATACCTACTACACTCTGGATGAAAATAAAACGCAGCTATACTCAGGCTAGTTCATAGACATATAAAGAATGGACACGCAATCACAATGCATGAGCCCGTACGTGAGTGAAGCAATTTTACTACACATGCAATTTTACTCTCTGTAAAACAGCTTTCCCCTCAATGCCGCACGCACCACCCCTCAGCGCTGTAGACTCTCTATGTAAACATTCATTTCAATCCATCCAATCTACGGGGTGGTTGGGATAACGGGGAAACTAATACATTTCAACAAATTTCCAAACACATCAACTTTTCTGCATGAAATTTGTTATTGTTTTATACAAACACATTGAGACCAGAGGTCGAAAATTGCTTCATTTCTCTCGGCCCATTTCGTATCCGTTCTTCTTATATCTATGGGCTCGTTGCTTTTACGTTGCTCCCATACGGCTCCCTCTCGCAAAAAATACCAACACACTCTCAGGTTACTTTGACAGATAATGCATTGCGTAAATGGAGGCGCAATTTCAAGGTCAAAGGGTTTTTTCTGGAAAATGGAAGGAGTTCATCCACTTATCTTTCTATACACTTTGCCCAAGTGTTGAGAAAGTTAAGTGGGTGAACTCCTTCCATTTTCCAAAAAAAAAAACCACTTTGAATAAGCGCCTCCATTTACGCAATGCGTTATCTGTCAAAGAAACTTGAGAGTGTGTTGGTATTTTTGCGAGCAATGAGAGAGTAGTGAGACGTATGTGAGCAACGAAAAATCCAGTCTGAGTATGAAGTTGTCGAATCTTATCTTGCATTTCTTTTTGTTCCATGCGATTTCTTCTAACTTTCCAGGCCTGTAATCAGCTGATCAACAATACAATCTCAGGCCGGGTCATTGGATTTTTTGACCGTATACATATACGGAGTTCGCACGCTGGTAGGAACTAACTTCTTACGCTGTGCCAATACCGTCCAATGGCGTAGATACCCCATGTGTGCCGCTTTGCCGAGCTGGCATTAGCCTAGAACTGGGTGCTACACTGTTGGTGTGGACGATACCATGATATCAATACCAGCAGTGTATCAGTAGTCTGACATATAGTATATGAAAAACGGTATCAGCTTTGAAACTGTGTCCTAACACAGATATTTAGGATTCATTATTAGCTCTGATCTCAGTTGGTCTGCCTATATTATTGATGTCTACAAGAAAGCAAACGCCGTCTTATATCTTTTGCGCAAATCATTTCTGTATGTCTACTTTTAAACATCAATAAAATTGTTTAAGGTTTTTGTCAGACCCATCGTTGAATATGCCGGACCACACTAGTTCTTATTAGTGGCCAAGTGGAGAACGTTCAGCGTTCTGCAACGCGACTAACTTTTGCCAATATCATAAAAGACCTTTCTATGACGAATGACCCAGACGCACAGCTTGTGCACATTTATTTAAATACGTGTTAAGCCGGGTACACATAGAGCCAACGAACGGCCAATGACAATTTGGCCTAACTTTGGTCGTCAACGATTGGCGTTGGCCCTTTCCTCTAAAGCCGCGTACACATAGGACCAAGACCAACGGCCAAGCCCTTCGTTGGCTTGAATTCGCTTAGTGTGTACGAGACGAAGAGCCAACCTTGGCCTTGGCTTTGGTTGCTGTTCGCTCTGCTGGCGGTAACTTCAAAGCGTTGGCGATGTATTGGCCTTGGGACTCCGTTGTAGTGTGGACGGTTGGTCGAGTTGGCTGTCATTAATAGTGAGTAGTGTGTTGAGCTAGGCTGTGTTTTTTTGTATATACTTTGCAGCACCAATTTAATCGCTGTCAATCACTAAGTGTACAATGACACTCAACCCGAACCGTATCCAATGCCTTGGAATAGAGGTATAAGACTTTAGAGTGGCGGTATCCGTGTAAACGCCTGTAGGTGTGTGTCTCGAGCGTTCTTCTCCCCCTCGCCTTCACCTCTCAAGCTTTACGGGGTGCTGTCAAGTACCCAGGAGTCAATGTCGAATCGAACACACAAACAAACAAAACAATTTTCAAGTATGCTATTGATTTTGAGATGAAATTAGCTAGAACAAGCTGCGTTTTCAAAACAAATTTAGCGACGCGAGTGCTGAGAAGTGTAGAAAGTCATTAGAAGTATAAGATACGGTTAAAAGTGGAAGTGACACTTTCAGTTTTTTTTTCCTCCGGTTTATTTCTACACTCCGCAGAAAAAAGTCCTGGCTTCCTGACCAGCAGGCATCAGCCAACGTTGACACGATTCGTTGACACTTTCAGTTTCTATCAAAACACCGGCAACGAAATGTGAAGTGAAGTGTTGTTCAAAAAATACGGGCTCCTGCCTGCCTGGGTGAACTTTCTACAGGTAAGTACTTACCATTTACCTTATGGTAAAGTCTGTAATCCAAATTAAGTAGATTTGAGTGATTGGCGTGGCTCAAAACCATTAATTTTAGTGCAATTGTGTGATGCCGACTCAAGTGCTCGTCTGCTGGCCCACGTATCTGACACCTGGGTACCTGACAGTTTCTCTTGGATTCCAAAATGGCGGAAATGCCAATGAAGTAGGCTTAGAAGCTCATGTACAGGGGCAACTGATTTTAGTTTGAAGAATTCAAAAAAAATGTCGATCGAACTAAATAAAATTCGAACAGAAAAAAAATCTACGATTATTAGTGGCGTACATTTACAAAGAAAAAATTATAATTTTTGGAAAAATTTGTGCTGTTTACTATTATAACATATGCTAAAATAAGAAACTTATTAAAATGGTATAGTTTCGACTATTATAAATTCAGGTTAATTTTAGAAGAATGAATTCATGTAAATAAAAAGAGCCTAAAAAAATCTGCCTTTTGCCTTAATTCCGCCGAAGCCGGTCCCAAGCCCGGTTAAAAAGGAAGAGGGAGGTAGTAGAAAATTTGGCACCTTATTTGCATACAAAAGTTCATCATTGTAAGCGAACTTAATGAAATGATAATAATTTTCTCATTAACCTGCGCACAGTGGTTAAATAACGTTAATGCAATTAATGAAAATGTTGCAAGATAGTAATATATAGTTCTTCAACAATTCAACAATAAGATTCGTTTCGTTCTACTTTTTATAAGCAAATATTTTAAATTAATGACTAATTATTACTTGAGAAGCCATATATTTCAATTTATTAACAAATTTAATACAGAAGAACAATGACCGGCCACAATGTAGAGTGCAGATTACCTTCAAATTTTAAATATACGCATATTGTTCCTTGAATTTTAATAGGTCTGCTCCCGTACTTGAATCTATTATAATATATTAAAATAGATTCGCAGCAAGTCGTTTTCGTACTTTTGCTGCAAGCCAAATTTTGCAGCAAAAAGAAGCCAGCTGCCAAATTCTGTTACTGCTGCAGTTTGCTGAAGTACGGGAACAGATCTAATATTTTCCTTGTTTTTCAAATATGCGCGCCAAGTTACTGCTCCCAAAACGAGCAACTGATCTACACCCCGAAAGATATTTCGTTGCATTGAAATAATTTGTGGATATGGGTGACCTCGAGACAGAATGCTTCTTTACCACCACTCTTAATGTCTTATACCTCTATGTGCCTTGGCTGCTAGCCATTGGTCCCAATCTGTTCCTGCTTAAAGCGCGTACACATACAACCAACGAACGGCCAATGACAGTTTGATCGAATGTTGATCGTTGTTGGCTCTATGTGTACGCGGCTTTAGAGGGAACGACTTGATTATCACATTTCACTTATTTAAATATAATTTTGCAAGTCTGAACAACCTATATGAAGTAAATATTGACATTGGTCTTCGCGAACCCCCAATAAAGAAAAATTTAAAGCACGTCAGCGTCAAAACTTTCTTCCAAATCGTGTATTTCAAATATGGAATAGTGGCCCAGTCATTTTAGCATAAAAAAGGGGTCAACCTCGGAATGGGAGATAATAAGCTGAATTTTTGTATATACCTTCACTTTGGGGTCCTCAACGTTGCCTCAAAAGTCTCATAAAATCTCGTGTCTGCGTCGAAAGTTATTCAAGGTCAAAGGTGAGAAAAAACAGTTTTTTGTGATTATCTTGGTTTGTATTGCTCCAATGATGTTAACACTTAGGGTCGAAATTGTAGAACATAAAATTTGCGACACATTTTATTTGAAGCATTTTTTCCTGCGCTCAACCGTTTTTCCGATAGAGGGCGGTAAGCGCGCAGCACTCAGCTATATGTACTGTAATGCAAGGTCAACCGTGAAACCTTCAGTTATAAATTATTTGTATTATTTATCAGTAAATACATTGTATTTAATAGCATTTTACCTATTTTTAATATTTTCATTTAATTATATTTACCTTCTTTGTGTGATTAAAAACTAATTAAATGAAATACTATTTGTATATGTAAGTTTATTGAAAGTAGATTTTAAGTAGTAAAATAATTATGTATTTTATCTTTAAAATGTGGAATTTTTTTAATATTTAAATACTTATCATAATTATAACTGGGAAGACGGTTTTTACGCCCTTTTTATATCATCGATGGTGGATTTCTTCTGCATCGCGTCGTTTGGAGTAAAGACAATGCTTTTTCTGTTGTTTTAGATAAATACGTTAAGTATTTAGAAACACATTATGCATCAAAAACTGTTGTTGTGTTTGACGGATACTCAGACTACACTAAAAACATAAAAGCAATGGAACAACATAGAAGAAATGCTGCTTTTTCGAAATGTTATGAAGTTTGTTTCGACAAAACAATGATTGTGCCAATTAGCCAAGAAAAGTTTTTGTCAAATCGATATAATAAGAAGAAACTTATTGTTATGCTCATTGAAAAGTTTGAGAGTGTAAATATCACAACAAAGCAAGCAAGAGATGATGCTGATGTTCTAATCATAGAAACAGCAATTGAAGAATCCAAACATGAAAGGACTGCCATCATTATCGGAGAAGACATAGATTTACTAGTTATTTTCATTGGTCGCACCCAATTACATCAAAAAAGTTGGCAAAGGCAATGTCAAAACACAAATATATTCTTCAACAAGTTTTGACAAATATCCCATTTCTAAAAAACATGTTTTATTTTTACATGCATTCAGTGGATGTGATACAACTTCTGCACTTTTTAAAAAAGGGAAAAAAAACTTTCATAAAAGCACTAGAACAACTTGCCAATTTCGACGAACTAGCTCAAGTTTTTCTAGAAGAAAACTGCCATGTCCAACAATTATACGATAATGGCATTCGGATCTTACTAGCGATATACAATGCTTTCAAAATCTGAGGATAATATCGATCATCTTCGATATACTCAGTTCATTAAATCAACAAAACTTAATAAACCTGTCAAATTATCTAATCTTCCGCCGACAAGTGCAGCGGCCCATCAGCATATAAGCCGTGTATATTACCAAGTTCAAAAATGGTTAGGGCATGATTTAAAACCCAAAGAATGGGGTTGGGTGCTCCAAAATGATTTCCTGGAGCCAATGCCAACAATATTACCACCAGCTTCCGATGAATTACTGAATACTCTATTATGTGATTGTAAGAATGGATGTGGTGCACGGTGCCGATGTAGAAAATCAGGGCTGCAATGCATTTAAGCTTGCCGCCACTGTAATGGGCAAGCTTGCCTCAATGCTGTTTCATTACAAAGTGACTGTGAGCAGGAGAGTGCTCTTGACCATGAAATTCAGGAAGGTCTGGAAACACCAATTCAAGGCAACGAAGATGATGACAATGATACAGAAATTCCCGAACGTCCAGAAGATGACGATGAAGAAGAAGAAAAGTAATACTTTTGTTATTTAAATTTTTAAAGAATGGTAGATTAAAAATATGTAATTTATATGTATAGTATATATTAAATTAAATTTATATAAATAATAAATAAAATAAAATAATAATAATAAAAAATAATAAATTAAATATATGTAAAATGTTATTAAATACAATGTATTTACTGATAAATAACTCAAAACTGAAGGCTTCACGGTTGACCTTGCATTACAGTACATATGGCTGAGTGCTGCGCGCTTATCGCTCTCTATCGGAAAAACGGTTGAGCGCAGGAAAAAATGCTTCAAATAAAATGTGTCGCAAATTTTACGTTCCACAATTTCGATCCTAAGTGTTAACATCATTGGAGCAATAGAAACCAAGATAATCGCAAAAAACTGTTTTTTCTCACGTTTGACCTTGAATAACTTTCGACGCAGACGCGAGATTTTATGAGACTTTTGAGGCAATGTTGAGGACCCCAAAGTGAAGGTATATATAAAAATTCAGCTTATTATCTCTCATTCCGAGGTTTTATGCTAAAATGACTGGGCTATAGACTTTCCGGATCCACAATAAACTCACCTAACGTTAATATATTTAAAAACAAATTAGATAGTGCTCTAAAATAACTCTTTTGTATTCCAAAGCTTGTTTGTACCCGAACGTAAGTATAAATAGGTTTGATTGGACTCATTGCTCAACGTTTCACTGTCAATAATAATAATAACGAACACATGTAAGAGTCTAACACCATTTCCCAAAAAAATAATATATCTCAAGTGCTCAGGTAGATTTGTTTGATATCAACCACTGATATAGTAGCAAAGTAATAATTACTCAAACAACTATTTATTGCAGAATACGAATAATCGGCCTAGTGGAGTAGTATATACACATATATATTTTTTCATTCACTTGACCACAATTAAATCATCTCATATATTTTTTTTTAATTAACTGATGAAATGAAATTTGGTAGTGTCTGTTTTATATTCGCAAAATATCACATAACTCACAGTTTTTATTATTTAAGATATAATTTCAATCCATCAATAAATTGTGTTTTTAAGCAATACTAACACCAATGGAACTGCCTTTTGGATAAACAACCGAACGTTTACCAAGAATGCTCTCACTAAATGCTCTATACACTATCAGTGCTAAACAAGTTAGCGCAATTGACTTAAATTTGATCACTTGCATTTTTGATACTAAATTACCATTTTGATACATCCAACTTGGATATCATGTATTGGTTTCTGCATATGTTTCATAATTCTAGTTTCATGCATAGTTTCTCCAATATATACACACAAAACCAAAAATGATTGCACAATTTAAAATGGTCGTCAATTCCGAGCTCATAATTCATATGCTGGGCTGTAAACACATTGAAAAGGAGTATTTACTGTGAAATCCCACCCACCATATAATTTTTTTTGGTGTTCAACCAATCGTAATTGACTACTCAAATAAATCCATAATTAATGTGTAGTAAATTCCAGTACAAATCAAATAACCGAATATGTGGAGGTATTTATCCAATCACAAAAATTTGAAGGGAGGATCGCTAGATAATTGAACTAATCTCATATTTTTGTTGTCTTAAAACTACACTTATTACCGATGCACAAATTATAAATATATTATAAATTGTGATAAGTTCTCCCTCTGCCATAAACCATCATAGTGCCGACCACGAAAAAAACATATTTACCATGTTACACTAATATTAAAATAACAGATATTTACTTAAAGTAAGAATTATAATAGATTTATAAGCTCCCACCTGAAATTTATGGAAATAATTACAGATTATGTTTTAGCAGTCATTAAACCACTGATTGTTGATTGGATATTTACAGCATTATATACAACCGTTGGAATTAAGTAGGGAAAGGAGAATTGTACATGAATTTCTTGCAACGAATCTACTTTAGATAAAATACTCTAACGCAACAAATAAGTAAACCAAGAACGCTTCTACTCATTGACAGCTATCTGCTAATTAAACACCAGCCATAATTCAATCTGAATGAAATATTGTTCTAAAGCAACAATAGCTTTCGCGATAATTGAGATGAGTACAAAGTTTAATGACTTACGATCATGCATGATGTAAATTTATTTTCCAAAACGTTTTGACCATTGTGGACTATTCTAAATTAAGTTCGCCAAAACGACGCAGCAAACGTATTATGAAATAAGAATTATTGGATCGAATGAATAAATGTAAACCATTGACATCTATAACGATTTTCGGTTATTTTTATTAAAATTAATTGCACTACGACCTGCATCTAAACATCTTCAAATTCTTGAATAATTAAATCAAGAACACTTTCTTCACAATGCTCTGTGTATTTTTCACAATTTTCATTTGTTCCGTCAATTTCTGCTTCATAGAACACATCTGCAATACCTTCGTCCGTTGATGTGCTTGGTCTGAAATTCAATAATTGATGTGAGCTATTTAAATAAACCGAAATATTTGTAGTTTACGAGAATATTATATGAAATATTGATCCTACAACACCGTTATGCTCCGCTAGTGAGAATGCATTCACCTCACATATGATTCGCAACAAACATTCTCTGCCGTTATAGCCAAATCTGAAAGAAAATCACTATAAAAAATACGTTTTTAACGAATTTCAAACACCATTACAGCTTAAATTTATCAATTAGCGCCTTATAAACGGTTCTTCTTGTAAACACTGGTGCACTTTGGACCTCGTGCTTCTTTCGATGCTTCCTTTTCTTCTTTTTCTTCTTCCTTTTCTTAGATTTTTTCGATGTTTTGTTCAGTTTTGCAGAAGGTTCACATGTCGAATTCGATTTGCAATTCAAATTCCGACTACCATCTTCTCCTAGACCGATTGTATCAACCAGATCGAACTAAAATTTGGAAATGTTTGAAATCTTGCTAAGTGAATTTGAAATTCCACTTCTTACACGTTCCAGAGGGCCCGGAAAAAAATCCGAAGCTGCTGCTGGAAGAATGTAATTTGCTTCGAAATTGTACGAATAAAAACAGTTCATTTCAGGCAAATCAATGGGAACGGCAACCGCAAAAAGAATCTATCAGATGAAGTGTGTTAAAAATAATTACTGTTTAAAAATCTGAATGAGAATTTTACGCCAATTCCAGTGTTAGCGGGAAACAGAAGAGCCCTAGATTGTCGACTCGAACTTTGCAATGCACCATCCTGTATCTCATCCGTACCAGTAACACGACTCAGTAAAGTTGCAATGATAGTAAGACAAGTCACTAAAGATAGATCTACCATCTTCTTTTTAATGAATATGTTAATGTCATTCTGCTAGACAAACACAAAATAACGATTAAATGAAGCTGTACAGATGGTATCATGTTTGTCTACGCATGATCTTAATGTGACGAATAAACAAAATTATCACGCTCTAATGAGCGCTACAAATAATTAGAACATTTTAAAGTCAAAAAGTTAATTCATTTCGTATGATTTGGCTTCTGAAAAGAGATGTGGTATAAAGCCACAAGTACACTTGAAACAATTTATGTCTTGTGGGGATTGAATGTCAGCAGATCTAAGCGAAGAATTGAATTGGCTGTTGATCGACATAGACCTGACGACAGACGCGCATAGGCACAAAAGAGACTCGATGTGAAGTCACAGCAAATGTTTCTCCTTTAGTCACTACAGTCTGAAACCATCTGCTTCCTTTGATATACTGCACTATCTCTCCTTTTGGACAACCAAGAACAGGTCAGTCAGATGTGAGAGGAAAAGTGTACCGAGTGCCACCCCTCTTCTCCTCGCCAGAGCCGGACATTGACCCATGAGATGAGAGGACTCCTCGTCGTCCACCGAGCCACAGGTGCGACAACAATTGTTGAACTCAGCGTTCAACCGTTGCACCCAGAACGCCCACAGCACACCTCCTCACACCATTTCTGGGCTATACCTAATAGCTACCTGTTACGACACACCTCAATGGAAACAGGATTGTCTTGCTATCGGATGATTCATCATCACAGGACTTGCTAACGTCGTCGATGTACTTTTGCCTCAAGGCTGACTTAATTGATTACATCAGTAGTCATATGGAGGAAGAGCATGAGACATCTGGTAGATAGGTAAGCCTCGCTAGTACATCGGCCTCACAGTTGCCCTGAATATCCCTATTTTCAAGTATTCTAATCAATTGTAATGCCGAAAGCGACATCCTTATGCCATCATGACCGAGAGTGACACCATCATGGCATTCAGCACTAGTAGGAGTGCAAGTTGTAAACTCTAAATCGAGTAGAACGTCCGGAGTGATGTAATTAACGTCCTTTCATTCCCTTTTAGATAAAATAATAGCGTGGCTAGACCCAGTTCTAGTCCAAGCAGAAATGCATTAAAGTCCCACAGTAGACAGATTAAGTAAGATAAGTAGATTGGTTGGTAACCAATGGAGCAACACAAAAGCCGTAAATCGAAAACAAGCTACAAAAAATTCCAGCGCACCTGAACCGCTAGAAACACTAATGTTCGATGAACAGCGATGAACAGCTCATAGGGTGGATACGATTTCAGGAGTTTCAAGATTAAGCAAAGCCAAACACCGCAAAACTTTGAAAGCAGCATAAAATAACATTAACAAAGAAAATGGTTAGTGCTTGCAACACTTTACTAGCCCTGCAACTAAAAGTATCTCACAATTGCCTCACGTTAAAATCAAATACCTCTCTCGATTTTATCCGATGATTTCGTCGAAAGTTACAGGGATAGAAAGATGTTTACGGTCAAAAAACGAAAGATTATTGGAACCAAAAAATTTCTAAAAGTTAGAAAATTTAAACATTGGTAACTTATTTTCTTTGTAAATGTTCGCGATGTGAATACTTAATGTAAGCATTTATTGATACAAAAATAGTAAAAAACGCCTAGCGCTGGCAACCCTTCGCTATCATCAAAGCCAAAAGTATATCACACCTGCCTCACATTGAAATCAACCTACTCTGCGAATTTCGTTTTGATCCGATGACTGCATTGGAAGTTATAGGGGTACAAAGAAATTTAGGGTAACCAGTGGCAAAAGTTTTCACATTTTCGAAAACTTAATATTTGTTGATTATTGTCACAACAAGATCATTACCGTTTGAGAGCTTAACGATAAAACGGCTTAATAAAGATATTGCTAATAAATACAAAACCAACAATAGCTGGCAACCCTATAATGTTTTTTTACCAGATTCCTTCTAAATATTGTCTATAATAAGTTCCATATATCATATGATATTCGTTTTGATTTCATGACTGCACTGGAAGTATACGACAAAAAGCTTTATTTTCCTGATCGAATTTTCAAAACCCAAGACACCAAAATTACCATAACTTGCACCACCAACCGAATTTTTCAACCAAATTTCTACCAAACTCGGCTTAGAGTAAGTTTCAGCTACTGTGTCAATTTCATGAAAATCTGGTCAATGAATCAGAATTTAGAGAGCATAAAGCAGTTTTTTTTCTTTATAATTTTTCAAGCTGGCACCACTGGCACTGAGCTGCCCGCATTTCGAAATCGCTTCTATGAGACCTGGTCCTACTCAATACCAATACATTCTGTGAATTTCATTTGTATCTGATAATCGGATCGTGAGTTCTCGTGAACATAAGTTTTTGATACTTAAAGTATAGGTAAATTGGACGAGGGTTACCGTTCTTGTCTGATGTGAAATTTCAAAAGTTTTCCATTGATTGTATAGACAAAGCATACAATTTCTACATGAGTTGATTTTCACTGTAAAAGACGAAAATTTTTCATTAGAGTCGATGGTTTGAAGGTTTTCACTTTCAATGCCTGCCGTAGCTGCAGGGTTGCCATCACAAATCTACAACTTAGCAACAACAATATGTCCTGTAAGTTTCATAATGATCTAATAATCTGGTCAAAAGTTATCACAATTCAAAAATTTTCAAATTATTCCAACCACATTTTAGGCGCCTAGAGCACACATAGGGTTAAAAATGTCAAAAAATTGTCATATTCACATTAAAAACACGTTCAAATTTCATTCCATAAACTTTATTTTTGCAAAAGTTATTTGTTCACCGAAAAATAGGTATATTTAAAATATCACTAAAATGGCCGCCGGCTCCAAAGAGTTAAAGATCATTAGCTTTTTGTGAAACCGGGCACTATTCTGCATATACACCAATGTATCCTAAAAATTTCAGTTCAATCGGATGGCGGGTTCCTGAGATTCTTTCACTGAAATTTTTTGATGATATATATATATATATATATATATATATATATATATATATATATATATATATATATATATATATATATATATATATATATATATATATATATATATATATATATATAGATTGAAATGTGAAGTTTTGGCCAAAATGATTTTAATACTAAAAACCGTGTAAATGCGAATTTGGCTTTTAAAATATCCTTTCAATCGGGGAAAAAAGGTTAATTTTGTACAAATTATTTTATTTTATACATTATTCTATTTATTTTAAATAAATACGTAGCCCAAGCTTAAGAATAAGTCCAAACATGTTTTTTTCTACCTTCCACAGACACATCTAACAAAAAACTAATAGTTGTTTAGAGTTTTCATATGGTTTATGATTTGACAACTATTTCTTCATTAGCACCTAAGTTTTGATGAAGTCATTAAATTGTCGTGATATATTTCAC
This sequence comes from Nemotelus nigrinus, assembly GCA_947369275.1. Taxonomy (NCBI): domain Eukaryota; kingdom Metazoa; phylum Arthropoda; class Insecta; order Diptera; family Stratiomyidae; genus Nemotelus; species Nemotelus nigrinus. The sequence continues at coordinate 139,084,360 of OX376373.1, forward strand.
CGTAATTCGGTTTCTCTGAAAAATGAAACAAACATCGGAAAGACATTGAGGTGACACAACGGATAGTTAGATTGTATCATCAAATCCAAAATGATTTTAATGAGACGAATATCTATTGTCATTTACTTGCTTTTATTGTTAATTCTCATAAACTCAGTGTTTGGTAAAAGAAAATCGAAAACTCTACTATTTCCCCCAACAGCACCAACAAGACATCAGGTAATAGACTTATACAAACAGCTTGCTTTATCTAATTTGTGCTCTAATGATTTTGCAGCTTATCGTCGGTGTCGGTATTCCCTTAGAGGATCTAGACTATGAAGCAATGACAACTGGCTATGTCCTGAAAGCTGAATACTTTTTACCAACAAAAGCAAGTGAATTAAGGCCGCTCGAACAGACTCCTTTGAATATCTCAGGTAAAAAGCGAGCAGTAGATTTCCGAGAAATTTTCGATAACAGTACATCACAGAGTGATGAGGAGATACTTGAGGATCTGCTTTACTCATATGGAGACGGAAACGATAATAAACATTGGAACTATCATAGGTGGACGTTGTATAAGGCTGTGGAAACCTTAGGAACGAGGTACTTATGACAAATATGGAAATCAATTTGCAATATATTGATTCATTCGTGCCTTTAGAATGGGATTAGATGGAAGAGCGTGTATGCTTAGAACTATTTGTGAAGCAGCTGAAACACCTTTTCACTGGCAAAATGGTTTAATTGGAGATATACTTCATATACTTTTGACGTAATTACTTTCAAAGTACTTCGTGTCGCTTTTATTGACAATAATAAAATTGCAGACCATCATCATCTGTGGATCCATTGTCAAAGTATTCCGATAATGAATATTATCATGCTGAAAAGCTGGGTCGAGCAGGGGCTCCCTGTGATTTGATATTTAAAGAATGCAAGAAATCATTATTGTCGATTATATCACAGGTTTATGATCCACTTGGGAATTTGATTGAATGAGCATATTCGGGGTTACTTTTGACATAAAAGTCTAACAATCAATTAAAGGACTGGAAAGTATGTAGACCAAGTCTGCATTCACTCTAACGCATATGTATCATTTTTGAAACAAGAACTGTATTTAAAAAGAATTTCACTTTCACTTTACATGCAATACATTGTTGAATTTTAGAAAAATATGTTTTTTTTCCTACAGAACAAACCTTAATGCATAAAATAAATAATTTAATTTTAAATGAACTGTGCCCGAAAATTAAAACATAATGGAATAATGGACCGTCTATTGTAGTATAAAAGTCTGAAATACTCTCTGCAATCGTTTCGTGCCGAAAATTCTCATTAATTTCTTCTCTTCTTCGACACTTCCCATTATTTCCCTTAACATAAATGCAGTGAAAATAGCAGAAAATAATCGTAATATGCATGGTAGCATGGATGTATCATTCTATTCCCCACAAAATTACTAAAACTGAAAAATAACAGTTTCTCCCAACTGACTTATAGTATCAGTAGATATAAAATAGGGGCTCTGGATCTGGACAATGAAGAGGAGGAGGAGGAGGACGTCACAAAAGGAGGGTGACGTCAGCGAGTATCGGTACGCGCATGACGTAAACGATAATCTTTGAACTGATAAACAGCTCAACAGGGCTGTTTAAAAGCTAAACAGGGCTATTAATTAGCTCAACAGAACTGTTTATCAGCTCAACTGGGTTGTTAATCAGCTCAACTGAGCTGTTTATTGGCTTAACTGAGCTGTTTATCAGCTCAAAGATTATCGTATAGCTGACGTCACCCTCCTCTGTGACACCATCCTCCCCCTCCTCCTCATTGTCCTGGCCCAGAACCGCTATTTTATATCTACTAGTATCTAAATGTATATTTCTCCTTTAGTTTTTTATAAATCGAAAATCATAGCAGAGCTTAGATAAGGAAATCGTTGATTATGAAGGTTATATTTCAACCATTACTTTCGCATAGTGCATCAGCGTGTAGTCTAAGTATAGCTTACTAACCAATTAACGAAAAATATGCTAAAATAAGATCCATATAGTGATCCTCGATTAAATTATTTTATTTTTCGACTAGCTAAGTACACAATCTTGGTCGAACGCTCCATACAGGGCGCGAAGGGATTTTTTTGGGAGCGGGTGTCAATAACCTTCAATAGGTATCCTGCGAACGATACAAGATTATGTGAGATTCGTACTCACTAAAAAAACATCACCCGCCGACCACGGAAGTCCGAGCCGGAGCCACTTTCGCCTTACTTCAATTCGGCCGTGCTACTTCCACCTATCAGGTGTCCCATTGGCTTACTTCCGTTCTGTCAGGCTTTCAGGAGTCTGACCAGGCGTCATCTGACTGTATCATCATCTCCACGATTGACTCCGGCGTCACAGGGCCAATTGCAAAGAAAATCATGTGTCGCTCCCTTCTGAAGCGGGCGCAATGGAAAAGGTATGCAAAGCGTCATCACTTTCCTTAGCACAATACTAACAGAACTCCGTCCTGACTTTCCCCATTCTTTGAAGGTATTTCTTGAAGTAGCCGTGGCCCGATAGGAACGGGCACAGGTAGTAGTTTATTTCACCGTGGTTGCAATCAAGCCAAGGTTTTAAGGCGCGAATTAGCCTTATCGTCTAGGCTTCCTTCGAGGTCATAGCCCGGCGCTCCTCCCAAAGCTCAAGCGTTCGCGCTCGTGCTTGAGCAGCCAAAAATTCTCTTCGCACTTCTGCTTTGTTCAGAAACGCCTCCTTGCGCTCGCTCGCCAATAGATCAATTGGGATTACTCCCGCTATCACTAACATGGCTTTTCCTGAAACTGTTCTGTAGCTGCTTGCAATTCGCATCGCTCCCCTACGTTGGACGCTCACCATCCTGGCTCGACGCTTTTCAAACCTTAACGCAGTGGCCCATATCTCAGCGCCATACAGCAGCATTGAATGAGCCATCGTCATAAGGAGCTTACGTTTACTCGCACTAGGACCGCCAACGTTTGCCATGAGTCTCCCAAGCGAGATAACAGCCAGTAACGCCCTATCGCATAATTTTCGAATGTGCTCTTCATAAGCCAGCTTCGAGTCAAACATCACTCCAAGTTACTTAGCCGATTTTCTGATCTCAAGGACTCCTCTACGTTAGCATGGTTTTTGCGATCGCCAGCTGGAGTCCATGGCGTCCCACCCAGCCTTCAACCCTTCTCATTACTTGATTGAATTTGAGTTGGGCGAGGTGAGGATTTCGAGATGTGATGACAGCGGCAACATCATTGGCCGAGCCCACCAAGAGCACGTCTTCCGGCACCAAGAGGCCACCATAAGCAATATTACATAGGTCTGGCCCAAGAATGAAACTCCCAATGACACCATCGGGTAGTCGAGGGTATTGAATTGCTCCCTGTGACCACCCTTCTCTGATGTTTTTTAAGAGGAATTGGTTAAATTCGACTGTCCAGATTCACCGAGATGTTTGCATCTTGCTGTGCATCGTTAGTCATACCTGCGTACATAATAATGGAATGTGCTATTGAACACTCCACCAAACAGTCAATTCGCTTATTAAAGTCACGTTTGACATCTGTAAAAGCATGGGCAACTCCAATAATAGTTAAAACTTCAAGATGTACAGGTAAACTAGCAAGGTTAATAAGAAATAAGCCTTATAATGATTCTCTGAAAATGCGCTATAAAAGGCTCAATTCCACAATAAAATTTGCTAGGAGTAATTTTCTCAAAAAATAAATAGAAAAATTACGTGATTATAGGTATGTTCCCGTGCTACGATTAATTGCGATTAATCGTGATTAATTGCAATGAAGCTGTTCCCGTACTCCGTTTTACTGAAGACTGAAAATTTCCCCTCTTTCAGTAAATTTCAGTAGGGTCTGAGCTGAGAGCATAAAGGGTCTGAGCTACTGAAAAATACTGAAATGTCAAACGGAGCAAATATTTTCAAATGTGCGCGGCAAGCAACATATTTTTTAGCGGAATGTTGCTATGAACCACCTAGAGTGTGTTCAATATTCTTGCTATATCAGGTATTAGCTGCTATTTTAGCAGCTCTGGCTGTCCAATGTCACGAAATAGCTACTTTCTGATGCTTGCTATTTGACAGTCGGGCCAATGCTTTCTAGAAGTACGGGCCGTCATGCAGAATGATGACGTCACAGTTTGCGGGGAAAATATCGCGAAAAACACACGTAGTCTTATGGGACGTCCGCGGGAAAATGTTAATTGTACAGGTTGTGTTGAAGTGAGTGAAGTGAAAACAAAGTAAGATCCGCGGAACAGTGCAAGTGAACAGCTAAAACACAAATTAATGCGGTGCGTGCGGTATAATTGGAAAAATTCGCTACGAAATGTTTATCAGTTGTTGTTAGATTATGTGATGTTTTGTGTCGATTCACTGTCGATACAATTGATTGACACAAAATGCAAGTTATGACTAAATATTATTATTATAACGCGTCCACGCACAAAAAACTAACGTTTTATTTATATTATAGCTAAAAATCCGAACGTGAAATCTCCGTGTACATTGGCACTGCCTGGTGGAAATGTCAAAATGAACAGGAAAAATGACGTCAAAGCTACAACGATTACGTAGCATGACGGCCCGTACTTCTAGAAGGCATTGATCCACATCACTAAAGCCTGCTCCATTTTTTTGCAGCATATGCGTATTAATCTTTGGTTAAGCTCGTAGCTTTTCCTGATCGATGGCAGCTTCATTTATAGAATAAAATTTAGCCACATCGATTACTCTTTCTCTAGTGCGCAGTCGATCGAGAATTTTGATTTTGGGTTCCAGAGAAATTACTTTCCTCTTCGTCTGTTTATCTTTTCTTATCTGGGTGTGGCATTGGCAGGACTCAAAGATTCACTGCACTTACTTCTAGAACTGAATGAAACTTCTACTACGAAAATCAAAACTTTTAGAATTTATCTTCGCTAGACTAAATTATTACCCACACTATACGATTGCCTCGCTATCATTAGAAAAACTACAATTGCAGAATATCATCGCATCATTGCGTCAGAGGCGCCGTTTGTTTATTTTACCATTATCTCTCATATTTACACTAAATTCAGTCAAAGCATGGATTCAGTCGTCAGTATGTGCATACATATTTGTGAATGAACCGTTATTACATATATTGCAAATTACTCTCTCTATATCTATCTCCTCCTCTCTCTAGCTGCTGTTAACTCCTTCACGAGCATAGGGCATTTCGCAAATGACTGTGAATACAAAATTAAACTAAATGAAAACTAGCGCACCTGAACCGCTCGAAATACTAATGTTCGATGAACAGTAGAAGAATCGTGCAGATTTTGAGTGCATATTCTACCACATGTACTCCAACCTGTTTCAAGTGCAAAATCACTTTGATCCTACGAATGCATTTAAACTCATAGGGTGGAAGAGATTTCAGGAATTTCAAGCACAACATAACATTAACAAAGAAAATGCTTAGTGCTTGCAACACTTTACCAGCACTGCAACTAAAAGTCTCCTACAATTGCCTCACGTCGAAATTTTATCCGACGATTTCGTCGAAAGTTACGGGGATAGAAAAATGTTTAGGGTCAAAAAACGAAAGATGTTTGGAACCAAAATATAGGTAAATTCGGCAAGAGTTACCAGGTGTGCCCGTTATACCATATCAAATTTTTTTCTTTGGCTATATAAACAAAGCATAAGATTTACATATGAGTGGCTTTTTTTTTGAAGAAGCGGCATTTTTTCAAGAGAGACGATGATTTGGAGGTCTTCACTTTCAGTGCCTGCCCTAGCTACAGGGTTGCCAACACGCTCATTAAGCTATACAAATTAACAACTAAATAATACCAAGGTGTCCTGAAAATTTCATAATGATTCAATAGCTCTGTCAAAAGTTATCGCAATTTAAACATTTTCGAATTTTCCCGTTCTCTTTTTAGGCACCTAGCGCACACATGGGGTTAAAAAATTCCAAAACATTATCCGATTCGCATTTAAAACACGTTCGAAATTTTTTTCTTCAACTTTATTTTTGCAAAAACTGTTTGTGTACGGAATAATAGGTATATTAAAAATATCACTAAAATGGCCGCCGGCGCCAAAGGGTTAACAATAATTGACATTTAGTGAGACCTGGACCTATTCTGCATATACATCAATGTATCCTGAAAGTTTCAGCTCAATCGGATGGCACGTTCCCGAGATTATCTGACTGAAATTTTTTGATGATATATATATATATATACAGGTAGTTTCATACCAAATGTCGGATTTCCTGACAGTCTTAAAAGTGATCCCATGGCGAACAGAGTTGTTTGGTAAAATTCAAAATAAGTTTTGTGTTTGAAAATAGAGGTAAATACCTTTATTTCAGTGCCTAATTTATTACCCGTGTGGTTTCCTATATCTGTCCTTTTCGCTCTTATAGACATGTTTACAGTAAGAGATATTCGGGTCCTTTACCTGTTTATGTTGAAAAAAGGACAAAATGCAGCTGCAGCGATGAAAGAAATTAATCAGGTGTTAGGACTAGATACCTGCAACGAACGCACAGTGCAACGATGGTTTGCCAATTTCCGAGAAGGAAATTTTGGCTTGGACAACGAACCACGTGGTCAACAAGGTAGCAGTGTTAATGATGACGAACTGCGAGCAGAAGTTGAGAGGAATACATCGACAACTTTATAGTGCCTTGCTGAGACCTTCAATGTATCGAAATCAACCATTAGTCGCTGTCTCAAAAATATTGGAAAAGTGAAAAAACTCAATCAATGGGTCCCACACTAATTGTCTGAAAGGAACAAAATGCTGAGAGTTGAAGTAGCCTCTTCACTGCGGATGCGACATAAAAAAGGACCATTTTTGAAGAGGATTGTGACTTGCGATGAAAAATTGATTCTCTATGATAATAGGAAGCGTTCAGGACAATGGTTGGATCGCGGAGAAGCACCTAGCCACCAAGCAAGAGCGGGACTGCACCCTAAGAAGGTCATGATTACTGTTTGGTGGACTTCAGAAGGCGTCGTTCACTATTCGTTCTTGAATCCTGGTGAAACGATAACTGCAGAGACCTACTGTGCACAATTGGACGAAATGCACGCAAAATTGCGTTTAAAACAGCCTTCTCTGGTGAATAGGCATGGACCAATTCTGTTACACGATAACGCACGACCGCATGTATCCCGTTTGACCATGCAAAAACTACAGGAGTTGCAGTACGAAGTTTTAGCTCACCCTCCATATTCTCCAGACCTCTCACCAACAGACTATCATCTTTTCCGGAGCCTGCGAAACTATTTACAAGAAAAGCGCTACTCCAACCAAAACGCTGTAATTGCGTCCTTTGAAGAGTTTTTGGGGCAAAAAATATTAATTTTTTTCAAAAAAGGAATTTTTGATTTGCCAACACGTTGGCAACAAACTATAGACTCCAACGGTGAATATTTTGAGGAATAAAACCATTTCATTTGAAAATAATCGAGATTTTCTTAACCCTTCAAAATCCGACATTTGGTATGTGACTACCTGATATATATATATATATATATATATATATATATATATATATATATATATATATATATATATATATATATATATATATATATATATATATATATATATATATATATATATATATATATATATATATATATATATATATATATATAGAAATATGAATTTTTGGCCGAATCGATTTTAATACTTATGTTCTTCGAACATTAGTAAAAAACACGATCTTAATTGGTACAGATGTATTTCTCGACTGAAGCTAACATTTGCAGGTAAGTTCTATTTATGACAAATGAATTACAATAGAGATCGATTACATACTTAAACAATTGATTGATTTCCGTGAGATCTGCTGACTGGGAAATGCTCGATCAGGTGTATGTTGAGTTGTGTGATCGGCTGACTCAGCGTTGTCTCAGTCGAGCTCAGGTGTATGTTAACTGACCCAATACTGTTCCTTGTGGAATCCCAATACTTACACCAGGCTGGAGCTAATATGGTCATCTATGCGTACTGATTGGGTTCTACCATGCAAGTAGCTTCTGAAAAGGTTTAGCGCTATTCCTCTTATACCCATCCTCTCCATTTTTACTAATAGCAAATTATGATCTACCGTGTCGAAAGCCTTTTGAAAATCAAGAAATATTTCTAAACATCTCACCCTATTATCCAGCTTCGATACTAATGTTTTGGTCACCTTGTAGATTGCGTCTTCTGTCGAACGTGATTCTCTAAAGCCATATTGGTCATCTGAGAGAAGCTTTAGCTCTTCCAAATACCTTGCAAGTCTAATTTTTATTGCTTTTTCGAATACTTTTGAAAGGCGTGACAACATATATATAAGCGTTAATTACAATACAGCGTTTTGCGGCAAATCGCTGTCAAAAAATTAGAATGCACTGTTTTGTATGGTAATGCGCACAATGCCTGCGGCCAAATTTGCCGCAGCGGCAGAATTTGCCAAATTTCTAATTTTGCCACATCGCTAGCGGTGATACCAACCGTAGGTTGGCATCACCTAAATCTACATGAATTAGGTTGAATGGTCTGGTGGAATAGACAAGCGATGGCTGATATGTATTGTGATAAGCAAACCTAATCCTCGTACAGCAGGATTTAGCAATACAAAAGAAAAAAAAATGAATTTAGTTGGTACATTGGTTGCATTGAAAGCGACATTGTCGCTGCATTGTGGTTCACCAAATTCAACTGCGGCATTGTACATAGAAGCACGCCTCCTGCTGCGGCAAAATCGTTGTATTGTGATTAACGCAATAGGCCGGTAATTGTTTAGACTTGAGCTCTCACCCCCTTGATGGATAGGCACTATCAAAGCATGTTTTAGTTGAGATGGGAAATGGTCCTGGCTAAAACAAAGATTTATAATGTGCGTCAACGGCTTAGATATTGATGCAGAATTGTCCCGTAGATGTTTTGATTGCATACCGGCAATACCAGGAGTAGTGTTTGGTTTACAATGGAGAATAAGTCGATTTATCTCCTCTTCAGAAACTGGATATAAGAATAAAGTGGTTTGAGCTGTAGGCAGCAAAGGCTGATAAGCAGCTGAAGGAATAAGGGATGTTATTTTATACACAACTGTTGATAAATGCTTGTTAAATTCTTCCGAAATTTTCGATTTGTTATCATTTGGAATTAATTCCCCACTCGATGTCTGGATGGAGTTATTAAAATCTGTCATATCTCGTTTTACGCTTGTAACCTCATTAATTAGATCCCAAATTTTTCTAATATTATTGTTATTACTTTCAAATAGGATTCTATAATGTTCAGATTTAACTATACGAAGCAGATATTTCAACTTATTTCTATAGCGAATGTACTTTTCTCTCAAAGCTATGTTGAACGGTTGCTTTGCTAGCTTTTGACCAAGTTTATCTCTATTTCTAATGGATTTAAGTAGCCCATTTATCATCCATGGTTTCAGCTTTTTGAAATTATTTCTGTTCATAGCAAGACCATTCGTGCTATTCTGTATACAAGCCAAAAGTTTACTGAAGAAAATCATAAAGGATGCTTCTGGATTTGTCTCAGAGTACACATCATTTCGTGATTCAATTTCCAGATTGGTTTTAAGTTCGGTAGAATTAATGGTTTTTTTAGGTTCCTTGGCTGAACAATGATAAGTCTTTCTGCGATGGCTCGAGAATGTAACTTTAGATAAGGTTATAAAATGGTATGTTATAAAAGATTCAAAAATGGCTGACTTATAAGCATATACTTTACCATATTTTGCAAAAATATGATCAACACAAGATTGCCGCGTAGTACTTGCCCGTGTACATCCGTACAGGTAGTTGATGAAACCATATTCGTGGAGCACTAACAAGTAATTGTGACCAGCCTGACTTAAGTTATTTTCTAAAATATCAATATTTAGATCACCAATCAACATATGGTTAAGATACATCTTATTCGCTTCTAAGAACAAATTTAACGACTTAATAAATTCAACAAAGTTTGTATCATTTGGTGAACGACATATACCGGAAACCAGAATCTCTACATTTTCAAGCTTTAAAATTACGTTCAGTGCGAAGGCATGATCTATTTCAATATCTAAGATATTGTTACGGATGTATGCCACATGTTGTTGTTACGGATGTATGCCACAACTCCATCACATTTATTGAATTTGCAAGGTTGCAGACTGCAATACCGGCAGTACGATGTGGCCACCTTACCCATTCTGTTCAGGTATCCGTGCCCTGTCAAAAATTGACAAAGGTAAAAGTTTACCTCTCCGTGGCTCCGGCTAAGCCAAGGGTCAATAAGACCAATTAGCTTAGCCGTCCAGCGTCCTTTATCACTTTCACTCCGACGTTGTTGCCAAAGTCGGAGGGTAAGCGTACGCGCGAGCGTCAAAGCCTCAGTTCTGTCCAGCTCTGAGCGAAAGAGGTACCCTTCCTTGCGTTCTCGCGCTAGCAGATCAATCGGGATTGCTCCCGTTATAACCATCACAGCCTCTTCTAAGACCGTGCGGTAGCTACAGGCGATTCGCAGGGCACCCCTGCGCTGGACGCTTGCAATGCGCTTCCGGAACTTCCTAGCGCGGAGCGTATCTCCCCAAATTTCGGCGCCATATAGCAAGATGGAATTGGCCGTCACCATCAGCAGCCTCCGTCTCGTCTCACTGGGTCCGGCTACGTTGGCCATTAGCCTACTCAGCGAAGTGACGACTACTAGAGCCCTATCACATGCCTTGCGGATATGATCCCAATACGTCAGCTTGGTGTCCAGGGTCACTCCTAGATACCTGACCGACTTGCTGGTCAGGACCTCAACGGAGCCAACTGTCATGGGTATGACAGTTGGTATCCTCCGCTTCGTCAGCATGACAATCTCTGTCTTTGAGACTGCCAGCTGGAGGCCGTGCTCAGTCATCCACCGATCCTTTCTTCTCATAACTTGGTTAAGTCTAAGTTGAGCGAAATTGGCAGATCTAGAAGTGATTACAGCTGCGACGTCATCAGCGTAACCTAATAGGAACACATTCGCAGGCATTTCCAGGCGTAGAAAATCATCGTACATGATGTTCCAGAGGTCAGGTCCTAGGATTGACCCCTGTGCCGCACCTGAGGTAGAGCAACCACCAGTCCCTGAGGTAGTCCCGCATCATGGCCAGCAAGTAGCCAGGAATACTGAACCTCCATGGATATCGCATCCACAAGAGTGCTAGGTTGCATGCAGCCAAGTCTGCGAGTGACCAATTTGTAGCCATCTTCCCACGGGTCTGAGTTGACCCTCACAAAGAGCCTGCCATTTGGCACATCTACTCCTCGTGATGGCCTTGATCAGCTCCCTCTTGGCCGCAATGTGGGCAGCAGATAGCTCAGCCACTCCCGACTTATTTCTGGCTCGCTGTGCCCTGCGCCTGCACGTCAAAGCGATGCGCCGCAGTTCGGCGATTTCTTCGTTCCACCAGTACGCATGTGGCCTCCTACGAAAGGGCTTCCGTTTGGGCATTAAAGCCTCACACGCCCTGCAAATCCACCCCATGGCGCTATTAACAGTGGCATCTGCTGCTGCATAAGTCACTGCGGTCTCAGATGTTAGAGGCTCCCCTCCCAATCTCAAAACGAGGGATGTGACCATCTCGTCCCTGTTAAGTTTAGCGGCATTCCAGCCTAGCCACTTATAGGAAGAGCCTTGGCGTCTTTGTCTACTCTCAGCAATTTGGAAGGTGATGTAATTATGATCACTTGCAGTGTAATCTTCCATCACCCTCCAATCGCTGACGAGTGCCGCAAGTCTCTCCGATGTCATGGTGACATCGGGAATGGATTCGCCAAAACCGGCCCTTTGGAAAGTTGGCGTCGAACCCGTATTCAACACCGACAAACCCAACCTCGATGCCGTCTCAACTATGTGCCGTCCACGAGTGTTTTCGGTGTCACCGCCAACGATGACATTACCAGCGATGCCACGGAGAGAGTCTTCCAGTGAGCTAAGTTTGACTCCGAATTCCTGTATTGAGTCATTCGGAGACAGGTAGCAGCTCACAAAGGTGATCTCTCCGTATGTCACCCACACGTGACCCTTGCCTGAGCCGCGGGCACCGATGCGAGCCCTCTGCCTGTGAGCGATCCAAATCCCCGCGTACCCCCTAGCATCTGCCAGTCAAACGGACGAGTTCCTCCCCCTATAAGGCTCGCTGATCAATATGGTCTGAGCCTTATGTTCGCGGACTAGTTGCGTGAGGAGGTCGTCCGCAGCTCTGCAGCCCTGCAGGCTGCCTTGAAGGACTCTCATGTTCTACCCTGCTTTTTCTTGGCACCGAGTGCGTCTCTGAAAACCCGACACGCACTCGATCCCATCAGATGCTTAACGCCATTCGCGCCATGTTTCTCAGTGCATAATATGCACTGAGCCTGCGCAGAGAAGTCTGCTGTCCGGTGGCCAACCCGTTCACACTTCCAGCAGCTGGCGCTCCGGTCTGGACCCTTGCAACTACGGCTTGTGTGGTCGTAGCCTAGGCACCGGTAGCAGCGTGTCACCTCAGCCCACCTTCGCACTCGGGCACTTATCATTCCTACCCGGACTCGACCAGACTTGAGGATTTTGGATGCTTGTGTCTCATCCAGCTCCACCACGGTTCTCCTCTGTTCCCTTGTGTTAAGAGGGAAGAGTGTGGTTTTCACCTCGCCGGCTCCTTCCTCTCCAGCCTCGCGTTTGATGGAGGATGTCACCTCTTCGCTTACTGTGAGGCAATCGAGGTTGAGAAGCTCGATCTTAACTCTAGGAGTCATAAGCTTCACGTCCCCATGGCCATCTACGGCGGCCCGGATCGAATCCTGCAATTTTGCAGCGCGTGATCTCTCTTCTTCTGCTGTCTTTCTAATACGCTTTACTAGCGTACCAGTTTCATCCGGAGAACACTTTGGAGGATGGCCCCCAGGACCTAAGCGTAAGTCTTTCCCGGAGCCGGTTTTACTACAACAGCGTCTATTTTTTTCCCTCACTGTCTTTGTCTGTTATTCTTCTTCGCTTTTTTCTTTGGCACTGCTTTCTTATCGCCCTGTGGTATACACTCTTTCTGAACCCTATCCGGCCCTGCGGGTGTCACTGGTGTTTTTGTGATGCTACCCTTTTTCTTTTTGTGGGTCACCGTCACCCACTTCCTGAGGTCAGAAACTGGCACCTCCTTCCTCACCCGGACTTCCTGAATATCTTCAGGGCTAGATTCAGCCACGCGCTTATTCTGCCGTGGCCAATCTACTCCCGGGACCCCTGTAAGAGTGGCTGACTCAGCGATCTTTTCCTCCAAGACCCGCTGGTTGTCTACCTCTGCCTTCTGCCAGTTCGTCCGGCAGGTGGAGATGACCTCAAAGGCCTCCTCCAGCTCCAACATACCGTCCTTGACGTGTTTTGAAATATTCATCTGCACGTTGGCGGCTTGAAGCATTTTATGAAGGATACGTTGACACTTCCTCAACATATCCTCCTCAGCCACTCGCTCACGCTTTATGTATTCCCTCCTAGGGGATACACGTGCAAGTGGCATATTTTCTTCTGGAGCTCTTGTTTCAGTGCTCTCCCGTGGATGACTCTTCAGCAGTTTCAGCTTCCTGCGCATCTACTGCGCACCTGGAACCGATCAATCCCTCAATTCGCGTTGAATTGTGCGTCGGAGGGGGGGGGGGGCAGATAGGGGGGGGGGGGGGTTGCTCATTGTGTGGGGGGGGACCCTTGGCCTCCTCGCAAACGCAAAACGGTCGATGGCAGCGCCTCCTTCGGCCTGCGTCGCCGCTGTCGTCCCCATGTTCTGTTGCCCGTCTGTCTTGTCTTTTGTGTCATTTTGTTTATGTAGTATACTCAGTTTTGTTGGGTCCTAACTCAGAGCCGCTACCTCCACCCGGATGTGCAGTCGCCTTAATGACGTCGTGGTAATCTATGCAGAGCAGGGAGGCCGACGCTAGGGTTGATCACCAGCCTTCATGGGGCTGGATTTCAGAGCCAGGTCAGCGCTAATCGGGAACAATGTCAACCGAACCTGCACCACCAACTCAACGGTGCGGGCTTCGAACGTACTCTGAGACTTGCCAGATTTTAACGGGACGGAGGCGGCATGACATTAGCCTGGAGCCGTTCACGCTCGGATTTCACTCCGGCGGTACTGCGCATAAATCGACTAGGTCCAGAATGTCATAACCGCCAGCCCATATACATTTTTCGCTGATAGTCGGTCGTGCCTTAAACCATTAAGCCAGGTCATGCCATAAAAAATATTTGCTGCCATTGCCAGAAATTCCAATCATCAATCAAATCGTAAAGCCATGAGAAAAGCCGAGTCGTACCGGTTGTTGTTGTTGGGCCATTTGGCGTTACCTGAGGTGCACCGTGAGGAGGCGACCCAACATTACACCCCTTATGTTATACATTATTCTATTTATTTTAAATTATAAATACGTAGTATAACCCCTTAAGCTTGGGTTATAAGTCCAAACATGTTTTTTTTCTACCTCCCACAGACACATCTAACAAAAAACTAATAGTTGTTTAGAGTTTTCATATGGTTTATAATTTGGTAACTATTTCTTCATTAGCACCTTAGTTTCAGTCATTAAATTAAATTAAATAAAGTCATTAAATTGTCGTGGTATATTTTACTGTAATTCGGTTTCTCTGCAAAATGAAGCAAACATCGGAAAGACATTGAGGTGACACAACGGATAGTTAGATTGTATCATCAAATCCAAAATGATTTTAACGAGACGAATACCTATTGTCATTTACTTGCTTTTATTGTTAATTCTCATAAACTCAGTGTTTGGTAAAAGAAAATCGAAAACTCTACTATTTCCCCCAACAGTACCAACAAGACAGCAGGTATGAGACTTATACAAATAGCTTGCTTTATCTAAAATGTGCTCTAATGATTTTACAGATTATCGTCGGTATCGGTATTCCCTTAGAGGATCTAGACTATGAAGCAATGACAACTGGCTATGTCCTGAAAGCTCAATACTTTTTACCAACAAAAGCAAGTGAATTAAGGCCGCTCGAACAGACTCCTTTAAATATCTCAGGTAAAAAGCGAGCAGTAGATTTCCGAGAAATTTTCGATAACAGTACATCACAGAGTGATGAGGAGATACTTGAGGATCTGCTTTACTCATATGTTGACGGACACGATAACAAACATTGGAATTATCTTAGGTGGACGTTGTATAGGGCTGTGGAAACCTTAGGAACGAGGTACTTATGACAAATATGAAAGTCAATTTGCAATAAATTGATTCATTCATGCCTTTAGAATGGGATTAGATGGAAGAGCGTGTATGCTCAGAACTATTTGTGAAGCAGCTGAAACACCTTTTCACTGGCAAAATGGTTTAATTGGAGATATACTTCATATACTTTTGACGTAATTACTTTCAAAGTACTTCGTGTCGCTTTTATTGACAATAATAAAATTACAGACCATCATCATCTGTGGATCCATTGTCAAAGTATTCCGATAATGAATATTATCATGCTGAAAAGCTGGGTCGAGCAGGGGCTCCCTGTGATTTGATATTTAAAGAATGCAAGAAATCATTATTGTCGATTATATCACAGGTTTATGATCCACTTGGGAATTTGATTGAATGAGCATATTCGGGGTTACTTTTGAAATAAAAGTCTAACAATAAACTAAAGGACTGAAAAGCATGTAAAACAAAACTGCATTCACTCTAACGCACATGTATCATTTTTAAAACAACTGTATTCAAAAAGAATTTTACTTTCATATTACATGCAATATATCGTTGGATTTCAGAAAAATAAATTGTTTGTCCTATAGAATGTAGCGAATATTAAGATTAAGAAGGCCTTAGCACAACTCAGAACCAGACCGAAGTCTAGAACCAAGAGTGCTAAGGTCACAAGTGGAATGGCTAACGCCATACATGAGGCTTATTAAAAAAAAAGGAATTGCGCCGAGAGCAGGGTACCCTGGAAATGGCCGTGAAGGCCCCTCGTCCGCATTAGCGGAGTACCCTTTAATCTACCTTCACGGATGCTGGGGTGCCGCTTTGCTAGCTCGCTGCGGTAGGTTCTTGAAACAAGGAGTCGGTTGGCTCTCAGAAAAACGGGATGCTACTTATGATTTCATCCGTCATCATAGAGTAGCCGCAAACTGGTATAATGAATATACTCAAGGGGAAAAGGGAGCATAGTTCCGTAAAGGAAACCACCCATGGCTCTGCAACATGGGCTGGCTAAGCAGACCCAGTGCTCGTGTTGACTCACGGAGCCAGAAAATTGAAAAATACTAAGCGGAAAAAGGAGAAGAAATACTACCTCTCTTTTCACACGAACCCGGGTGAGGCAGACAGCCCCGGGCCCCCAATGGTGGCGAAGCCCTGGGTCCTCCACCCACTGACATTGGCCTGACTGTAACAAAAATGCAAAAATGAACCTCGAAAAAAATGGCCAATATCCCTCCCTTAGAAGAGCTGAAAATCACAAAAAAAAAACCATTTAACTAATCATCGGCCAGCCAGGCCATACGCGGACCCTGAAAAGAAAAGAATAAAAAGGCCGGCGGTTAGAGTTATAAATTCATTATGTATTCACGTTATATTACTTTCTTCTACAAAGCTTTTACAAAAAAAATATTAACTGAACTCAGATGAAACAGATTCATTCGCCTATTAACTTAACATATTTTAACACCATCTTCTGGTTCGTGAATTTTTACCATTTGAATATGGAACATGACGGGTTGTTAACCGGAAGAAAAGTATTTGAATACAATAGGCATGTCTACATATGTGACACATTGCGATAACACTATTACGTTTTTCTTATAATTTTTAATTATTCTTAAATTTCCAAGTATTCTACAAGTAGTGTGATATGATGCCCTTTTTGGCCAGGTAAGAGGTGCAGAGAAACGCTGTGTGTGAAGGTGCGTTGTCGTGGTGAAGCGCCCACTCGCCAACAAGCTGCGGCCGACACCGAGCGACCCGATTGCGGAGCCGAACCAACACTTCTTTGTAAAAAGCTGCGTTCACAGTCGTCCCAGGTGGTACAAATTCTTTGTGCACAATTCCCCGACAGTCAAAAAACACAATCAGCAATTGCCGTGTTCCATTTTTACTAATTAGTACTTGCAAGTACTTGGGAGTAGAGCACAAAAGGAACGCCATTTTCGTTCTTTCCAGCTGATTCTGACCTGTCAAATTATATGCAGTTTTCAAATGTAAAACAGTTGAAAATAAAGAGAGAAAACAACGAGTATAAACTACCACAATCGATAAAGAATATAAAAACAACTAGCAGAAAATTACATATTTTAACTTTCCACACATTATGAGGGCTATTTCTAATTTCCTAACTACCAAAACATTCAACATAACCAGAAAAAACCAAAACCACCTATTGACAACTAACACTACCAATGACAACTAACATAGCCACCTCACGGCAAAAAAAGGCGTAACTACTCATGAACTACTCGCGAACGAGAGCGCGAGTAGTTGGAAGTAGCCAGAAGTACTTGCGAGTACTAAATAGTAATAATGGAACACGGGCATTGTTTTAACTTTTGATTTCGACATGCGTGCCTTCTTGGGGCGAGGTGACGTGCTTGTGTGCCATTCCGTACTCTGGGCTTTGCTTTCGGGGTCGTATTCGAAGCACCAAGTTTCATCACCCGTGATAGTTTTATCTAAAATGTTTTCCTGTCCGTCACTTTCCAGCACTTCACGAGACAGTCGCACACGTGATTCCTTTTGCTCGTCGGTCAAAACCTTAGGGACCATTTTCGCGCACACTTTGCGCATGGCTAGTGTTTCCGTCACAATTTGTTGCACGTTGTAATACGTTAAATTTAACTCTTCACTGATCTCACGGAGGCTTGTACGCCGGTCAATGTTCAAAAATTCACGCACTCTGTCGACATCTTCGTCCGTTTTCGACGTCGACGGCCTCCCTGAGCGTTGTTCATCTTCGAGGTCCTCGCGGCCATCTTTGAACGCCTTGTGCCAAGCGTGAATTCGTGCTCTGGACAAAACTTCATCTCCATAAGCTTGCTTAAGAAGATCCTGGGTCTCAGTGAAAGTCTTGTCGAGTTTGACGCAAAATTTTATTGCGTATCGCTGCTCTAACGATCGTAACATTTTCGTAACTCGGAGAACCTAACCAAGCGCCACGCCACGCCTTCACGCACTGGACGATATCAACTCAACCGCTGTTGCCAGCGAACTGCGAAGTGTTGCGTTTGAAAGAGTAAGGTTCAACGCACTTTTTCCCCCACCACCTGATTTTTTTGGACGCCTTGAAATCGTAGCGCGACAAAAGTCTCGATACTTTTCAATCACACCCTGTATATATATTCATCAAGTTGCAAGGTGGTTTTCTCTCCACAGTTTTGTTACAAGAGAATTTAGATTTTTCTAGACTTAATAACAATCACAAATGTTGGAATTGTGTTATCATAATTTCTACTCTATCATTCACCGGAAAATTTTTTTGAACTTTCATACTGAACGAATGTATGATTCTCGATTGAAGCATATGCTTGACATCAACTTTGATACACCATGTGTCAAATTTAAACCAAATTGTATCAATGCACAAAAGTGAACTTAAGGAAAAAAATTAAATACAAATAATCTTACTGAAGCGATCTTAACTTTATGCAGAACCGTTTGATTTTACTTAAATCTTAGTTGACTGAAATGCCGATCACGTTACCAAGTGCTTCAACAAATTTATATTAATGACGAATTCACAGTTTTTCATTTCAAAAACTCATTTTAGATAATTATATTAGCATTTAATGTGTATTATTTCTATTCACTAATCGTTGATTTAATACTTTCAAGTTATCTACGAAATATTTGATAAAAGTGCTAAAGAATACATTTTGCCGCATAAAGACAGGTCTATGAATTGAGGTCATGTGTTTACTTTCCTAAGTATGAGTTTCATAGATTAGTTTATCTTACTTCTATCATTGCTAGGTTTATAACCAAGCATTGGTTGAAAAGAAAGATCATCAATATAATTGTTTGCTTAGCTAAGAATATATAGATAAAATAAAATAAGCATTAGAAAATCTCTCGAAGAAATTCGAAAATAATGAGAGTTTCAGTTTTAAATCTAATAAATCAGATCATGTTGTTTCCATAGAATATCGAAATTTTTGCTCATAGACAATGTTAGTATTATCACTTTATCGCTTGATACTTATTTCTGTCGATCGACACTATTGTCCCAGTTGCGTTCTTCCATTATTCTATCGAAGCCGTCAGCTAAATAAGCATGATATGGTGTATGTACTTTAACCCAACGTGGAGATTTCTCATTGCAAGTATATTGAAAACAGAATGCCCTCGATTCGTCCCACTTTGTGTGCACTTGTGTCACATGTTGATTCGACCATTTCAGCTCCTAGCGCACCATTATCTCGACACGCATGCAGTCTAAAACCTTTCAAATTTTCATTTTTCCAGCCGAAATGCAGTGCTTGGATCTACGCATCAATTTACATCCGATAAGGTTGACGCCTGTTCTTTCGCTAAAGACAGTCCTCCGCCTAACTTTGTGAGCGATTCCTACACACAACACAATATCCTGTTTTATGTAGGCGAATTGACGTCGAGTAATTAGGCCACCAATCGATTCAATTGTTGATCATGTCCATAATTGCGACCGCATCAAGGAAATTTTTGAGCCATTTCTGGCAGATTCAATCCAAAGAAAAATCAAATTACATACTTACAGCGATCTGCCATATTGTATAGTTATACACCACCAAACTTTACAGTTATCTTCCCAAATTCAGAATTCTTCAAGGCTGTACGATCGAATGGTGAAGAACACCTCAGGCCAAACTTTTCGGGTCACCCGTCGAACGATTTGATAAGCAGTGGTAAGAATGTATACTCTGCATTAGATCTCACTTTAGACAATCATTTTTTTTTGTTTATGAAAAGGTTCAACCAATCTAACACCCGGCACCCAGAACCATTTACGCACAACAATTGTATTTAGAAAAAGATCATGTATTTCACGAAATTCCACTTAAATCACAATATTTAGCTCCATAATTGGCCAATTTGTTGCTGAGTTTGCATCTTTCTTTTAGGTTAGCATTTTATCACCTTAACCACCGTGTCTAGCGTATGAGAACTTTTCTTATTTATCAACCACATGTGATTGTCGGGTACCACGAGGTAATTCAAAAGAGATCAAGATCAAGCACAGATATAAGAGAGAATGCACAAAAAAGCACAATTCATGTCGATACGATCAAGGGCTTTTATTTCGCTTCGCGCCGAATCTCTTAAGGGAACGTGGCCGGAGTTTTACTTTCCTGATAGGCTCCTTGTTTCAAAACTATTTCACACAGTGAGATCGGATTTTCTCACCGTGCATGCAAAATCTAGGACGTGCAGGAGAAGTTACACAAACACGTGAGGCGACAATTTTTCATTCCGCACCCGTTTCTTATCACGTAAACCACGGTCTGCCTCACGATTTTCCACACACAGATCCGGTATCTAGACGGATTCAATGATTCGCCATGCAACAAAATGTCTTTTGCCACAGGATGGCCCTTAAAACCACGGATGTTTTCCCGATTTTTATTACAATTCCGAGTTACGTGCACGAAGGTTTGAGTCCTTTGAACACGGGTCTTTCTGTCTTAAATTAACTAAAAGGATACTTTAAGTAAAACTCTTATTTTTATTTCACGCTAATTTAATTTTTCTTGTTAATATGGTTGAACTAAAACTAAAACGTGCAAACTTAAATGCTATTGCTTACATATATATTTTTCTCATCGAAACGACAGTAGTCATAAAACATAGACCCTATCATAAAACATCTTAGTGTACAGACTTAAAAATTATTTCTAATGCCGCGTTTATACATAAGGACGAGCGTCTCGTGAGGGCACTCGGCAAAACATTGGACAAGACTCAGCAAGACATAGGGTGAATTGTTTACTTAGGATATTACACCATGCAACACGCACCATGCACCTTTCGACAGTTGCGAGCTGTTTTGTTCAGTTCAGTGAACGATGGCTGAGGTACAGGTTGTGGCTATTGCAACTGCCTGGTGTGCGTTGAGTTATTTCAATCTGTACTACGCAAGGATATGTTTGAAGCCCCGGCGAAAAATTCGAAAAATGTAAATGATCACTCGCTACCCTCTCGAATCCCTTTGACTCGATACATAAAACTGAATTCGCTTCCAGCGGCTTCGAGCTAGGACGAGACGGTCATAAACACTCAGGCACAGCAATAAAAGGATCATTATCCCTTCATAAAACAAACAAGAGCCGACGAGCAAGCCATTTACACACGCGTGCTTGTCATGAAAAAAACAGCCGAGAATAGACAAGGAGACCATTTACACACTCGCTTTGTCAACATTTGTCATTCCTCGGCGAGAATGTAAACCCGGCATAACATGAAAGGATTTCCCATCCGTTGCCGAAGCGGCAGTGGTCATAAAACCTTTTCTTATAGCCTCTACAGACGACGAACATATTCGTCAACTTGGTGCGAAAACATGTTTAAAACTTCGATACAGACGTTCGCACCAAATGCCGCACATCAGTACATTGCGCATCAGTTTGCACTGAATTGGCCAAGATTCAATCAACGCGAATGCGAAATGCGAATCGCATTTTTTGACAGGAGCACGCAAACGAATCGCATTTGAAGAACCAATCGGTGCGATTCGCATTCGCGTCAAAGCTGTCAACTGGAAAATATGTAAAGTGAGTGAGGTATTTGAATTCGTTAGTGGTTGTAGGATACGGTGCCATTTCCGAATATTGTGCAATTAATTGAACTTACTTTGTTTCAAACCTGAAAATACTCTGTTGCGAATTAAAAATACATCACGTTCAAGAAAAATACATGACCAAAATGTTGACTGGCGTATTGTTGCTATTAGCAGATGCAACACTACCGACCTCTGAGGGAAGCTCTCCAAATTACTTATTAATAAATCAATAAGTAATTGAATAGTATTCGGTAAACAAAGTCACAAAATATTAAAGTTATTACATAACGTAAAATTATTCAAACTCCCTGATCTGTAAAGCAGACTGCGAAAACTATATGTACTGTAATGTTTCCATGTTGATTGACGTGGGTATGAACTATCAGACAACAAACTAATTTTTTCTCTTCCTTAATGAATGTGTCACGAAAATTTCAAAACCACAAATTTGAGATTATAGACATATTTTAATAAATATATTTTGACAACTACCTAACACAAACATAGTCATCAATAATTTTTCCCACCCACTACTGAAATGAAACCATCTCCTGCCAGCTGAAACAGTTTTTTATTCAAATCTTTCTGCGAAATTATATGGCATTTCTTAACTAAGTTACTGCGCTACAAAACCTATTGCGAACAATACCCAATCGTGAAATCTACTTATTTTCACATGAAAACCAATAATGCCTATTTTCTTTCAAACCAACCGCCACTATAAATTTTTTTACCCAAGACCCAACTTACTATTATATGACATACATGATGTCAAAGATGTACATTTTCTTTTCGTGCAATTGGCCATTCTGACAATTCGTGCGACTATTTTGCTCTTTGCTCAAACTAGTCGCATTCGCAAGTTCGTGCGAATTCGCATTCGTCGTGAATGGTTCTATTCGCTGCGTCTTGCATATGTTTTCCTTATGCTCAAACCCATAGAGATAAAATAGTAGAGTCGCCCATCTGATACAACTGCTTTGCTTCTACCCCCGCAACTTTCGCCAAGCGTCCCATCTATCAACTTGACAAGATATTTTCCACGTGATGATCATATGACGTATGATTCCAAATGAGATAGATGTGCAACAGGCAGACAAAATATCGCATATCCCTTAGCTCTTGGTTTCGTCCCCTCCAATAATGAAGGTAGTAGACAATGGAGTGGCCCTTCACATTTGAAATGTATTGGAGGGGACGAAACCAAGAGCTAAGGGATATGCGATATTTTGTCTGCCTCTTGCACATCTATCTCATTTGGAATCATACGTCATATGATCACCACGTGGAAAATCTCTTGTCAAGTTGCTAGATGAGACGTTTGGCGAAAGTCGCAGGGGTAGATGCAAAGCAGTTGTATCACATGGGCAACTCTACTATTTTATCTCTATGCCTCCAATACATTTCAAATGTGAAGGGCCACTCCATTGTCTACTACCTCCATTCTCAAACCGTTCGCATTCGCGTTGATTGAATCTTGGCCTAATTTCAATGTTCGCGCCAGTGTTGCCACGAAAAAAAAATATTTGAGGACCAACATTTTAGAAAAAAGGACCAAAGGGGACCAACCAAGATAAAGTGTAAAAAAAATCTTTATTTCGTTTCAAAATACTGCAAATGTAATGTTTTTCGATTATATTATACATAAAGTAGTCGATTATATTATATTAAAGTAGTCGATTATATTATACATATGCCGTATGCATGTGCATCTTAAAAATATTTCAAAGCTCTCTTTTACGAGAAAGGAGCAGTCTTATATGTAGAATCGGCCTTCCGTCACAAATATTTCTATACGGCATAAACACATCAAATTCCACTTCTTCAAATTAAAACAATTCTTCAAGAAAATATGAATCTTTTGACACGTAATTCAATGAAATCCCAAACAAATTAACGGAGTTTTAAATATGCGCCCTGAAAACTAAAATTTTGTTTTTTTACTTCAAAAGGACATACATACATGATAAAAATCCAAATTCAAATAAAATTTCAAAATTGTCTTCGATTGCCATATTTTTAGTTCATACGCTCATTTCGTTAGAAAATTTACTAACTTTTTAAGCACATTATACACTAAATAGTGAGTTAGTTACTCATTATATGCAAAAAATTAGTCATTATATCATATCAAAATACTGAAAATATAAATCTTTTCACTATGTTGATTCAGGAACTAGACACATATATGCATAAATATTTATATTTGTGCAAGTGAATCAAATTATGAAAATCTTTTTAGGCAAATATTTCGTCAACAAAATATCACTTTTCTGTAATTATAACACGTATAATTCAATAAAGTGCATAGAACGGAACGGAATGTTAGATATCTGCACTGAAAATTAATAATTTTTGTATTTTTTGATGCTTTAGTAGTAGATTGACATGTATACTAACAAATTAAAGTGAAATGTAACATGAAACAAATTGAAGTGAAACGTGAAACATGCAATCGAATTTTTGCTTTAAAGGAGCGCACGCAGCACAGGTAGCTCTCCTTTTTTGATTTCAAATGAAACAAAGTTCAAAATTATCGATGAAAGCTGAGATTAGGGATTGAATGGGACCAAAACCTGATGGTTTTCCCAAGAAAGGGACCAAAGGACCAATATTAAAAACTTAATGTAAAAGGGACCAAAAATGGTCCCAATGGACCAAAGTGGCAACGCTGGTTCGCGCACATGTTTACGAACCTGAGATAAGGGTAAGTGCTTACCTGCGTACAACACCAATTGCACGTATACGCTCGCCAAGTTGACGAGCATGTTCGTCGTCTGTAGATGCTATTATACGAGAGACGACAGTGGCAATAATGGGCCATTCAGACAAGCGTCCATGCGTCCATGCGTTTTTAGATTACACGAGTCAAGTCAACTCAAATCCAGTTTTTTGAAGGCGGGGCTAAGGCGAAAGGGGTCGGATACGGTGATTGATATACCATTGACTTAATTGTTTTACTTTCGCTCTTTGTCATTTCGAGATGATAAGTGGATGGATGGATTGATAAGAGGTTGGATATTACACGGTTGCAACGATGGTTTTTTTTTATTTTCATGTTATTTGAATTATAATAATTATAATAATTAATATTTGAAAACATCTCCGTGATCAATTTTAAAACATTACTAATTCTCATTCCTCAATTTTTTTCTTCCATCCAAACAAATAAATTGGTAGCAGACAATTGTATATATTTATCCATATGACTATATACCTTCATATAAATAAAATTGTTTGTGTCTAGATATTCGTATGTATTCTAATTTTTTCGTAATAGTCCTGCACGTAAGGATGCAAAAAAAATATTATCCACATCATCATATAATAAAATAATCATCCACAAAACATGTATTTAAATGATCATCAACGAATCATCCACACATGCCACTGAGCGAAAGAAATCATTATAAAATCGATTGTACATGAATCAGCATACTCCACCTCCTTCTCTTTAGACCCGCCTATATAAACAAGATCAAATTGACTCGTGTAAGCAAAACACGCTAGACCGCATGGACGCGTGGACGCATGGACTATTGTCTGAATGGCCCATAAGAGATAGATTTTCAAATAGTTATAACCCTATCATAAATACCATCTGTTACCGTGGCATAGATGATAATGTAACTCCTCCATCCCCTATTTAAAAAATCGTCCTCGATTTTACTAATCCTTTTTTCATATTTCGGTTTTGCTGTTTAAAATTTGATATGAGTGGAAATAAAAGCTATGATTAGAGTTAATGCAAATGAGATGCACACAATGTGTTGTACTTTACGTGTTTTCCAAGTTTTCTTTTCAGGGTAAATTTTTCTACTTCGACACATGAAGATTCAAATACCCTTATAATAGTAGGAAACTGGTTTCCTACTATTAAAGATGTAAATTTACAAAAGTGCGTAAAAAGAATATTTTTTTACGACCAAATCGTGTAATTTTACCCTAAAAAATGATGCAATTTTATGGCTTTGGCGCAAAGGTGAATAGCAAACTAGTAAATTTACACTCTTTTTGCTTCAATTTATAAAAAGCTGTGTATTATTCAGCTGATATGACGTAAAAGCAAAAAACGAAGCCCCCCTCGCCGGGGGCTTCGCCCCCCCGGACCTTCGTGATTCGCATTTTTACCAGGCTAAAACATGAAAAATATGGAACATATTTGAGAAAATTTTTTGAAAATTTTTAAGAAAATTTTTAAGAAAATTTTTAGAAAATATTTAAGAAAATTTTTAGAAAATATTTAAGAAAATTTTTAAGTAAATTTTTTGTAATTATTTTAAAAATTTTTAGAAAAATTTGCTTAAAATTTTCTTAAAAATTTTCAAAAAATTTTCTTAAAAATAATTTAAAAAATAAAAATTTTCTTAAAAATTTATCAAAAAATTTTCTAAAAATTTTCTGAAAAATTTTTCAAAAAATTTTCAAAAAATTTTCAAAAAATTTTCCAAAAAATTTTCAAAAAATATTTCAAAAAATTTTCTAAAAATTTTCTTAAAAATTTTCTTAAAATTTTCTTAAAATTTTCTTAAAAATTTTCTAAAAATTAAAAAAAAACAATTTCTTAAAATTTTCTCAAAAAATTTTCTTAAAAATTTTCTAAAAAATTTTAAAAAAATTTTCTTAAAAATTTTCTTCAAAATTTTCTTAAAATTTTCTTAAAATTTTCTTAAAAATTTTCTTAAAAATTTTCTTAAAATTTTCTCAAAAAACTTTTCTCAAAAAATTTTCTTAAAATTTTCTTAAAAATTTTCAAAAAATTCATATCAGAATTCATCACAATTTTTTTTTGTTGAAAATTTTAAGAAAATTTTTAAGAAAATTTTTTGACAAATTTTTAAGAAAATTTTTTGACAAATTTTTAAGAAAAATTTTTTATTTTAAATTTTTAAGAAAATTTTTAGAAAATTTTTTGACAAATTTTTAAGAAAAATTTTTTATTTTAAATTTTTAAGAAAATTTTTAGAAAATTTTTTGAAAATTTTTAGAAAATTTTTTGAAAAATTTTTAAGAAAAATTTTTGTTTTGGGAAATTTTTAAGAAAATTTTTTTGAAAATTTTTAAGAAAATTTGAAGAAACTTTTTTGAGAAAATTTTTAAGAACATTTTTAAGAAAATTTTTTGAATTTTTTGAAAATTTTCTTAAAAATTTTCTAAAAATTTTCATAAAAATATGTTCCATATTTTTCATGTTTTAGCCTGGCAAAAATGCGAATCGCGAAGCGATTCGGACATCCCGAGTGAGCGCGAAGCGCGAGTGAGGGAGGGGGGTCCAGGGGGGCGAAGCCCCCCTGCGAGGCGCGTAGCGCCGTTTTTTTTTCAAACAGGCTACCGTAAAAGTATGTTCCATACTAAAACTCTAGCGCACCTGAACCGCTAGAAACACTAATGTTCGAAGAACAGTAGAAGAATCGTGCAGGTTTTTAGTGCATATTCTACCACACGAGCTGCTTACTAAGGCCAAACTGTCTCAAACGCCACATTTTACTTTGATCTCAAGAATGCATTATAATTCTTATGGTAGAAAGTCTCAGATATTACCACTGGCATGAATTTCAACGTTTATGAGAGCAAAACACGGGTTAATTATATTCGTTATCAGTTGCTTATTTCACATAATTTTGAAAGCAGCATCTCATATAACATCAATGAAGAAAATGCTCAATGCCTGCAGCACTGTAACTGAAGTTGGTGTTTGGGGCTGCGATCCGAAAAATTTGCAGAACTTTGGGAATTGAAACATTGGTTATTTATTTTCATTGCAAATGTTTCCGGTATGAATACTAACTGTAAGCATTTATTGATACAAAAGTAGCACAACCGACTCGTGCTGGCAACCTTTCGCCAGTATCAAAGCCAAAAAAATATCACATCTGCTTCACGTTGTTATATTACATTCGAAGTTATAGGAGTATAAAGAAATTTAAGGTTATCTGCAGCAAGTTTTTAAAAATAATCGAAAACTTAATATTTGCTGTTTATTGTCACTACAATATCATTACCATTTGAAAATTCTACGATCAAACCGCTTAATAAAGATATTGCAATTAAATACAAAACCAACAATAGCTGGCAGCCCTATCGTGGCTTTTCAACCAAATTTGGCCTGAATAATGTTTATAAAAGGTTCCATTAATTGTACGAAATTCGTATTGATTTCATGACTGCACTGGAAGCTATGGGGCAAAAAGTTTTATTTTCCTGAGCGAATTTTCAAAACCAAAGACACAAAAATTACCATAGCTGGCAGCACCAATCGAATTTTTCAACCAAATTTCTATCAAACAGAGTTTAGAGTAAGGTTCAGCTACTGTGTCAATTTCATGAAAATCTGGTAACTTATTCACATTTCATAGGGCAAAAAGCAGTGTTTTTTCTTTGTAATTTTTCAAGATGGCACCACTGGCACAGAGTTGCCTACAATTCAAAATTGCTTCTATCAGACCTGGTTCTACTTAAGTCCAATGCATTCTGTAAATTTCAATTGTATCTGATTATTGGTTCGTGAGTTCGCGAGAACAGAAGTTTTTGATGCTAAAAATATAGGTTAACTGGGAAAGGGTTACCGTTCTTGTCCGACATGAAATTTCCAAAGTTTTACATTGAACGTGTAGATAAAGCGTAAGATTTGTATACAGATTGGTTTTATTGTAAGAAACGGACATTTTTTAGGATATTCGATGGTTTGAATTTTACACTTCCAAATTTTTATTTTTTCAAATTTAAGACACCAAAATTATCATAGCTGGCAGTTCCAACCGAATTTTTCGACCAAATTTCTACCAAACGTGGTTAAAAGTAAAGTCCAGCTACTGTGTGAATTTCGTCAAAATCGAACGATTCAATCAGAATTTATAGGGCTAAAAGCAGTTATCTTTTTAAGTGATTTTTCAAGATGGCACCACTGGCACAGAATCGCCCGCATTTCAAAATCACTTCTATCAGACCTGGTCCTATTTAAGACCAATGCATTCTGTAAATTTCAATTAATTCTGCTCATCGGATCGTGAGTTTCCGTGAACAGAAGTTTTTGATGCTAAAAATATAGATAAATTGGGCAAGGGTTACCAGGCGTGCCCGTTATACCATATCAAATTTTTTTTTTGTTTGCGTAAACAAAGCACAATATTTACATATGAGTGGCTTTTTTTTGAAGAAACGGCATTTTTTCAAGAGAGACGATGATTTGGAGGTTTTCACTTTCAGTGCCTGCCCTAGCTACAGGGTTGCGAGCACGCTCATTAAAAGCTACACAAATCTACAACTAAATAATATCAATATGTTCTGAAAATTTCCTAATGATTGAATAGCTTTGTCAAAAGTTATAGCAATTTAAAAATTTTCAAGTTTTCCCGTTCTATTTTCAGGCATCCAGCGCACACATGGGGTTAAAAAATTCAAAAAATTATCCGATTTACATGTAAAACTCGTTCGAAATTTATTTCGTCAACTTTATTTTTGTAAAAGTTATTTGTGTGCGGAATAATAGGTATATTAAAAATATCACTAAAATGGCCGCCGGCGCCAAAGGGTTAAAGATTATTAACTTTTTGTGAGACCTGGCACTATTCTGCATATACACCAATGTGTCCTGAAAGTTTCAGTTCAATCGGATGGCGCGTTCCTGAGATTTTTTCACTGAAATTTTTTGTTTTATATATATATATATATATATATATATATATATATATATATATATATATATATATATATATATATATATATATATATAAATATATAGAAATATGAATTTTTGGCCAAAGTGATTTTAATAGTAATGTTCTTCTTCGAATATTAGTAAAAATGCACATCGAATGTGTAAAAAAAAATTGTGATTCGTTATTGTAAACGAAAAAATGAATATATTTCCTTCCTATTATCAAAGTATTAATTAGAGACCCACTTTTTAGAGTGTATATATTTCATCGTGGGTTTGTAAGGGCTTTTTGTGTGCCATGATTCTGATGCATTTCCTTAAATTCAACTTGATTTGCTGTATATGTATTATTGTTAACAAAATATGATTGAAATTTTGTTTTGTAATTATATGAAAAAATTATAATGACATTAAATATGAAATTGGAATTCTTTTTGCGGGATGATTAAAATTGAACAACTTTTTATTTACATTAAAAATTTTAATCTACATTGTAACTTCTATTTTGGCAAAGTGGTTTCGAAAGTATGCACTGATTCTCATCACACACCAGCACACAGTGCACACTTGGCTGACGTGACCACTTGCAGCACTTGCAACCACTTTGTTAAAATAGAATTTACAATGTAGATTAAAATTTTTAATGTAAATAAAAAGTTGTTGAATTTTAATCATCCCGCAAAAACAATTCCAATTTGATTCTGCTTTCGGAGGCTGATTCCGCAAAACGATCGAGCTTCCCGTATCAATATTCTCTGCTTTGATAAGCTTTAGAGATGATATACGTTGTCTATGCTGATTTATAGACAAGAAGGCAACCATGATCACAATCAATAACCTTTACATTAAATATGCTTAAATTATTTGGTTTAACCCAGGGATCTAGAGCTTATCTTCATCTATTATTCTACATATTTATTATTGATCATATATTATTAAAGGCTTAGTAGACTATGTTACGATTTGAAAGATGTTGCTTGTAAAAAAAACTACTCAAAATCATCATCTTATTGTTCTTCACAAGATTTAATCATCATTCTAAGTCGATATTTTATGGTTTATTCTTTTTCGCATAAGATTTGTTACGGACGTCTGTCTTCATTGTCTGCTAAGTTTTCGGAAGCTTGTAATCGGGAGTTCAGATTATATTTTTCAATTGCTCGTATAGGAGTTACTGTTGCTATTGGGGACAACGGAGTTTATTTTTCTAAGATGTATATGAATGGAACGTTATCTTTACGAAAACGCTGAGGATGTATTTTCAGCTGATGCTTATTTTGATTATATTTGATATATCTGGGCTGTAATTTAGTAGCTTTGGGGTTTTTAATGTACTGCTCATCCAAGGGTTCTTCTCTGCGACTTTTATTACGATATTCATTTTTCTTTGCTTGATCTTGAAGTAATCTGGAGTGGATCTCGTAATTAGAGTTGAGGTTTGTTGGTGAAAAACGCTGGCTGGTTTTTCTTTATGGGCGGAATGAACTGTAGTATTATATATACGAACACATTCCTGAACAGTGGCGGCTCGTGCTTGTTGAGATTGGGTGGGCCCAGTTTTTTATTGTTATCTGAACAAATTTTCGTTGATTTCGTTGTATGCTGGTCAGTTTTTTTAAATAAATAAAATTTAGTGTTTTGGTCGCTATTTATATAACACCTATATGCACACCTTTCAATCGATCCAACCATTCTTTTTGGCCCAGTTAGTTATCTACTACGTTTACGCAGTAGATAGACTTCCGAGAAATATTCAATTTCAATGCTCCTCAGTATTAAATATATGAAACTAAAACACTTGTTTCAAGTGGTTTAATATACATATATACATGCAAAATATTCTACATCAAATTTAACATTTTTCAAACGTATTTAAAATAAAGATTAAAGCGTGATGCACTATATAATTTACTACATATGCTTGTAAATTATTTGGTTACGTCTACTCTTTGATGAAGCAAAGAGATCAATTATTTTGTTGTGAAATTTGAAATTGTAACCTTCTCGCAACATTTTAACTAAATCCCTTTCAATATCGATTGTACTTAAATCGAAAAGCCTTGTCTGACAAATTGAATTCCGTAAAAAGGTTTTTACTCTCTTAAGAGCTGAAAAACTTCGTTCAACTGAAGTGGAAGAAGATGCCAGTGAAGCAACTTGACTTAGCGATTTATAAATATCCAATACTTCCGTTTGTAACTTATTATCAAATATAAAAATTAAAAGGTCCGACAAACTCTGCGTGATTCCAAATTTTTTATGATCAGATTACTACACACAAAGTTCATTTCGTTGCTTAATTTTTTCAAACATTTAGGGGTAGCTGTCGATAAGAGAGTCTAGTAGATTTTTAAGAAAAGCCTTCGCAAATGATTTGAGATTACTACTATTAATGAAACTGATAAAATCTATTTTTTTCATATCCGAAAGGTTTAGTTATATTAGTCTAAATTTAACGCATGAAGTCTTTTAAAATAAGTTTTCGCATCTGAAATGCTACCGTAATCTATTTTACATCTTTTAACAGGTTGCCCAACATTACTGCAAACATCGTTAAATTTTTTTTCAAAATATGTATCGTCTCCTCTATATGATTTTAATGTTAATTGTAAGTTACTGACTCGCTCTTTACAACAACTAATATCTGCACTTAACTTTACAATAATTAATATTACAAATAGAACACCTGTTTGTTGACACATAAGATTGATAGTTTTTAGCAAAAATAAAAACGAGAAGACCGACTAAATATGCCTGAAGCCCACAGACTCTTTAATCGTTTCTCTATCTTGGACAAAGGCTTCATCATTTAAAAATATTTCGAAGACTTCCAGCAACTCATTTGTACTATTTGAAAGAACTTAAATAATTCGAGACTTATAGTTCCATCGTGTATTGCTGCAATCAGGTAGCCACCTACGATTAACTTTATCAACTACACTAGTTCGCTTCGTCGAGTTGGAAAAAAATGTTAATAACCCAGTCAAATTCACGAAAAAGATACGGCATTCTTTTATTTTGCAAGTCCCTGATATCACAAAAGCACCATCATAGGTTTGTCCCACTAATATGCTGGCAATATCGAAATGCTTAAATGTTTAGTTGGTAAATTATAGAGATCACCAGCTTTTTTGCCTTGACTTACATAAAAAAAAAACCATGAATCTCTCTACTGTAATGCCTTGTTCTGAAACGTATCGAAAAATTACTGATAGTTGGGACAAACACTTGGTGTCAGTGGACTCATCGATTTGCCAGGAATAACAGGGAGCGTTATGAATCTCAGCAAGTATAAAGTTTTTTTAACGTAGTACAAATATAAAGTTTTTTTAATATAGTACATTTACTAATGATGAGATCGTTTTGAATAGTTTTAAAAGTACCACTGAAAACGGAAGACTCATCCAGAAAAAGTTTAAATCGTGTAAGTGTTTAGCGCTTTGCTTATATTAATGTTCTCTGTGCCGTCTTCACTTTGCTATTTTCTTTCCTACGCATGCATGATACAAGCAAGCCCCAAGCCAAAAGCAAGCCCCAAGTCCCAAGCAAGCACCGAATCACATAATTTTCTGATGGAGTCATATTCCACCTCATTGAATGAAAAAAAAAAACAGATACTTTCAGAATGCAGCTGAGCTCAGACCTCCACATAATTTTTGAAACCGTAATAAGAAACCCTGATTGTATTTGGTCTTTCTAACGCCATCTGCAAGAGCTGTTATTGAAGAATTTGGAAAAAATGTTAGCACAGTTTATGGACTAAATTTATGCTAGCTGATTTATTTCCATTTTATAAAAGAGTTGTCTTTTTTTATTTTATATGAAAGATGAAAGGTGCATTTTTCTTCTTGGAATTTTTACACTTTGCATTTTACACCCAGGATCTAACCTAACCTTAGTTTCAAATTTATCCTGAGAAAACAAATAAGCATTTCATGCTTCAAATTCTGAAATTAATTTTCTTTTGCGATATATTTCAAAAACAATCATGTAATAGGTAAATTCCCATACCTATTCGCTAATTTTTCACATCAGAAAAATTTGCATCTTTTGGATACATGCAGGTGTACATAGATTTGTCTTCCGCCACATTATTCTTCTTTTGATTTTCAGTACAATATTAACACACGTCGAATTACATATTTTTCATAATATTTTTCACAAAAATATTCCTATTAATGAAATCTACTATGATCTAACTAAGCTCATTTATAGTTTATATTTTGAAAAAAAATGCTGAAAAAAATACCACAAACAATTTTTTATTCATTCATTCATAAACCGAACTCTCCTGGGGACGCACGCACAAGCATAGAGCTGAGAGAGACTTGCGCGCGTCATGATCTTGTAGTTCTTTGATTCAAGCTACGCAAGTAAACGCATGATGGGCTGGCCCAATATGCGACATAGATTTTGACGCGATTGCACACGTCAATTTTTCGTAGATGAAGAGCCGGCCCAATATACAAAATCAATTTTGTTGCGATTGAAAGCGTCAATGCTCATAGATCGCCGCTTGGACTGGAACAACGCATAGTGGGCCAGTGATGCTTGGGCCCACCGAGCCACATTCATGAACAGAAATCGATAAACACACAAACGCGAGCTTATACCTTCGCTTATACTTATGTTTGTAGCATAGCGTAGATGATGTAGAAGAATTATGAATGGGCTAGTGATGCGTCTGCCCGTCGTGGTGTGTATGGGACTGAGAAGAGGAATATACATTTATGTGTACAAGATGCAGGTGTATATTGTATCGTATAGTTTATGCTTGTAGCTTATTGTAGTAAGTGTTTTATATGTATGAGCATATGTTGATACATTGCGCGATGGACATTCAGTGTATGTATGGCACTATGTGATTTTACGTCATTGCATGGTATGAATGAATGATATAAAAATGTGCTGTTGATGGATTAAAATTATAGAAGGATTTATTATGTTAAACGTATATGAATTAATATGTAAATGATGACTCAAACTTTTATTTAAAATTATTATTTATGTGTTTTAGAGGGTGGGCCCGGCCCACTTTGCCCACTGTGACGAGCCGCCACTGTTCCTGAATAGGGTTTAATTCAAGTAGGTTTTTATCTTCTTCTACTTGCCGAATGAGGAATGTACGAAGGTTTTCATTAAGAGTCCTATGTGCTACTTCCACATCGGCATTACCAGTATATTGATGAGGGGAAGCAAAGTGAATTGTGACATTGTGGTTTTTAAGCCAGTCGATAGTCTTAGGAGAACTAAAGGAGCTTTCATTGGCTGTGATATTATGTCTAGGAAATCCTAGCATATTGAAAGTTTCTAATAGAGCATGGTTAATAGTATCCCATTGGCGATTTTGAATAGGGTGTATGGTTAAATACTTGCTAAACTTGTCAATGACAGATATATAAGGATGATTTTTATCCTTGAACCAAAAGTCAAGGTGATACGTATCTCGGACATTGTTTGGATACTCAGGTTTATTGAATGGAAGTCTAACTGGGTTGCGTTCGTACTTAGAACGTTGACATATGTCACAACCGTTGATGTATAAAGAAACAAATTCTCTAAGCTTCGGAAAATAATACTTATTTTTCAATGCTTCGTATGTTTTGTCTATACCTTGGTGGTTAGATTTTTGGTGTGTCCTAGCTATTTCCTCTTTGATTGATGTTTCTGTGCAATTGTGTAGTATTTTGGGTGCTGAGACTATGCACATGCTAGGGTTTAATAGTTTGTATTTGCTATATTCTGCTTGAGTCAGTAAAAGGACGTTTTTGTTAGGAAAATTAATTGCTATCGTACCTTTTTTAAGTACATGGTTTTTGAGTATATACTGGATTGTTTTTTGTGTTATTTCTTGAAATTGTAAATGGAGTATTTTCTTTCCTTGATATTTGATTAGCTTTGTTGAGTTTATTTTCCCTTGTTTTAGGAATATTTGTTGTTGAAAATGGTCAATAGGTTTTTCAGCTATGTATATAGAATGGTGGTTGTCCTCTTGAGCTGAATGCTGTGTTGCCATAAGCGATTCATTATCTTCTGCCTGCTTACTTTGCTTTTCACAGTCTTCTTGCATGTGAATGATTTGCACGCGAGATAAGGCATCTGCGACAACATTTTCTTTACGTTTTATGTGTTGAATGTTAAAATCATATTCACTGATTCTCAAACGCCAACGTTGAAGTTTACTATTCTCTTCTTTAATGTTGTCTAACAAGGTAAGTGGTTTATGGTCTGTTACTAACGTAAAACGCTTATTAAATAAGTAAGGCCTGAAATGTTTAAAAGACCAAACGATTGCCAACAATTCTTTTTCAATCGTTGAATAGTTTATCTTATGTTTGTTGAGTGTTCGCGATGCAAATGCTATTGGTTTTTGGTTTTGTGACAATACTGCGTCAAGTGCATAATTTGAAGCGTCAGTAGTTACAGTGAAGGGTTTACTTAGGTCTGGATGTATAAGTATGGGTTCAGTTTGGATATACATTTTAAGCCTGTTAAAGGATTCTACATAAGATGGGTCATTAATGTTGATCTTTTTATCTTTCTGTAAATATATGGTCATGGGTTTAGCTATTTTCGCGTAATCGCGTATAAATTTACGGTAAAATCCTGTTAAACCCAGAAAACTTTTTATTTCCTTAGTGATTTTCGGGATTGGAAATTTTCGAATAGCTTCTATCTTAGAAGGATTAGGTTTGATACTTTGTGGGGTAATGATATGACCTAGGAATAGGGATTCCAATCCCGGAGCAGTTTTTCAATCCCGGGATTACGGGATTAAAAAATCTCGAATCCCGGGATTAGAGGTTCAAAAAATAGCACAACAAAATAAGGCAAGTTTTTAATAAACAGATTAAATTATGTGCTATCATTTCAAAACTACAACAATAAGTAGGCTCAAAACTGTATAAAAAAAATGTTACTGCATAATTACTAATTTATATAATTGATGCAAATAAAAACAATAATTTTAATTATCCAAGACGTTGACAGTATGAAGACAAATATTTAAAATGACAACTATTACAAATTACAACAACAAATCACAACTCTTAAAATTGAGATACATAATAAAGAAAGATATAAAAAATTCTGCCAAAGTTCATTGGTTTTATCGGAAGTAACATTGAAGCAATAGCAAAGCAACCAAAGTATCGTCTCCAAGCCTGCTTCTTAATTTATTCCCGATGTTGGACGCCGCGGAAAAAACTCGTTCTGACTCAATACTTGTTGGTGGGATGGTCGATAAATATTGGAACGCCTGCTCCAAATTATGCGAGTGCCACCACTTTCGAAAAAATTCATTTCTTTTGCAATGGTTTCTTGCGGCATTTCATGATTAATATTTTTCATACTTCTAATGTTTTTCATACAGCTCTTCTTGCAGCGTCAATTGACGACCACCCTGGTCTGATTCAATATGGGTATCTACTGGGTTCTCCTCATTTCTTTGGCTACCACGCAAAAGGCTCAGCATCTAGATCATTGAAGTCATTTTTTTTAAATATTTGCGTTGCTTGGTTTCAAAAATAGAGATTCTATAACACTTGGTAAATTTTCGCTTGCACAATGTGGATTCTGGAGATAGCTTAGCATACCAGATAGCTCGGTACACTGACGCTCTTTTATTCGGTCCAATATTGCAATTTTCATAGCATTAGCAAGAATGGACCGTTTTTCTCGTAACAGCTTAAATAAAAATCTTGATGATTAGCAGTGCATAAATTTGCATCTCTGCGACTTAAGGGCTCCACAGTCAATTTTACAGGGAGAAATACTTCAATAATTTTCTGAATCGAATCAAACTCAGTTGCTTCCAATCGCTCTGGATAATGCAGGTCCATTAATGCCTCCTGTATACTATTTTTCAAAATGTCAATTGACTATTTCATCTTGTTTTGCAATCCAGTAAAAAAGACAGTTAAATGCCTTGCTCGGATTTTACATAGTTTTGGAGATCGTTATTATTTTTCGTTGGAGATTTTTTAAATATAAAACTACCTTACGAACTTTCTTTATGCATGCGCTGATGTCATAATCCTTTGTCAGATCTAGCGTGTCTTGAAGGCGACCGGGTTTATCGTAGAAAGCTAATTCAGGACCGTCCAAATCTTCATGGTCGTCGTCCAGACTATCAGCTGTTTCATCAACTCTTGAATCTGGAAGGGACCTCTTTTTATAGAGACCATTGCAAGCTGCCAAGTGGATGCTATGCGCCAAATAAATATGTTGCTCTGTATCAACTAGTCTGCCTACTTTTCGCATTTCGTTTGACCCATCAGTTACGATGGTAACAATGTCTTTTCCTAGAGAAACATCAAACTCAGCAAGACCCTCTTTTAATATATCTAGGCAGTTTGCAGCTGTCATTGATATCCTTACTCGCACCAAGCTCCACTAAGAATTTACTAAGTGGATGTTAATATTTCTATAGCGCCTATTTGCAGTCGAGGTCCACTCATCAAACGTCAAACTGAACCGTTCACCTGAGATTCTAGCTTGTCTTATCTCATTTTTTATTATTTTCTTTACCCTACTAGCATAGCCCACAACCTTATTTTTGATTGTTGTTGAGGATTTTGGTAAATCTGTGTATGCATTCGCTAGTATTAATTTCCTCCAATCATTCGAAGCATCGAATACACTAAATGCGAAACAGTCCATACTTATTTATTTACAAACCCCTGCGTATTCTCTTGTTAACTGTTGTATCGGTTTGTTTTGCTTTATTACGAATTTTGATGTCAGCCTGCATGCTAATTGCTTTCTCATAAATATGGGTTCTATTTGCACTTTTGGCCCCGGAATCCCGGCCAATTTCTGGTCCCGAAAATCCCAGGATTAGAAACGATCAATCCCGGGATTTTCGGGACCAGAAATTGGCCGGGATCCCGGGATTGGATTCCCTACCTAGGAACTCAGTATAGCGTGACAAGAATTTTGTTTTGCTTAATTGAATTTTTAGGTTTGCACTGCGCAATGTTTGAAATATTTTTCTTAATGCAACCTCATGCTCTTGTAAAGATGCACTC
The DNA here is from genome assembly GCA_947369275.1 of Nemotelus nigrinus. Taxonomy (NCBI): domain Eukaryota; kingdom Metazoa; phylum Arthropoda; class Insecta; order Diptera; family Stratiomyidae; genus Nemotelus; species Nemotelus nigrinus. Next base: position 139,122,808 of record OX376373.1, read on the forward strand.
AAGATCAGTATATCGTCCATGCACACTATGCACGTTTTTCCGATATGCTCGTGCAAAATGTTATTCATTAACTTCTGAAACGTAGCCGGGGCATTTTTTAAGCCGAATGGCATACGTAAAAACTCATAATGTCCTGAGTCAGTGGAGAAAGCAGTTTTATGCCTATCTGCAGGCTCCAACTCAGTTTGGTGGAAGCCCTTTGCTAGGTCAATTGACGTGAAATATTGACAATCCCCAAGTTTGCCAAGTAAATCGTCTATCTATGGGATTGGAAATTTGTCTTCAACGATGAGTTGGTTCAGTTTTCTGAAATCAATCACTAGTCTGTATTTACCACCCTTCTTTGGCACTATCCATATATGGTTGTTAAATGGTGATTGAGATGGTTGGATGATGCCTTGATCAAGATCTTCTTGAATTTGCTTCGAAAGAAAATCTCGCAATGTATATGGTAGTTGACAATTCCGTTGATACACTGGTTTATCAGAAGTAAGGGGTAAAGAATGTTTTATGTTATGTGTAAAAGTTAACTTTTGGGTTTCATCATATTGTATATCCTTATATTCTGTTAAAATTTTCTGAATGACTTCTTTTTCTTCTGCCGTATGTTCGAAATCAGTGGGCATTAGTTTCGGCTCTGTTGGCTTCTCAGAAAAGTTTTTAAGAACTTCTGTGAAGTAAATTTGTTCTCCTGCATTGTGTCCGAAAGGTATACGGACATTGTTGGTACTGTATAGGGTTTGGGTCTTATAATCGATGACTAAGCCAACTGTTTGCGCTATATCGTTTCCAATTATAGCTTGGAAATCTTTACCAGCTAAAGAGATTAACTTCCACTCAACCGGAGCTATGAGACCAAATTCTTCATGAGGCTGCGTTCTACGACACTTAGATGTATTTAAGCTATTACTCATTGTTTTGATGTTTAAAGGACTAATATAAGTTCGTTTTTGATGTTCAGGGACGATTCTTTCGTCAATAATTGATATTGTACTTCCTGTATCTATACTGCCCTACTAAGCGCAAAAGTGGTATCTCAATGAAAGCGAGTTTCGAGATAATTGAAGTTTTGTAAAAGGAGTAATATTGATATACCTCTAATTCCTTTAGTGATTTAAGGTAAAATTGAGATAGGCGATGAGGAACTGGGTTCGGTTGGAGCTGGTGGAGGATTTTCTTTACTCCACTTTTCTCGGTGAGCAGTCTTCCGCTCTTGGATACATCGGGTACATAGATTTAGAAAATTTTCTTAAGGTGTTTTCCATATGTTCTAAGTAAGATACAATTAAAAGGCTTAGTTCATTAGATGCGTATTGTTTTAAGCTTTCTAATGTTATAAAAATCAATGTTTCGACTTTTTTTGATATACCGCTTTTGCGCTTAGTAGGGCAGTATAATGCATTTGAGAAGTTTCCCACCGATTGTGAGTTATACCTTTGGCAGTTGTCTTCCGAGGCTGGGATCCGAAAATCCTGCTGGGAAGGTTGATTATTTAAATGAAGTGTAGTTTCTCTGGATACTGCTGTATTCATTGATACATCAGAGCTAAGTCTCATGTCATGTGGATTAAAAAAAACTATGACTGGATTATCCCTGAAATTTGAAGACGGTTGTCTGCGAAAATTATGCGAGTTGCCGTTGTTGCGTCTGAATTGATCGTTTGACCATTGATTCGAACTATTCATTTGCTGAGAATTTTGAAATATATTTTGCTGGTTTAAGGGTGATCTTCGATCAAAATTTTGTGGTTGGTGAGTGTAATGATTTTGAAAGGAATTATTTCTAAATTGAGTTTTTTCAATTGAATAATTAGATAAATTTGATTTAACAAGAATTCCGAACGCGGACTCTAGAGATGTGGGTTGCTGGGCATAAAGTATTGTTTGGATAAATCTAGGACTATTTTCTATAAAAGCATCTGTAGCTATTTGTGTATTATATACTATCATTTGATTTTTTTTTCATGGGACATATTTCATGGGACATATTGATGTTCCGTGTGCTTGAATAAGTTGCGCTGCTGGTCCAGAGAGCTTATACATAATGTTCTGGTACATCAAATCCCGATCTGACTCGGCTGGATATGCACTTATTCTGGGTGCAATTTTATCCATTGCGGATATAAATTGGTATAGCTCCTCTGAATTGCTATTGTATCAGGGAGCTTGTGCTATCAAATGGGCAATTAGTTTAAATTGCTCAAGTATCGATGTAGCCGGGACCAAATTTAACGTAGGGGGTTGAACAAGATGATTGACCGGTTGAGTCATGTTTGGTTTATTTATCAAACAAAGACCCCTTCTTGTGAAAAAGTGCTCAAAAAAACTGTAGAAGGTTTTCTACTTCCAGGATTCACTCACTGGTTCACTTTTTAAACAACACACTTGAGAGGTTTTCGTGTTAATTCGACTGCGCCAGTTATGTGCACGAAGGTTTGAGTCCTTTGAACACGGGTCTTTCTGTCTTAAATTAACTGAAAGGATACTTTAAGTAAAACTCTTATTTTTATTTCACGCTAATTTTACTTTCTTCGTTCTGATGGACATCAGTCGAATAAACTGATAGCTAAAACTAAAATGTGCAAACTTAAATACTATTGCTTACATATATCTTTTTCTCATCGAAACGACAGTAGTCATAAAACATAGACCCTAGCATAAAACATCTTAGTGTACAGACTTAAATATTATTGCTAACATGAAAGGATCTTGCAATGGACTGATGAAAATTTCTGTGGCTACATCATTCCGATGCTCTGGTTTATATTCTGTGCAGTGTTGTGAAGCTTCTATGGCCGAAATTCCCTCGCAATGCTCGTTTTTCCCACAGACCAGGTAGCAAATTCCCACGGTTTTTGCCATGGACAATATGTGAGCTATTCACCACAGTTTTATATTTATTTATCAATATTGCGCAAATGCCAATACTTATAAGAAAAAAAAACAGCAGTTTCATATATTCTATACACATGTACATTTGATTTATTACAGCGAAGAAAAAAAACTGTAGCATCCAGTAATTTTTATATTTTTTATCCAAAAATTACTGGTCACACATCTCCGACCCACACTGTATGGATCGGAGACGCTACAACATTTTGCGATTGAAACCACATTTCAATCGCACAAAAATAAGTCCCGTACGTCCCCGGCGACCTTATTATGGAATTCGAGTAGCAACAAGTTCTAACGGGATCTTGTTTTGCGACTCGAACTGGCATTTTGCGAGCTGGAGCTGATAAGCTCGACAGACAGTCGGTTGATAGACGTGTGGGCGAGTGGCAGTTTTTGGCATGGCGGGTGGCCGAAAACGAGCTATTGGACATATTTCGATCATCAATTGTCCATGGTAGTGAGTGGAGTGTCGGCAACCGTTTCATTCGCTTCGCAAAGGAGTTTCTATGAAAAGTTGAAAAACTCTCTAGTGTCTTTATTGACTTTCATTTGTGTTCGTTGCGTTTCGAATCGACCCGAAAATCGCTGGAAAAGTAGATGGGTGATAGTGCGTTTTCGAGCGTGAGAAGATCGTCGACAGTGAAAATTTTCATTTTGATTAGTCTGAAACAGTGATATAAATTGTGGAAGGAGGCTCGGAATCCCGTAATTAAATCTTGGTGAAAAATGTCGTGCAACTAAAAGCGATTTAATGTCATCGCTACTGTGATGGCTGTTGCAATAATATACTTGCAAGTCAGGAGACAATCGTTCCTGCTATTCGGAAAAGAAAATATGAATTGAAAGTGAAACTTTGTGTTGATCGAACAAGCCTACATCCCCATTATATAGTAACGAGCTCGTGATGTAATCAGTTCCGCAATAAAAACTTCAGTTGACGATCAAGTGATAGTCATTCGGGCCAAGCTTACAGTTATTCTCGCATGGTTAGGCAGTTCCGTGCTGAAGATATTTTGGTTTTCTTCGGAAACATCCTACGAATCACCTTGTGCGTTGCTCAAAGGCAACAATAGCGGCAGCGCCCACCAACGAACATTACCACCATCAGAAGCACGTGGAGAAAACTTCACGGCGAAAAAGGAAGGTCCTGAATTGCCCGCTTTCGTAGCTGATGAAATTGCATGTCACTGGAAACGTTCAGCAGGTGCTTTAGATGTTAACATGGAGTGAAATGTTGACGATACTATGGTGACTACTGTAAACCTTGCGAAGCGACCTCCGAACGGTGAACCAGCGAAAGCTCGCGTTTACCTGGAACTATCATAAAGATAAGTTGGATATATTACGTTTACTGTTAGAAACCCGTTACGTCCAGCACATTGGTTCATCAGATCCGACTTAGAATTACAAATCGAAGAAGAAGGTTTGTTTTGCTGGGATACGTAAGAATATTTAAACAGATAGTTTACTATAAAAGATACGCTTGACAAAAATAATTAATACATTGGAGCTAGTATTGAAAACGTATGTCTATAATTTACTAAATTTATCTTGGCTATTCAAACAAACATTAAATAAGAATTTGAAAGCGTTATTAAAGTAAGAAATTGATTATCTGAATATTTTGAGATTAGTAACGGAAACATGTTGAGTAAATTAAAAAAAAAAACAAAGAAATAGAAAAAATGGAATCAAACTCATTACGTGTTAGGAACAACTCGTTGTATACTAGCGTGAGAAAAAAAAAAAAATGTCTCCGAAATAAGTAACTAAGTGCTACAAATGTGGCAGTGCGCCTGAATACGAGTGGAAACAATCTGTTTGTGTGTGTGGTTGTGCGTAGTTTGCATGTGAGAACGGAAACGAATGCAACGTTTTTCTTTGATTATTATTACCTTCTGAATGATATTTGGGTAAAATTTTGAACGCAAATGAAGGGTGAATATGCATGAATATTCGGAATGAATTGAATTTGAACGAATAATCTAATGTTTATTATGGAAGTGAGTTTCCAATCGGATGTAAGGAGAAAGGTGTGGCGAAAAGCAAACAGAGACCTATGAGTTCCCCCCGAATTGATCACGCGAGTTAAAAGTAATTAGAATATCAACAACGAATTGTTTTGAAATAAAGGATTCACAATAGCTATTTTGTTTAAAATGAATGCATTTCGAAACTAATTCGGAATGAGAACAAGTTATAAGAAGACTGCCGCTGTTGAAGTTTGACTTCATTTTGGAACTGTTTGAATTAGAGCTTAGAACTGTGTAGAAATTTTTATTTGCAATATTATGGTGGCATAGATTGAAATATTCTTGGAAAGAATTCTGTGACCTAGATTGGAATATTTAAATATATACTCAAATGTTAATGATCTGTAAAACAAGACATATACGGAAATAATTATAATGAATTGTTAAGCGGAAACCTCAGGCCTTCTTATTGGGTGAAAGCCCGAGAAGTTCTTCTGCTTTTCAGGGTCCGCGCGTGGCCTGGCTGGCCTATAAATGATAAAAACAGTTTTGTGAATTTTCGTGGTTTTTTTCAGCATTCTTTAAGGGAGGGATACTGGCCCAACTAGTAGTTTCCGTGATTTTTGTAAACTTTTGAATTTTTGAATTTTTTTTGATATGGGGCCAGTATCAGAGGGTGGAGGACCCCAGACCATCGGGGTCAGGGCTCCACTACCATCGGGGGCCCGGGGCTGTCTGCCTCACCCGGGTTCCTTGTAAAGAGAGGTAGCACTTTTTCCTTTTTCCCTTTTGTAGATTTTTAATTTTCTGGCTCCGTGCGTTGTCACGAGCACTGGGTCTGCTTAGTCAGCCCATGTTGCAGAGCCTGGGTGGTTTCCTTTACGGAACTATGCCCCCTTTTGGTCCTTGGGTATTTTTATATACCAGTTTGCGGCTACTGTATTATGACGGATGAAATAATACGTAGCATCCCGTTTCTTTGAGAGCAAACTAACCCCATTTTGTTTAAAGAACCCACCCCAGCCGCAGCGAGCTAGCAAAGCGGCACCCCAGCATCCGTCGGGGTTGGTTAAAGGGTGCTCCGCTAATGCGGACGAGGGGCCTTCACGGCCATTTCTAGGGCACCCTGCTCTCGGGGCAATTCTTTTTTTTGTTTAGCCTCTTGAATGGCATTAGCCATTCCACTTCAGACCTTAGCACTCTTGGTTCTGGACTTCGGTCTGGTTCTAAGTTGTGTTAAGGCAACTCCCATCTTACATATCGCTACAAATGGCGCCCAACGTGGGGCCCGAAACTTGTTTTGGGCAACCCACACCAAAGTGAGAAAATACTTATGAGTTTCGACTCATACTCCCCTTTAGACTTTACGTCTTCAATCCTTAAAATTTCCATTCTCACTAGCAGGTCTTAGAATCGCCCCCAATGCGATTCAATATACTTCGTTCGAGAGAACAAACCCCTTGAATTAAGACCTGCATCGCTCGCTCTTTCCTTACTAGCCGCAAACATCCTTCCCAGTCCTATCCGGTTAAATTCAATTCCTAGTTAGTTTACCTCTTGGGCAGCTTCCTGTTGTGTTGTCCTTTTGAGTTTTTTGACTCTGGGTGCAACCTGGAGGTTGGCCGCGGATAACAGGTTGTGGTGGTTTACCGCCGCTCCTGTCCCGGTCAACCGAAGGGCCCCTGCCCCACTTTATGTTGGGAAGCTGTCCCAAATTTGATATCCTTGCTGTCTTGATCCAGCTTCGGCTTTTGGCTTGAGTTTGGTTCAAGCTGTGGTGGATTACGTGGGGTTGGCGTGGTGCCACCTACACGTCCCTGCAGCTTGGCCAAACTTGAACCATTTGCTGAAGTTGAGTCAAGCAGCAACATAGTTGTTTTTGGTCCCTTGCTCCTCTCTTTTCGAGGAATTTCGGGTGAGAGAAACAGTCCCCCATACTGGGCGATTCCCCTTTTGGAATCGACCCAATTAAATTACTGAACTTAAATACTTCTCACACTTAAACACTTTTCACACTTAAACAGTTTTCACATTTGAACATTTTTCTCACCAAAACATTTTCATACGTAAATACTTCTCATACTTAAACATTTTGTAATTAAAATTTAAATTTCCTGCAATTTTGAAATCAATAGCCAGCCAGCCTGCGGACCTGAAATGGGGAAGAATGAATCGGGCTCAGCTCAATAAGAGGGCCGATCTTTGAAAATTAAATTTTGAAAATTATATTTTGAAAATTAAATTTTGAACTTATCTTTCTTGAGAGTTAGTCACACCACTGGTGTGCACCCATTTATATATATATTTTATATATATTTTTTTTGAATTTTTGGCATTCTTGCCCTTATCTGTTAAGATTTTTCTCTTTGGAAGAGTTAGTCACACCACTGGTGTGCAACCACTTATATCTATATTTTATATATAGCTTTGAATATTTGGCATTTTTCTTGCCCTTTAGCTGTTAAGATTGTTTTCTCTCTTTGGAAGAGTTAGTCACACTCGTTGTGCACAGGGTTGCATTTGAATTTGCAGCAACTCCTTAGTTATAAGCGTAATTAATTCGTTAGTCACGAGTATCGTGCATTTTCTTTGAATTTTCATCAATTATCAAATTTCACAGATTAGACATGCCATTGCATCACAGCAGTGAGGATCTGTCTGGCACCACGGTGGAGGCTCAGTGCTCCATATGCCAGCAGCCATTCGCCGCTGCCCAGGACACATATACCACAAAGTGTGGACACACTTTTCATGAATCGTGCCTGGAGCAATGGCTCAGAAACCGCACTGATTGCCCGCTGTGCCGTGGACCACTGAGTCTCCCCTTAGGAGCCAGACAGGCCCCCACTGCTGCAGCATCCATGCCACGAGGGGCTCGGCCCAAAACACAACGGCCGGGAGTAAGAACCCGAGGCATGAGAAGCAATGAAGATGTGGAAATCAGGGACTTTGATTTACAGGCCGAGTCGGGGGCGGAAGGTTTAATTCAGCCACCTGGCCCGTCATCAAAAGCGTCCCCAATCTCAGATGTGACGTCAGAAGCCGCAGGAGCGCGCTCAATAGTGCCCCAGGATTTAAGCGGACTTCAGCAACAGATTAACGAATTGCAGAACGGCATGCGTGTGATGCTGGAGCGCATGGCCCAATTGAACCTTCCGTCCCGGACTCGGAATGTAGAGTCGCCAAGACTGAACCCTCGCGCACAATCATTTGTTCCAGTGCCGCGATCCTACTCACCTCGCACCCCTCGTGGTAATAATGTCCAGTTCCACCACGATAAGGTGGCAAGCATCATTGGTGGGTGGGGACTAAAATTCTCGGGTCGTGAATCCTCCATGCCCGTGGAAGTCTTTATTAACAGGGTAGCAGCTCTTACCAGGAACACCTTGGGCGGAAATTTTAATGTTCTATGCCAGCATATGCATTTACTTTTGATTGGACCTGCCGCTGATTGGTATTGGCGGTTTTACAATTCGAGACGTGATTTCAGTTGGAGGGATTTGGAGTCGGCCCTGAGCGATCATTTCGCGGATCGCTTCACGGATGCCGACCTGATGGAACAGATACGAGGAAGGAAACAGCGACCCCATGAAACATTCGACGATTACAGTGCGGACGTCTACAAGATTGTCGACCGGCTACAGCGCCCTATTGGCGACGCGGACTTAGCTGACATTCTCAGACGCAATTTAGTGCCAGAAATCCGTCGTGGTCTGCTTCAGATACACCTTCCCTCTGTTCGTCTGCTCCGTCAGGCCGTCATCCGTGCGGAGAACTTTGAGATGGAGCTTGGAGGTCGACGCCGATCCTCCCAATGGAGACATGCTACAGAAGAATTACGTGAAGAATACCCGCTAGTCCAATACGAGGATTCAACCGATGAACCTGGAGTGGAGGCAGTCACGGTCCTGCCTACTTGCTGGAACTGCAAGCAAGTGGGACACCGTTTCGACGATTGTTTGGAGCCCAGAACAGTATTCTGTTATGGCTGCGGAAAGGCAGACACATATAAACCTAATTGTGTGAACTGCCAGACAAAAAACGGACCGCAGGGAGCGCGGAACAAGATCTCACGCCTCCCGCAGGGCAAGCAAGCTCCACCCCGTTCCAGCAGGTAGACAGGACTGATGATCTGTCCCCAAATTCCGTGGGCCCAACCACCAATGATGTTAGTATTCAGCCGAGTGGGGACTCTACTACCTTATCGATCCCACACTTACAGGCAGAGCCTCCTACACCTTTGGCTTTTCTGCCCTACCACATTAGATGGCGGAAATACACGGCGGTCCGAAACCGAATTTTTAACTCTGAAATTGACACCATTAAACAACCTTCTATTACACCTAAACGCTCAACGTTGAGAATGAGGCGTTTCTACGCTCAGTTCCGTCGTTGGCGTTATCAATTGGATTGTGCGACTCTGTTGAACGGGCCTCCAGGTGACGTTCGACCGTACGCTCAGGTTCTGTTGTTCGGCCAACTCACATCGGGTTTGATCGACACGGGAGCCAACGTGAGCGTGATGGCGGCTGATCTAGCCCGCTCATTCCTCGAGAGGAACGCTTTTCCCTGGAAAAGAGCTTCTCTCGGGTTGAAAACAGCTGACGGCACACAACATCAAGCCGTAGGCCGAGTATCAGCCGACATCACGTTCCGGGGGCTCACCAAGACGTTGACGCTGTGGATAATACCCACTCTCAGTCAGAATCTCTATCTGGGAGTGGACTTCGTCCGTCTTTTCGCCCTGGCCACAGACCTGTTCGCGCCACCACCACAGGTCGACACCACCAACAGCCTCGACGCACTCGACGATTGCGCCCACCCTCTCACACGGGAGCAGCATCGCAGACTTCGGTCTGCGATTGCTTGCTTTCCTTCGTTTGTTGTTGAGGGCTTGGGAAAGACTACGCTCATCCGTCATGAAATCGACACTGGTGACCAGAAACCCATAAAACAGAGACATTTCTCTGTGTCACCAGCTGTCGAAAAGCTCCTATATCAGGAAATTGACCGGATGTTAGCGTTGGGCGTAATCGAAGAGTCGAAGAGTGCATGGTCTTCGCCGGTAACGTTGGTGGTAAAGCCCTCGAAGGTGCGCCTATGCCTGGATGCCCGGAAGGTCAACTCGGTCACAGTGAAGGATGCCTATCCTTTGCCGCTGATTGATGGAATTCTCAGCAGACTTCCTAAGGCAAATTTCATCTCCAGCCTTGACTTAAAGGATGCCTTTTGGCAAATCCCTCTAGAGGAAAAGTCAAAGGAGAAGACAGCCTTCACTGTGCCCGGTCGACCCCTTTACCATTTTGTCGTGATGCCGTTTGGGTTGTGTAATGCACCCCAAACGATGTCGCGGCTAATGGATAAGGTAATTCCGCCCCAACTTAAGCACCAGGTATTCGTGTACCTCGACGACCTGTTGGTGATCACAGACGAGTTCGACGCGCACCTTCAGGTGCTTCATCAGGTCGCCTTCCATTTGAGGCAAGCTGGCCTCACCATCAATGTGGAAAAGAGTAAGTTCCTCTTGCGAGACGTCAAGTACCTTGGCCACATTGTTGGTGGGGGCACTATCCAAACCGATCCTGACAAGGTGAAATCTATCATGGATTTCCCACTTCCCTCTACCACGAAGCAACTCCGAAGATTTCTAGGAATCTGCGGTTGGTATCGGCGCTTCGTCAGGGAATATGCGTCATTGTCAACGCCACTGACAGACATGCTTTCTAAGCGGAGTCAGTTTGTGTGGACCGATGAGAGGCTAAATGCTTTCAAACAATTGAAACACAGCCTTGCTTCAGCCCCAGTGCTGCACAGCCCAGATTTCAACAAGCCCTTCTCCATCCAATGTGACGCGAGTCAACATGGAGTCGGTGCCGTGCTGGTGCAGCGCACAGAAGACGGAGCTGAAGCCCCCATCGCCTATATGTCCCACAAACTGAATCCCGCTCAGCGAAACTACACCGTCACTGAGCAAGAATGTCTGGCAGCGGTGTTGGCAATCAAGAAGTTCCGTGCCTACGTGGAAGGTCACGAATTTGAAATCGTGACCGACCATGCTTCCCTAAAATGGCTAATGAACCAACCCGACCTTAATGGACGATTAGCCCGGTGGGCCTTGAAACTTCAAGGTTTCAACTTCAAAATTGTCCACCGAAAGGGAAGCCAAAACGTAGTGCCGGACTCCTTGTCGCGCATGTTCTCTGCCGAGGCGTTGACGCCGGCAGAGGGCGAGGAGACTCCAATGGAACTAGACTTAGAGTCGCCCCACTTCAAAAGTGCCTCCTATACGGAGCTGGCGGCTAAAGTCCAGGCAGAACAAGACCAACTGCCGGACCTAAAAGTTGTAGACGGGTTCGTGTACAAGCGGACTGAGTATGCGACCGGAAACGGACTTCAAGACCAGTTGGCCTGGAAGTTGTGGGTGCCGTCAGAAATGACGGCAGAATTAGTGAAGGGAGCTCATGACCCACCCTTGAGTGCGCATGGTGGCGTGGCCAAAACCCTCGGGCGACTACGTCAATGGTTTTATTGGCCACGAATGGCCGCTCAAGTGCGTGAATATGTGGGATCATGCCTCACATGCAAAACCACCAAAGCCCCTTCACACACCCTTCGTCCACCAATGACGCTGCAGTCCGTTCCCGAGCGCATATTCCAGCGCTTGTACATTGACATCATCGGCCCCTACCCTAGGTCCAAGTCTGGCAACATTGGAGCTCTCATCGTCCTCGACCATCTTTCGCGATTCCCCTTCGTAGAGCCGCTTCGTAAATTCACTGCGAAAGCAGTTATTGACATTCTGAGGAAAAGGGTATTTCACCTTGTTGGAGTCCCGGAGAGTGTTGTAACAGATAATGGTGTACAATTTCGGTCGTCTATCTTTCAGACCTTTCTACAGGAATTCGGTATCGGACATACCTTCACCGCCGTGTATTCCCCTCAAGCCAATGCCTCGGAACGTCTCAACCGCTCCATACTAGCGGCAATCCGTTCGTACATTGATCCCGTTCAAAAGGAATGGGACGCCAAAATCCCAGAAATAACCTGCGCGCTACGTTCCGCACCTCACGCAACGATAGGCACTTCGCCCTATCAGGCAGTATTCGGGCAACCCATGATCACCCATGGCCGCACTTACCAACTGCTGCGGCAAATCCATCTTCTGGATGACCCCGAGACCACTCTGCCACTTCCTGACCACCTGGCAATTCTACGCCAGACCATCCGCGACCTCACCACAAAAGCCCAGTCTCGCAATGCCAAGGCCTATAATCTTCGTTCCAGGTTGGTTACATACCAGCCTGGCGAAGTGGTCTACAGGCGCAACTTCCGGCAAAGTGACGCAGCCGCGCACTACAATGCAAAGCTGGACCGGAAGTTCTTACCTAGTAAGGTAATTAAGAAGATCGGCGGTGCTTATTACCAGCTGGCCGATCAAAATGGACGATCAGTGGGCGTCTTTCATGCGAAAGACATCACTAAGTGATATACCCACTAGTTCACCAGTTCACGACCTGTTTCCAAATTTTATTTGGAAGATCGTCCATTTGCGCCTATTTCAGGTGTCACTCCTGCCCCAATTAGAAAGTATCTAGAGATGTTCACCTGGTTCACCATTTCCTCTATCAAAGATACTTTCGTCATTAACTTAGCATACGTGTTCACGAAATTTCCTACAATTATATTTACCCCTTTTTATTTGCTCACTAGTTCACGCAAGAAATCTAAAAGATTGGATAGTAAAAGACTTGATCACCTGTTCACGTCATTGTCTTTCACATATTACATCCATCCTTCAGCTCTTTCCACGCACTTGCCCTTGTGGAAAGATCTGTGTTGTAGCATCCAGTAATTTTTATATTTTTTATCCAAAAATTACTGGTCACACATCTCCGACCCACACTGTATGGATCGGAGACGCTACAACATTTTGCGATTGAAACCACATTTCAATCGCACAAAAATAAGTCCCGTACGTCCCCGGCGACCTTATTATGGAATTCGAGTAGCAACAAGTTCTAACGGGATCTTGTTTTGCGACTCGAACTGGCATTTTGCGAGCTGGAGCTGATAAGCTCGACAGACAGTCGGTTGATAGACGTGTGGGCGAGTGGCAGTTTTTGGCATGGCGGGTGGCCGAAAACGAGCTATTGGACATATTTCGATCATCAATTGTCCATGGTAGTGAGTGGAGTGTCGGCAACCGTTTCATTCGCTTCGCAAAGGAGTTTCTATGAAAAGTTGAAAAACTCTCTAGTGTCTTTATTGACTTTCATTTGTGTTCGTTGCGTTTCGAATCGACCCGAAAATCGCTGGAAAAGTAGATGGGTGATAGTGCGTTTTCGAGCGTGAGAAGATCGTCGACAGTGAAAATTTTCATTTTGATTAGTCTGAAACAGTGATATAAATTGTGGAAGGAGGCTCGGAATCCCGTAATTAAATCTTGGTGAAAAATGTCGTGCAACTAAAAGCGATTTAATGTCATCGCTACTGTGATGGCTGTTGCAATAATATACTTGCAAGTCAGGAGACAATCGTTCCTGCTATTCGGAAAAGAAAATATGAATTGAAAGTGAAACTTTGTGTTGATCGAACAAGCCTACATCCCCATTATATAGTAACGAGCTCGTGATGTAATCAGTTCCGCAATAAAAACTTCAGTTGACGATCAAGTGATAGTCATTCGGGCCAAGCTTACAGTTATTCTCGCATGGTTAGGCAGTTCCGTGCTGAAGATATTTTGGTTTTCTTCGGAAACATCCTACGAATCACCTTGTGCGTTGCTCAAAGGCAACAATAGCGGCAGCGCCCACCAACGAACATTACCACCATCAGAAGCACGTGGAGAAAACTTCACGGCGAAAAAGGAAGGTCCTGAATTGCCCGCTTTCGTAGCTGATGAAATTGCATGTCACTGGAAACGTTCAGCAGGTGCTTTAGATGTTAACATGGAGTGAAATGTTGACGATACTATGGTGACTACTGTAAACCTTGCGAAGCGACCTCCGAACGGTGAACCAGCGAAAGCTCGCGTTTACCTGGAACTATCATAAAGATAAGTTGGATATATTACGTTTACTGTTAGAAACCCGTTACGTCCAGCACATTGGTTCATCAGATCCGACTTAGAATTACAAATCGAAGAAGAAGGTTTGTTTTGCTGGGATACGTAAGAATATTTAAACAGATAGTTTACTATAAAAGATACGCTTGACAAAAATAATTAATACATTGGAGCTAGTATTGAAAACGTATGTCTATAATTTACTAAATTTATCTTGGCTATTCAAACAAACATTAAATAAGAATTTGAAAGCGTTATTAAAGTAAGAAATTGATTATCTGAATATTTTGAGATTAGTAACGGAAACATGTTGAGTAAATTAAAAAAAAAAACAAAGAAATAGAAAAAATGGAATCAAACTCATTACGTGTTAGGAACAACTCGTTGTATACTAGCGTGAGAAAAAAAAAAAAATGTCTCCGAAATAAGTAACTAAGTGCTACAAATGTGGCAGTGCGCCTGAATACGAGTGGAAACAATCTGTTTGTGTGTGTGGTTGTGCGTAGTTTGCATGTGAGAACGGAAACGAATGCAACGTTTTTCTTTGATTATTATTACCTTCTGAATGATATTTGGGTAAAATTTTGAACGCAAATGAAGGGTGAATATGCATGAATATTCGGAATGAATTGAATTTGAACGAATAATCTAATGTTTATTATGGAAGTGAGTTTCCAATCGGATGTAAGGAGAAAGGTGTGGCGAAAAGCAAACAGAGACCTATGAGTTCCCCCCGAATTGATCACGCGAGTTAAAAGTAATTAGAATATCAACAACGAATTGTTTTGAAATAAAGGATTCACAATAGCTATTTTGTTTAAAATGAATGCATTTCGAAACTAATTCGGAATGAGAACAAGTTATAAGAAGACTGCCGCTGTTGAAGTTTGACTTCATTTTGGAACTGTTTGAATTAGAGCTTAGAACTGTGTAGAAATTTTTATTTGCAATATTATGGTGGCATAGATTGAAATATTCTTGGAAAGAATTCTGTGACCTAGATTGGAATATTTAAATATATACTCAAATGTTAATGATCTGTAAAACAAGACATATACGGAAATAATTATAATGAATTGTTAAGCGGAAACCTCAGGCCTTCTTATTGGGTGAAAGCCCGAGAAGTTCTTCTGCTTTTCAGGGTCCGCGCGTGGCCTGGCTGGCCTATAAATGATAAAAACAGTTTTGTGAATTTTCGTGGTTTTTTTCAGCATTCTTTAAGGGAGGGATACTGGCCCAACTAGTAGTTTCCGTGATTTTTGTAAACTTTTGAATTTTTGAATTTTTTTTGATATGGGGCCAGTATCAGAGGGTGGAGGACCCCAGACCATCGGGGTCAGGGCTCCACTACCATCGGGGGCCCGGGGCTGTCTGCCTCACCCGGGTTCCTTGTAAAGAGAGGTAGCACTTTTTCCTTTTTCCCTTTTGTAGATTTTTAATTTTCTGGCTCCGTGCGTTGTCACGAGCACTGGGTCTGCTTAGTCAGCCCATGTTGCAGAGCCTGGGTGGTTTCCTTTACGGAACTATGCCCCCTTTTGGTCCTTGGGTATTTTTATATACCAGTTTGCGGCTACTGTATTATGACGGATGAAATAATACGTAGCATCCCGTTTCTTTGAGAGCAAACTAACCCCATTTTGTTTAAAGAACCCACCCCAGCCGCAGCGAGCTAGCAAAGCGGCACCCCAGCATCCGTCGGGGTTGGTTAAAGGGTGCTCCGCTAATGCGGACGAGGGGCCTTCACGGCCATTTCTAGGGCACCCTGCTCTCGGGGCAATTCTTTTTTTTGTTTAGCCTCTTGAATGGCATTAGCCATTCCACTTCAGACCTTAGCACTCTTGGTTCTGGACTTCGGTCTGGTTCTAAGTTGTGTTAAGGCAACTCCCATCTTACATATCGCTACAAAACATACATTCATTTCGTGAAAAAATCATTTCATTATAACGCAATATAATGCGTTCATTTTTTAACTAATCAAATAAATTTTGTGCATTGTGCAAATTGAAACGTTTGTCAGAACGCTCGAAATCAATGCAGGTAACAGTTCTAGACTGGAAATTGGAGCGAATGCAACAAACTGCGTTCAGTGAATCTTCTCTTATTCTGTTTCGCTTTAAAGTTTTACAATGGAGAATATTGTTTCCGATTTAGCATTTGAATGTGGCAAATCTAGAGCATACTTTGATATCTTAGTTAAAAGAGGAAACATGCCTGCATCCTCAAAATTTTTTTGTTTTTTCTATTTCTTTCGAAAACTCCTCTACTGTTAGCTACAATAATCTCCGCTTTTCATCACTTGAAAAAGTTACTGCTAGATCTCTCCATTCGATAATTACAATAGATTCTACAAAGCCATTTTTTCTGCCAAATTTTTGAACTGCAGCGAATTCGTTCGTTTTAAACTATCAAGAGCTATTTGGGGGCCTCAAAACTCAATATCTTTAAAGATAACATCATTAAATGGTAATCTCTCTTTCAGCTCTTTACATGTCGTAACGTAAAACTCTTTTCCTATTTTTTTGATATCTAATTTCCAGCTTCTTCAAAAGACGCTATGTATTCTTCAGATTTTGATCCCAAATAAGTATCCACATCTGAAACTAAATACTCTTCATTCAATTTGATATTTTCCAGCAAGTCAATAAAACCAGGTTTCACAAAATTTAAGCAATTCTTCTGAAAATTTTATCGCACTCAGCATACAATTTGTGAATCAGTAGTTGCTTTGACTGAAACGGTGCATTAAATGTATTGAAATAGCTTAAACTCTGTTCTACAAAGCTGTAAAATGCCTTCAAACGATTATTCTGCATTATTTCGTAACCATATTTTGCTTTTGGCCGTTTTGACTTAAACTTTTTGCTGAAAATCGCTAATCGGATGTCTTGAGAAGCGATTCTTCTTCATTTCATCCCAGGTTTTAGCTGAAATGTAAGAATATATGAGGAAATGTCAATATTGCCTGGGTTATTCAAATTCTTTCTCAAATATATTTGGTGGAAATTTTACGAAAGATTTTTATTATATTTAAACCATTTCTCCCACGATTTTGTTCTACGAACAGCACTTTTTCCCTTTTCCCTTTTTCAAGTTTTAGAAGTCGAAAAATCCCACAAAATGGGAAAATTCCCACAATATCACAGCACTGATTCTGAGTCGGCCAACTTTTCGGCAGATGCTCCAAGCTGTTTATCAATCAAATATCTAGGCTTTAATATTTTTCGGTATGGTGTTGTTGACAATTGAATTTCATTCCCTATCTGACTGCTCTAGCGTGTAGACGCTCCTTGAAAAGCTGTCTGGTTAAGTGTGAATTTTTGGAATCGGTTGTGACGCCATTTTGGCTTTTGTAAAATTGTAAGTTGTGAGGTGATTCTTTTGTGGTCTTAGGAATCCTTTTTGGATTTTTGTAAGTAATATTATAAAATTTTTGATTTGAAGTTTAAATAAACTCCGCAAATAGGAGTATATATCTGTACCCTTGGGTGTTCGGTGGCATTTTTGCATAGAAAAGACACTATTGCACGTGGGTTGCACTGAGAATAGAACAAAGGATTTAGGCAAAAACGAAATAAGATGGGGTCGGAGCCCCCTGATATAAACGTTGTAGATCGTAGTTTGGAAAGAAATGCGATGAAAAGAAAGAAAGAAGCAAACGTAGAAGGGTTTAATATGGTTTCAAAAGGAGCAAGAAAAAAATGCCTAAAGTTGATGAAATTAGCAATAAGGAAGTAGATATGGAAGATTTTGATATTACTCCTGGTCAAATAGGGAGAAATAGTAATAAAATAAATAAAGTGGATAAAATAATTCAAAAAAAAAATTACCCGGTTTTAATGATAGCGAAAAATATAAATGACAAGAGAGTGAGACTTGACCCGGTGATTCTATATAAGTTGAAGAAAGATCTTGTAATTAAAGGAATAATAGAAGTTAAAAGTTTTGGATATAATAAGGTTAAGGTGATTTTTGATAGAGCCGAAGAGGCAAATGATTTTGTAGAAAAAGGAAAGAATGTATTGAAAGGTTATATTATATTTATACCGAATAACTTTATGTACAGATTTGGAATAGTGAGACAGATCCCCTTGTGCTTCAATGAGAATGAATTACTTGATGGATATGCATGTGATAAGCATGGTAATAGGTTAGCAAATAGTAAGATAACAAATATTTACCGAATCATGAGAAAAGATAGTGAAGATAAGGAGAAGCTAGTACCAACGACAACGATGAAGGTGACATTTGAGGGAGATGAATTGCCAGACGGGATTAGGCTAGATTTTCTAAACTTGAAGGTTGACTACTTTATACAGAGACCGAAGCAGTGTTTTCAATGTGGTAGATTGGGGCATTTTGCGGCACAGTGCAAAAGCTCGAATAAAAAATGTTTAAAGTGCGCTTCAGAGGAGTGTGATGGAATCTGTGGGGAAATAAAATGCTTACTATGCAAAGCGGAAGATCACAATGCCAAAGATAGAAACTGCCCAATATGGGTGAAACAAAAATTGAATTTGGATATGGCATTTAAACTTAATGTATCAATTAAGGAAGTGAGAAAAATGCAGTATAATAATAGCTTTGAGAGTCTCAGGGAGGTGGACATTGGTGATGAGGGGGTTTTCCCGATGCTGAGCAGAACGAAATATTCTAACAATAGAAACCAGCAGATGGATGCTTTCAGGACGTCTATTAAAAAAAGCTACAGAAATGTATTAGTGGAGAAGGTGATAAAACCTAATAAATTAATTATAGGCGAATCAATTGGTGGAGAACCATTAGAAACTGTTTATAAATCAGCAATGAAACTTAAAGTTACGGAAATCGAAAGATTAATAAATAACTTAATAGTAATTTTAAAGAATGAACAAAGTGGTGCTAAGAGGATTGTAAATGAGGAAATTGTAAATAATGATTGTAAAGTAATAAGTCAGGATAGTGCAATACATAATAGTGAGTTTGATCTTTATGCATTAGGAAATAATCTAACTAGTGAGATATAATAAGGAAATTGTAAATATATATTTAAAATTAATAAATGAAAATTATGCAATTTAACAATTAATTAAGAAAAAACCTTGGTAGTTTAATAATGTTTCTTAATACAAACAAAATTGATATTGCACTAATTGCGGAATCGTTACTACCATTTGAATATAATAAAGTGAATTTAATAAGTGGATATAACGGAATATTCAAAAATCGATATAATAGATTAGGAGGGGGAGTAGCAATGTTTATTAAAAATGATATTAAGTTCAAAGAAATAGTGGTTGAGGGGGAAATAGAGTTTATATGTGTCAAAACCTTAAACTTAACGAGAAATATAATTATTGGATCTGTGTATATCCACCAAATTTTAGTAATGTAATCTTTGAAAACAATTTAAGACAATTTCTAAGTAAACTTGGGGGAAATGACGAATTTATTATTGGTGGGGACTGTAACGCGAGGAGCAAAAATTGGGGAGACCATACCCAGAATGCGAGAGGAAGAAAGTTAATGAAAATTATAAATTAGCGTGATTTAAGACTACTAAACAATGGAATGTTCACATATAACAGTAATATTAATGGGAGGAAGGGAAAATCGGTTCCTGATATCACGATAACAAACATTGTAGAGAAAATAAACTGGAAGTGTGAGGGTAATTGTCTTGGTAGCAGTGGTCGTAAAATAATTACTTTAGAAATATTGTGCAGTAGGGTTAGTTCCACAAGAAATATGAATAAAAATAAAGTGATAAATGAAATTAAAGAAACTAGGATATCAAATGATTTAGATGAGATTATGAAAGAATTTGAAATAATTATCAATAGAAATATTCAGGTTAGGAACAGCAGGAATTTTAAGGAAGTATATTGGTGGAATGAAGCGTTGAGCAATAGGTGGAAGGAGAAGTTGGCCAAGAAGAAACAGTTTAATAAAAGAAGTACTCCAAATAATTATATGATGTGGAAAAGGTCATGTGAGATGTGGAAGACGGAAGTGAGAGAGGCGAAAAGTGTAGCTTGGGAAAAGAAAATGATGGAGATTATGAAGAAAGGAAATATCAAGGAGTTCTGGGATTTCAACAAAAGAATTAAAAAAAGCTTTGTGGCTACTAACCCCTCAAGTTGGGATGAGGACAATACTAATAGTTATTTGAATGTATTAGGGAGTAAAATTAGTACTAATAATATCATACTATCTAGATTAGAAGGTACCAGTAGAGTGGAAAGTTTTAGTATAAGGCAACTAAAAAGTGTTCTAGCTAAACACAACAGAAAATCTGCTCCGGGAGTGGATAACACTACATACGAAATTGTCAAATCACTGAATGATGACAATTTGGAAAATTTAACGTGTGCATTTAATGAAGTGATTAAAGGAAAATACCCGAACAAAAGACTGCTAAATATTAGAATTTCTCCGATATTAAAACCTGGAAAGGATCCAAATAATTTAGATAGTTACAGACCGATTTCGCTAATAAATGTGTTTATAAAGATTCTTAACAATCTAATTAAAGATAAACTCCTTAAAAATAAGTCCTTATACAGTTATATACCAGAAGATAGTCATGCGTATTTGGGAGGAAGGTCTACGCAGACCTGTAATCATATAGAACACGTTATAAGAGAAAAACTAATAAAGAGTGAAAAAGTTATGGCGGTGAGTGTAGATATAGCAAACGCCTATGAGAGAGTGGATGCTCAAATTCTGAAGGAGATTTTAGTTGCGTTAGAAATACAAATAAGCCTGAGAATTTGAAGTTTATATGTAAAAATGAAGGTAGTTTTGTAAGTATTAATGTAAATAGTCATGAAGCTGTAAATATAGTGTTAGAAAGCAGTATTAATAGAAGCAAAGTGGAAAAGACTACTGTATTACTGTGTGATGGCGCTAAGAGTATTTTAGCAGTTGGAGGAGCTGCCTGTACCTGGAATATGAGTTCAAAAATTCAGTTCAAACTAAGAAATAATAGGTCTGTTTCCGTACTTGAATCTATTATAATATATTAAAATAGATTCGCAGCAAGTCGTTTCCGTACTTTTGCTGCAAGCCAAATGCAAGCCAAATTTTGCAGCAAAAAGAAGCCGGCTGCCAAATTCTGCTACTGCTGCATTTTGCTGAAAGTACGGAAACAGACCTATTACGTCTATAATAAATTGTGAGCTCATAAGCATTTTGGAGGCAATTAAGCAAGGAATTAATTTAGGTGTCAAAGATTTAATAGTTCTAACGGATTATAATATAGCCTGCTTGGAATTAGACAGTAATTTAAGTAAAAAGAATATTATAATTAAGATATATAAATATATGAAGGAGAATCAGGATCTAAAAGTTCCTGGGCACTCAGGACATTTGAAGACAATAGAGATTGATGAATTAGCAAAATGTGCATTTCTTGAGGATAATGAAATATTTTATGAACATGAGGCTGATGAAATTTTGGATATCATAAATAAGATTATTTTGGACGAATGGAAAAGTGAATTTTTAGTTAAAGTAAGAAACTTAAATCCATGTACATGGGTGAATACTGATTTAATTTTCAGAAATAAAGTGTGGTTCAAAGAACTAGGATTAGGAATTGGATGCCTCACTTGCCAAATCGATTAACTCCATTTTCTGATTTTATTAAATGTTACTATCAAAGCACTTAAGAAGCTCCTAACTGTATATATTCAAAACAAATTTCTCTAATAATAGGTATTAACACCACTAAATACTTATTATTAGAGAAATTTGTTTTGAATATATACAGTTAAGAGCTTCTTAAGTGCTTTGATAGTAAAAATTTAATGAAATTCAGAAAATGGAGTTAATCGATTTGGCAAGTGAGGCATCCAATTAAGGAAGTTAAAAAATAAGTAGGTTAATGGTTAATAACGCACTAAATAATAAGAATAGAGTCAGGTTAAGAATTTACGAAGACATCAACTGTGAGATATGTGGAGAAGTCGATGATATGGATCATAAAATTTTTAAATGCACCGAATATATAAGGGCCAGATTAGATTTTGAATCGTTTAAAGCAAATAGAAATGTAAATGAGATAATCACAAAACACAACAGAAATCATTTGAAGCAACTTAGTGAATTCCTCGAAAAATGCGATATTAAAATATGATATTTGAATTATGTTGTAACGAAGCATAGAATTAAATGCAACCAGACTTCTTGTTTTCCCTTTCACTCCCTAGCCCCCGTCTGAGTATATGCAACAAGATAATATGTATTTAAATAAGTTAAATCAATACTAAATGAAAAAGAAGTTATATCTAATCGTGTACACGTTGGCTGATGTCTGCTGGTCAGGAAGCCAAGACTTTTTCTGCAAAGCGCAGGAAAACCGGAGGAAAAAAAAATTGAATTTGAAACTGGTGTGGTGGTTAGCATTATTTTGATTTGTTCTAAGTCTTTCTTAGTTTCCTCAGTTACTCCTATTATGTTATTGCTTCTACTTTTCTATCTATATTTTTATTGCTTCCTTGATGCATTTCGCTTGGTTTTCAAGCGTTTGGTTTTGATTTCCAAGGTCTATTGATTGACAATCTAACGACGTCTTGACGTCCTCTGAGTATCATTCCATATTTTTCTCTATTAGCATCAGCATTTGCACCAAGTCAATCTCGGAGTATGCATTTTAGTTCTTTAATCTGCAATCTTCTGTATGTCTAGAAACTAGAACGTTTTAGGATCCACCAAGTCTTCGGATACTACCGCGTCGGTTAAGTGGATTATTAATTTGCTTTTAACATCTGAACGTAGTTGGTTTGTTTTATGGATCCAATATATAAGAATGCAATTTGGCGCAAATAAATTATGACGACATTAAATTTCGAAAATCCTCTAATTTTATCCTCTTTTTAGTTATTGTTCACTCTTTTGTAATCAAGATTGCTAGCTTCTTTGTAGTTTTATTTATTAATCTTTAAACATTTTCAATCCGGTAAAGTCCAGTCAATAGTTAAGCATGTAGTATCTGTGATCTCAAGTAAATTGATGTTAGTGTTTCAACGATAGTTTTAATCGCATTGGATTTCATTAAATGCATTCAAATTAAATTTATTGTGTTCATGTACAATGTTAATCAGATAAAAAGGAGCAAATCCACCCACTAAGCTGCTTTATTTGAATATAATAGGAGTTGTCTGATTATTATATTCGTTCTTATTTGACAATCCACCAATTTTCTTCTAATTATTTATGTATCATCTGCAACGCCATCATAGACCAAAGAATGCTGTATTTTGCGTTGTCAAAAGCTTTTGTTCTTTTGTTCTGCTCATCGTGATATCAAACCAAATGTTTTCAGGTCAACAAACGGTCACAGTGTAGTCTGTACTACTCACAAACCCAGATGCCTAATTTATACATAAATATACCTTATATTTCTATAAAATTCTTCATTCACAGATGAAGAGTTCTTTAACCATTAGCATCTAGACGATAATTAAACTCTTAAGATGTTCGTGCTCTATTTGCTATTCCCAGTTGGAATGTGAACTGTTTGTATGAAATGTATCTCAGTAGATGCCTCTTTCTTAAGAACATAACAGGCCAATTGGATTATCACCTCATTAAAAATTAAAATGTTTCTTAAGCTACAATTATATCTACTCATTTTTTTCTTTTGCTCAATATTACTTATAAATCAAGTATATAGTAAGAGAAAAGGAAAATTCCTGATATTCCCTCCAACATCTCCTACGAGAACCCAGGTATGAAACAGTATTCTTTTTGTTTTAAAAAGAATATAATAGTTTTGAAACTAAATACGTATTTTTCCCAGTTGATTTATGGCATCGGTATTCCTGTTGTACCCTTAGAAGTTGAATCAATGACAAGTGGTTGGGTACTGAAAGCCGAATACTTCCTGCCAATAATGGCCAAAGATCTTCGACCTTTAAAACTAACGCCGCAGCCGATCAACAATAACCGCGCGCTAAACTCGGACGTTGAATTCGATAACAATACATGGCACCATAATGGTAACTACGATGATGAACATACTCTCGAGTACATTCGTCAGTCACATAGTGCGGCAAATAGCAACGGTAAACTTGGTAGATATAGGTGGGCGGTCTATGGAATTCTGGAGACCTTGGGTACAAGGTAATACATATAGTATTGAGAATGCTAGTAGTGAATATAACGGATATTGTATTGTTTCAGAATGGGGCTAGATGGAAGAGCATGTATGCTTAGAACTATTTGTGAAGTAGCCGAAGCACCATTTCACTATGGTAACGGTTTGCTTGGGGAACTTCTTCATATTATTCTTACGTATGTATATTTAATAGGTTGCAATATATTTTAATTTCAAAGCAACGTATCAAATTGTAGACCTTCTTCGTCAGAAGATCCACTTTCGAAACATTCCGATAATGAATATTTTCATGCTGAGATTTTGGGACGATCTGGAGCATCCTGTGGTCAAGTGTTTAAGGAATGCACAAAGTCATTATTGTCAATTATCTCGAAAACTGAGAATTTTGTTCATAATGTATTCTCATAGAATATATCTTTCTAGATAGCTAAATTTTATTGTATGTATGTATATATTTATTGACAGTCAGAAAATGTTTATTTTAAATGATGATGTTAAGAGAAAACAATTATGATAGAAAATATATGGCTTATAAAAGTTCAGATATAAATTTTTCACAAATATGTCAGTGGCTCTAACTAAGCTCAAATACAGCCAGGGCCGTTATTTTAATCATCCTTTAGTCTATCTACTGTCATTTCAAGATGAGTTTTACATGTGGACAAACTAGTCCCTAGTACAATTCAATATAGTCTATTAATTTAAATAAGTAATAATTAGACTTAATTGACACTTTCTCGCCAATAGCATGTATTCTTCCTTGTTAAGATTATAAATACTTTCATCTGCCAGAAAATAGCGTAGTTATTAATTACATTTCAAAAATGTTCGTCTCAATTGAGAAAATGTTTTTAATATTGTTCAGTATCTCTCAAGCACACTTAGCAATTGGATTATCTCTGCATAATATCACTAAACGTTTTCTAATATTTCCACAAGCCGCACCAACACGTACACAGGTTAGATTGACTGCCATTGTTAATCCTTTTTCAAAATGTTATTTTCTATTTAGTATATTATATGTATATTTATAGTATATTGTAGGTGTTGGAATTCCAGCAGAATTAGATGTTGAAACGATAACAGTTGGTTTTGCCCTGAAGGCCCAATACTATTTACCTTACAATGCAACTCAGCTTCGTTATAGTTTGACAGCATCCGGATATCCTATCACACGGAGATCTAGCAAACGAAACCGTAAACTATCTAACCCACGACTATTTGCCTATCGGGTTTTGGAACGAATTCTCAATGGGTATGATGCAGTTTTCCTGGTTGAGACTAGTTTGTGATGTAAATTTGTTTTTAGAATGGGTCATGATGGACTGGATTGTGTTTTGATGGCAATATGTGAAGCAGCACAAATACCGTTTGAAGATGATCATGTTATAGCGGAAGTCTTTCATATATTTTTTACGTAAGAATCAATATATGGAGAACTATGGAGAAAGACTCAAATTTGTTTTAGGCCTTCTTCTAGTCCAGCCGAATTGAGATTTAAATCCATTCAAAGGTACTTGCAAGCTGAGCTTGCTGGCAGTATTGGCGATCCTTGTCATCTTCAATATCCTCGTTGCAAACTTTCGATAATGAAACTTATATCTGTCGTTGTTTGACAGTTGTATGATGATCTATGGTAGAAGAGACTCAGTTTTCTACACAATAGAATATGTTTTTGATAAAGTTGGTGGGGTAAAATAGCTCGATATTTAAATAAATATTTTAAGATGAAATAGAAATCTTCATTTCTAAGTGTACAAGCTGATTTGTCTATCTGTGACGAGAGAAAATTTATCCAACAGAGACTCTGAGCACGCTTTGAAAATTCGGTCACAAGGAGCATCCAGTTTACCGAGTCGTTCAGCATGGAAATACTCGTTGTCGGAATGCTTACTTAAGGGTTCACTTGATGATGACGGGCTGTAAGCAAAAAAAAAAAAGTCATAATCATTCACCAAATGAAACCGATGTACTAACGTGAATAGTATATGTAACACTTCTCCAACAACGCCACTTCGCCAGTCAAATGGAATCGCTCCAGCCTCACAGATGCTTCTCAGAACGCATGCCCGTCCATTGTAGCCTAGTCTGGTGATTTCACAGAAAACTGTTAAACGTGATCTTTTCTTCGTGAGAACTTTTATGAAGTAACGGTTACCTGGTTGCATGCACTTCCAATGCATGGTAAAAAATCCAACGGTATTGATTCGTATCTACTTCATTGGGAAAATATTTCTTTGACTGGGCTATATTTTTCGCGGATTCGGCCTTGTTGGTCTTAGTGGCCTGTCGCTTCTTGAAATACTTTGCATACGGAGACTTCCATTCCTTGATTTTCATTGGGAATGGATACGGAATTCGTATAACATAGCCTGTTGTCATCGCACCACCAACCACATCCCATGGAATACCAAGCCCATATATTAACTGAAAATATTGTGTACCGTTTTCATCCTCTCTCTATAAACGCAACCAACCAAAAGGACAAAAACACTTACGCTCACAATAACTTGACCTTGGGCTTCCTCTTCCTGAGTTTGGATTAAATTTTTGTTCGAGATCACAAGAATCACAAACAAGATGCATAAAAATCGAACAATTACTGTAGAGTTAGAAGTCATTTGATCAAACTTGTCTTGCACTCGACGTTACAGTGCAAAATAAAATCTCCAAACTTCACGGTATATTGACTTAAAATTGAAAAATATGTTGATTGAAATGATTAACATTTTTCTACTACTTATGAATTTTATTAATTTAGTATTTATAGAGCTGGGATAGATTTTAACCCTTACTCGTGACTTTGACTAAGGTTGATGTTTGATATTTATGAAGTACTATATAGGAGCCGCATAGTATGCATTTTGGTAACAGGACTTAGAAGGCACTGGACTAAGCCAATTTGATTGGCTTTTACGAATTTTAGAGAATATAAATAAATTTAAAATAGAAACCATTTTTTGCCAGTTAATTTTGCCTTCAATTCAACTATCCATTAGGTCGAGTTCAAAATAAATTTAGGAAAACTATTACTAGGGTCAAACCACAAAAATTGTAGCTATATTTGAATAAGAAAGACCGGAATATCCTTATGAGTTGGAGCATCACAAGCCGTTCACATCTAGCGAAACTTTGTTAATTACAAGGGGCGGCTGATCAGTTCAGTTGTTAATTACGAGGGGCGGCTGATGAAAAGTGTAGTTTTATATTTTTTTTATTGTTCAATGTAATTTCCCTCAAATGAAATACACTTTTCACATCGTGAATATAATGCCTTTATACCACTGAAAAAATATTCTTTAGATTTTTCTTCAAAATGAATTTCTACGACCGCCTTCATCTCATTGCCACCCGAAAATCTTCGTCCCCAGAACTCCTTTTTTAAATTTGAAAAAAGTAACTAGAAGTCATGTCCAAACTGGTCAATCAATTTCTCTAAATCCTGTAGCTTTCAAGGCATCGCTCCCAACCCCAATGGGGTGAACGGGTGCGTTGTCTTGCAGAAACAACTTTCCGCGCGCCAACTTGCCACGCCTCTTCTGTGCGACGGCCTCACGTGTCTGACCCAGTAAATTAGCGTAATACTGGCCGTTCATTATAGTCCTTTTAGGCAAATTATCAAATAATAAAATTCTCTTGCTAGCTATCCCAGAAAATGGTAGCCACAATCTTCGAAGCCAACTTTTCCACTTTGAATTTCTTTGTTGCCTTTTTTCCTGTTTTATTCACTGCATGGACTCTTGTTTGGACTCGGTATCATACTGATGAATGCAGGTTTCATCAATGGCCGCAATGCGGCTACAAATTTCATAAAAATCACCCTGGCACATCTCCAAAAAATATTTACAACTCTCCAATCGTCGCTGCTCCTCGATCGTTGTGAGCATTTGCGGCAGGGGTTTTCTCAGGAATTTTTCATGGGGGGTGTGTTCAGACTTTCAGGAGGGGTGTCCCTTTGGAACAAAGGACACAAAGGTACCTTTGTGTAGGAAAATTGTCCGCGTTAGGGGGGGTGTATGCACTTTCCAGGGGGGGTATTAGGGGGGTGTTAGGGGGGTGTAGGAAAATCTCTGATTTGCGGTACCCAACGAGGAAACATTTTGATCATGTGCAAATGTTCATGTAAAAGCTTTCCAACTCATTCTTTGCTAATTTGTAGTTCTTCTGTTATCTGCCACAATTTAATTATTCGATCAGCCAGTACTAATTTTTCGATTTTGTTGAAAATGTCCATTCTTTGGTCACGGCCGTCACTGGGTCTCTCTTTTTTTACCATCGTATATGAAGATGCAGAATCGATGACATCTCTACAAAAAAACATTTCGGCTCATTTCCTTTTTTAACAAGGAATTTAATCACGGCGCGGTGCTTCAAATTCCAAAAATTTTCAGTTCCCGTTGACATGTTGCTGTTGCTTGATCCAGGGATGGAAATACAATAAAAAAGACGTGTAATTTATACTGCGATAAGTCGTCGCTAAGTACTTTAAGCTGCAAACTTATCAACCGCCCCTCTTAAGTTATGTTGTTTTTCTACATTAAAAGCCATTGAAACTAATTCTCATATCCAATATATTCAAATTAAATCCATGATATTCACTTGCATATCGATTTGATGCAGATTTATGACGATAATAATTAGCTTCAATGTATTATTTAAATAAATTATGAGATCTTCAAATATTTATTGATTTCACCATCAAAACCGCAATGTCAAATGAACTTACGCTCGTCTTGCAAAGGGTTAACTGAAACCAAAACTATTGAACCGTAACGACATTCGATTCGTGTTGATGTCCATTATTTATGAATAGCTGCGATTATATGTTTATCGAACGCATACATTAATGCATATTATATTTGTATATATGCGTCAAATAGACTTTTTTAAATCTGTAATATTTCTGTAAAGTCCACTTTAAGCACTTTACACCCTGTACTCATATGCATAAGAATAAGTGTGAATAGCATTTTTAGTTTATACAGATATATGTAGGTAGAAAATCTCTCGTCCAATATACAAATTCCTATACTTGTATACATCAAACAATAAATGTTTAGTATTCCCTTTTTTTTGAAAATATACGCAAATATTTCTACATTGAATTCATTAAATTATTAAATTTTTAAACCGCAATTATTATCGTTTGGGCAAATATACTTGTAGCTTAGGAAATTCATAATATCACATCTCGAATAATTTGCATCTAAAATCATATGTTTGGGAATGCTATATTCCTGTTGCAACAAGAAATCGCGCTGTCTCGTGAATGATAGTATCAAAAGTTAAATGTGCTTGTTAAAACTATGGTTGGTTTCGAAGAAATTGTGATAATAATGGGTGTAATTGCGAAAATCAAATCGGAAATAGTGGAAAATATTAAAGGGAATAGTGGTCTACTGTTTCCGCAACAATCAACGCTTGGGGTAACCGCTCTAATGTAGCTGATATTCATAATGAAACGGTTTGTAATATACAATTATTTATTCAAGTATTTAGTTGCAGTGGCCATACCTCTCGAAGATGACAATTTTCCTACGTACTTTTCATTTGGTTTTGAAGAATACTTTCTTCTACCATATAAAAATTACGCTTGGGTGAGAAGTGAATTCAATTTAAGGCTCTGCCCAAACGGCAAACAGTATCTTTGCAGTTTCCCACGGAATCGAAGAGAAGCAGTGATCAAAATTCAGAAGATTGGAGCTCAAAAATGTGGAGTGAAGCGAATGCTCGATCTATTTACGAAAGTTTAATAACTCGAAAGATCCTTTACACAGCGATTGAAAAGAAACTCGATTTGTAGAAAGCATTTTCATAATTTTATCAAATAATGACGAACATTCTTGCAGTGTTGGAATTGACGGCAAACCGTGTCTCTTGCGAACTATTTGTGAGGTCAGTTCACACGATTTTGGTGCAGATAATGGTGTTTGGGGGGATCTACTGCATGTCATATTTATGTATGTAAACTTAACTAGACGATTTATTACATCGAATAGAAGGATTAAACTATATATTAATGCAGGCCGACAACATCTGCCGACGAGGGCCTGAGTGACGAATACTATCAAGCTGAATTTAAAGGCAATGATCATGACTGCACCTCGTACTTTGAAGATTGTCCCATCAGCTTACTTGATTTATTCACTAAAGAATATGATGTGTAACGAGTAGTGTGATAGTGTATCCTCTGTATATATTACTTTGTGCTTCAAATATTTTTGTATTGTAAATATGGTACTTCATATAATGAATTTGCTACAAATCATAAGGTACAGCAGCTGTTTTATGTAAACATTCATTTAAATCTTTGTATGCGTTAAATCGATGTACCTAAGTATATTTACTATTAAGAGATTTTTTGTCAGTAAAAATTGAATCAAATGTAACAATATTGTTTATATACATCATATCATTAATTTAAAATTTGGCATTGATTTGAAGAATTTCAAAAGAACTAAGAATGCCGTAAATATACTTACTTAACTGAATAGTGCTTCCAGCCATTTGAATTTATAAATTTAGAGATAGTTTATTATGCTTATACAATTTACAGCTAGTGCATATACATTGCTAGATGCGGTCACTGTTTAACAAAATACCTAATTGTGATACCAAGAGAAAGGGGCTCCGAAAAAAAGAAATAAGAAAATATACCAAAAAATCATTTTAAAAAAGCCCTGAATCAAACACGACAGGATTATTTTCGAAATTGTGGCTAAACTCGACTAAGTGTTCCCTATAGTCGCTATCGATAGATCTCTAGCTGCTATGTTTGTGTTTTTGTAGTTGTGTTTGTTTTTCTTTTGTTTGTTTGCTTGTTAATCAAACACACCAGCCAAACATCTATCGGTAATTGTCTAACGGATATGGGAAACATGTAGTCGAGTTTTACTAAAATTGTTTCACCCTTAAGGTTAGCATTTTTTCTGTTGCCACAGGCTCCTAGCATGTAAAATCATATTTGCTTTCCAACTGCCAATTAAGAGACTGTTTCACTTAAATCTTCTTGTTTGGTTGCTTGCTCTTTGGATTTTTACTACACAGTCTTTACTACGTACTAGCTAAATCAAATCAGGAGGATGCCTGCCTTCAAGCAGTAGTCACCAAGCAGTTGTGTGAAATATGATCTTCTCCCTGTTTTTTCGCTATATGGTTCACTTTTCAATAAACCGGGGGTTGGCCTTTTTCCTATCGGCACTTAGCCATCGGGTCCGACTTGTTATCAATTTTATATACTTTATTGACAATTACTACCATCGACACTGACGGGGTTCCTAGATCTCCCTCAATTAATTCTATTAAATTTCTACAAAAAAAATGCTCCTTTCCATTTATCTTTCTTTAATACCAGACTATCTGCACTTAATAAATTTCATGTTTTATGGTTATTTTTCTTATGATAATATAGATCAACACGCTGCAAGAAACTTTTCTTACATAGTTTACACACATACTTTTTAACATTCGAATGAAGTTGCATATGTGAATTTAAGTTTATCTTATAACTAAATCTAATCCCGCATTTCTTACAACTAAATGGGTTTTTTAGATGAGATTTTTTGTGATTTTTAAGTTGTCGCTGGTTGCAAAAATTTTGGCTACAAATATCACATTTGAAACCTTTTAAACATGTTCGTGTACGTTCATGTTTGCTCTTTTCGTTGTCTGTTCCAAATCGTTTGTCGCAATGTGAGCACTGGAAATGCTTCTTTCGGATATGGACATTTAAATTCGTCGTTGATGTGTAGGCAAGATTACAGTATGGACATTTGTAAGATTGGTCGCCGGTATGCGTATTTATATGACATTGACGATGGAAACGCCGGTAAAACAGCTTTGGGCAATATGGACAAGTAAATTTTTTCACACCAGTGTGATTCTCCTTGATGTGATCGCTAGCCGCCTTTCTACTACGAAATTTTTTATCGCAGTATTTGCAGACATTGGGTTTTTTATTAGTATCCTTGCATTTGTTTAAGTGATTACTAAGCGCTGACTTCAGAGCAAATGTTCGATTACAATGCGGACATGAATGTACCACTGATTTGCTTTTGTCATAGCTAAATCGCGAATTAGATCTCTTTTTCTTCATAGGCGTTAGGAGACTTACAGCGCTAGCTTTCGGAGACTGACGCGACAATTCCTTGCCAGTTTTATGCATAGCAATTTTACGTATTCTAATTCTTAGTTTCTAGAAGAAGGAAGAATTTATTATAGAAGTTAGTATATACGAAAACAACAAACCTTCATTTTATTGTTGATTTTTTTTGGTTCGTGTGATGTATCAGAAGATTTTTCAGCAACATTTTCGTGACGGTCTTTTTCGATTCTCCGATGTTTTGAATGTATTCCATTTTGATGTTCCTGGATGTGAAGGCCAAATGGCTCAAAACCTTCAAAACAATTCGAACAAATGGCACAAATCAAAGTGAATTTATTATTTGGTACTAAATAAACTTCGCCACACTTTACACTATATTTTGGAGACGTGCAAGTCGTGTCCTCGGCCTTCACTTCATCCGAAACGAACTCTTCTATTGGAGGCAATTCATTAAGAATATTGTTAATGTCTTCTTCGGTATCCGTTTCTTCCCGATTGTGACTCGGTTTTGTCTGAACTTGCATTATAATTTCTTCTTCCTCATCGCTCTCTGCTTCTTCGTCGTTTTCTTCGTCTTCATCGTCATCGGCTTCCCCATCGTCTCCCGATTCTTCGTCGTATTCTTCTCCCCCATCGTCTCCTGATTCTTCGTCGTAGTCTCCTCCCTCATCGTTTCCTGATCTCTCGTACTCCGCATCCTCGTCGTTTTCGGGTTCCTCATCGTATTCTGCTTCCACCTCACCTTCTGCTTCCTCGTCGTCTGCTGCATCCACATCATTGTTTCCTTCGTCGTTGCTTTCTTTTTCTCCATCGTCGTCTTCTCCTTCATAGCTTTCTTGACCCTCATCACTTAGATCTTCAGTTAGAGCGTCCTCTGCCACTTTGACAGTTCTTTCTTCAGGCTCCGACTCTTCCAAAACTTCTCCATTTGTCGCTTTATCATAAACTACTTCCACATCCGATTCTCGCGAGTCACTTTCATCTTTGACTTCGACCTCACTTATAATTAGTATTTGGTTATACTTTGCAAGACTAGCCATTTTATAACAGACCAGCCCCCGAGCTTGTTTGGACGGTTTGGATGTTTGTTGGACCCAGTTGGACCAGCTAGTTGAACTGTCAACTGAACTCGCAGAATTCAAGTGCGTTCACAATAATAAAGTTTTGATTGAACTGCTTTTTTTTTAATCTTGTTGGGGCAAAACGTGGATATTTTCAATTATAATCAACTAACATATAGATAAGCATCGAGATAACGAAAACAACGTTTTTTATTTGCAAATTCTAGAGAATTTCTACACAGCCTCCATAGACGAAAATGAAAATTCAATCAAAACAAATGTTTCATTGTGAATGGCGGTATTCTTTTATCGCACATCAACTATGCAGGATGCTGGCTATCAAGAGATTGGAAGAACAAGAAGAACGTGCTCGTTTGTTATGACAGTTGACGGCCACTCAAATGTTTGATTTGGCGGATTTGGCGATCCTACATTTCGGCTCCTAACTATTTCACAATGAATTCCTTGAACTTGCGCGTATCGTCTGTCAAAACCGGTGAAAATGTAAGAAAGAATGCTGAACTGCGAACGGCATTACTTAAGCTTCCATCAAAATACTTAGATAATTCTGCGAACGATAAGGACTTTATTGTAGCTTACAAAAGCGCACAATCTATATCCGAACAAGTTGAAGCGGTGAAGAATGTAGGATATTACTACATAAAAGCTCAAGCAATTTTAATGTAGTTTGAATTCCTGCAGATCTATGGAGCTATGCAGAACGATGGTGAAATCTTGAGATTTCTAACGGATATTTATTTTATTGGACCACTAAAACACCCTGTGAGAAATCAAATAGCCAAGTGAGTTGCTTTGCATTCCAATGTTTTTGTTTAAAAGGGAATATGATTATTTTTAACTCATTGAAATGGATTCAGTTATATGTGTTTGGCAAGCTGAACAATTGTTTGATAAAACGTAGGAGTTTTATTCCTTTTGATCCAAACAATATTCAAGATATGTTTAATATTAGTTTTGAAAATCATAGCATAATGTTGGTATGTATTGTAAGCTGTCTTCCATATTGCTTTCGATTGGAGATGAGGTGTATGCTTTTGTTTAATTTCATAGACTACTCAGCAGTATCAAAGTAGATGACACTCCGCAAATCTTAGTTTCCGTTAACTCATCAATGACTCAACTCCTAAGTACTGTAACTGAAAGTAAGGATCCCTCAGATTTAAATCGGGTCGTAACATCTTTAAGTGGATGTTTCGATAATTTTCCTCTGGCGCTCCAAGCGATACAACAAAATATTGAAACAATATTTTCAATGTTACTCAAATCTCTTGGAATATTTACATTAGAAGCGAGGTAAATTTGTTATAAACTAATTGATTTGCTTGTTCATTTATATCGAACTTATAATAATCCAATAACTAGCTCTCAGTCGTCACCATCTGTGAAAAATGACTTGTATTTGTACATCCATAATCTAGTTCGGTTTGTACTGGCGTGTATTCAGGAATTTAGCGGCACTATTTCCGAAAAGTTAAAAGTGCTGATCATAGCCTTTGTCAGCCTTGCACGAGATCTAATCTTAGACGATGATATTCCAATGGATGTGAAAACTAATTCTGGCATTTTAATAGCCTACAATGCAAAAATACAAGATAGTTATGCAGAGCATGTAAATTGTATTGTTGCACAAGATATAGACACTCAAAATAACTGTCTTGTGCTTTGTCTATGTATCGGAACAATTAATACCATCACTTCAAACGCTTTAAATAAGATTGCAGACCAAATATATAAAGTGGTAGAAAAGATTTGTTTGATTGCGTACAAGCATTCAGCTGAGCCACCAATGCTTTTGAATGCATCACGTGTTTTATTGCAAACATCGAAACTGTTATTGCTTTTTGATATTTCTAATAGAGTACAGGCAGCAGTAAAATCAATTGTAGCTAAACTAACTCAGTTTGTTCTATCATTTCTGGAACATCACATAGACAGCGTACGGCATCTGTGCAAAGATTTAATTCGAAATGTGATTAAAATCAACCAAAAGCTCGATTTTGAAGATTTCACAAATGATCTATTTGAATTTTGTAATCAAACTGATACACCATTGTCTACGAAATGTTTAGTTCTAATTGCTATAAGTAATACTATTGGTACAGAAGTTATATTAAGGAATGTTCCGACTTTGCTTGATACACTCATTAAAAACGGTTTAGAAAAAGATTTAAATATTCTGAACTGTTACGAAAGTCTCATGATTGGACACCACAAGCAGATCGATTTTAATAAATGGACTGAACTTTGGATAGTACCTTTGCTGAAACTCTCAACTGAAGAAAAGAGCCTACTCGGAACAGTAGAAGTACTAATCAACAAAGCTATAAAATACGACCCGAAACTCGTATCGATTCTTGTTGATATTGAAAACAAAGACATTTCGTTGAGTACTCGCTTCTCTGCATTATGGACTGTAAGGAAAAATGGCCTGCAAGAACTGGATTCGCAAAACACTTTAAAGTCATTTTCTAGTTTATTTAAGACCACTATGGTATCGAACGATGATGATACAAAGATAATGGCGCTGCGACTGGTTGTAGAAAGTCACAAAACAACAGAGCTGTTATGTGATGTTGAGTGCGAAGCAATATTTGAGTTCTTAAAGTATAATTCTAATTGCCAAAGTCCGGCGATTCGTCAGAAAAGCTTAGCGCTTATATCAAAAGGCTTGATTCGCCTAAAAATTAGTATCGAGAAAAGTTTGAAAACAAATGACTGTCGGTTAGACTATTACCGAGACTTTTTAAAACGATTTATTCGGTTGTTAGTAGATAATTTATTTGTTGGCGCCAACTTTAGTCGCCGATCAGTATCACTGAATCTTTTGCAACAGTCTGTAAACATTGTTGTAGACTGTGGAGAAGACACCTGTAACTATTTACCGCCAAATATTTTCACCAAACTGATTGAAGCACTTAATGATTCATATGAAAGCAATAAGGCTTTAGCGATATCGATTTTGAAGGTAATTACAGAAGAAACTTGTCAGATTTCACTCGATACAATAAAACAATTAATGATCAGCGTACGTCCAACAGACTCCTTAACATCTGCTTATTATTTAGAATATTTTTGTTTGCGACCAGATCCATTTGATTTGACTAAAACTACTCAACCCTTATCGACGCAAAATCCTGTAGAGCTTGCTGCCATTTGGTGGTGCATTGAGATATTAGAAAGTGGCCTAACACGTGCACAGGATTCAATTCTGTTAGCATCGCGTGAAAATCCTTTATACGGAGCTGTGTTGACTATACGACTTATGCTATCGAAACTAAATTTCAAACAACTAGCAAGCGACAGTCAATGGCAAACTGTTTTCGCAAAATTGATTAGTTTGTGTAGAAAGTTAACGGAAGTGGTGGGACCTGTTGTCAACAGTTCTTCTCCGGAAGGCCATTTGCCCAATGATTTCAGTGAAATTCCTGCATATTTAGGAAAGCACGATGAAGTTGAAGATAATAGAAGTGTTTGTAAAGTCTTATCTCCAAAACAAAATACAAGTGGAGAAATATTAAAAACTACTCCCCAAATGGTTTTGCTTTGCGCCTGGAGAACAGTTAAAGAAGTATCATTGTTATTAGGAGATATTGTATTGGGCTCACCTATAAAACCAGAAGCAGAGACTTTTAGTGATTATCTAATAACCGTGGATCAAATAATTAACATAGGAGATCACTTTAAGGAACTGCTTTCTGAAACAAAACACCGTGGAGCATTCGAACAGGCATATGTAGGATTTTCGAAAGTATGTGTACGTCTTTGGCGTACAGCGCACTCGGATCTGTATAAGCTCCCGATGATGTGGCTCAAAGAACTGATCGATATCATCTCCAAGGATGAGAAAATCAATGAAAAAATTTGTGCAACACGGCGAAGTGCAGGAGTTCCCTTCATGGTCCAAGCATTGATCACCTCCGAGCTACAGGTTGGAACAACTAAAGCTCTGTCCTATTGCATGAAACATTTAACTTCGCTATGTTCGGATTTAAGCAGAAGTACGGAGTCAAGAACACATGCTTTGAACATCCTGCGAGCTCTATTCCGATGCTCAGATTTAAACGAAGCGGTCGGTGAATACGTTGCTGCAGGCGTAATGATCGCAATCAATGGATATTCGGCCAGTACATGGGCGGAGCGAAATTCATCTACTCTACTATTTTCGGCTCTAATAACGAGAATTTTCGGAGTCCAGCGAACTAAAGATTGGGAAAATCTCTGTATTCGCAATCGAATGACTGGTCGTATATTTTTCTTAAGATATCCACAGTTGTATGATTTCTTTTCGGTCGAGTTGAAAGAAGCTAGTGATTGGACTGTGAAGAAGAACGAAAGGCCACAAAAATTGCATCCTTTGTTGCTGATTTTAAGTAGACTTTATCCGTCTGCACTGGAAGGAATGGAATCGAACTTGAAAGTATTGTAAATTGATTGGTGATTTCTTCGGTTGCTAATGGAAGATTCATTTTAGGTGTGTTCCTTCATCGATTATATTTCGACTTGCTCGGGGAGCGCTGAAATGACGACACGTGTATTGGCTGCCAAAGCGATTGTTGCGTTTATGACACCCGATACAATTGAAAAGAGATGCAATCAAGTTTTTCAGGAAATCAAGGTAATGTGATAGTTCGTTTGATAATTATGGCCCAGTCATTTTAGCATAAAAAAAGGGGCAACCTCGGAATGGAATTTTTGTATATACTTTCATTTTGGGGTCCTCAAAGTTGCCTCAAAAGTCTCATCAAATCTCGTGTCTGCGTCGAAAGTTATTCAAGGTCAAAGGTGAGAAAAAACAGTTTTTTGCGATTATCTTGGTTTCTATTGGTCCAATGATGTCAACACATTAGATCGAAATTGTAGAGCATAAAAATTGCGACATATTTTATTTGAAGCATTTTTTCATACGCTCAACCGTTTTTCCGATAGAGGGTGGTAAGCGCGCAGCACTCAGCCATATGTACTGTAATGCAAGGTCAACCGTGAATACCTGTGAATACTACCTTCAGTTTATTATTTATTAGTAAATACATTGTATTTAATAGTATTTTACCTATTTTCAAACAATGATTGTGCCAATTAGCCAAGAAAAATTTCTGTCAAATCGACGTAATAAAAATAAACTTATTGGTATGCTCATTGAAGAGTTTGAGAGTGCAAATATCACAACAAAACAAGCGAGAGATGATGCTGTTGTTCTAATTCTAGAAACAGTTATCGAAGAATTCAAACATGAAAGGACTGCCATCATTACAACAGAACACATAGATTTACTAGTTATTTTAATTGGACGCACCCAATTACATCAAGAAGACATTTTCTTTAAAAAAGTTGGCAAAGGCAATGTCAAAACACAAATATATTCTTCAACAAGTTTTGACAAATATCCCATTTCTAAAAAACATGTTTTATTTTTACATGCATTCAGTGGATGTGATACAACTTCTGCGCTGTTTAAAAAAGAGTAGAAAAACTTTCATAAAAGCACTAGAACAACTAGCCAATTTCGGCGAACTAGCTCAAGTTTTTCTAGAAGAAAAGTACCCTGTCCAACAATTATACGATAATGGCATTCGGATCTTACTAGCGATATATAATGCTCCAAAATCTGAGGATAATCTCGATCATCATCGATATACTCAGTTCATTAAATCTACAAAACTTAATAAACCTGCCCAATTATTTAATCTTCCACCGACAAGTGCAGCGGCCCATCAGCATATAAACCGTGTCTATTACCAAGTTCAAAAATGGTTAGGGCATGATTTAGAACCCCAGGAATGGGGTTGGGTGCTCCAAAATGAGTTCCTGGAGCCAATGACAACAATATTACCACCAGCTTCCAATGAATTACTGAATATTCTATTTTTTAATTGTAAGAATGGATGTGGGGCACGGTGCCGATGTAGAAAATCGGGGCTGAAATGCACTTTAGCTTGTGGCCAGTGTAATGGGCAAGCTTGTCTCAATGATGGTTCATTGCAAAGTGACTGTGAGCAAGAGATTGCAGTCGACGATGAAATTCAGGAAGGTCTGGAAACACCAATTCAAGGCAACCAAGATGATGACAGTGATACAGAAATTCCCGAACGTCCAGGAGATGACGATGAACAAGAAGAAAAGTAATACTTTTTTTATTTAAATTATTAAAGATTGATAGATTAAAAATATGTAAAATATATATATTAAAATAAATTAAATATATGTAAAATGTTAAATACAATGTATTTACTGATAAATAATACAAATAATTTAAAACTGAAGGTTTCACGGTTGACCTTGCATTACAGCACATATGGCTGAGTGCTGCGTGCTTACCGTCTTCTATCGGAAAAACAGCTGAGCGCATGAAAAAATGCTTCAAATAAAATGTGTCGCAAATTTTATGCTCTACAATTTCGATGCTATGTGTTAACATCATTGGAGCAATAGAAACCAAGATAATTGCAAAAAACTGTTTTTTCTCACTTTTGACCTTGAATAACTTTTGACGCAGACACGAGATTTTATGAGACTTTTGAGGCAACTTTGAGGACCCCAAAATAAAGATATATACAAAAATTCAGCTTATTATCGCTCATTCCGAGGTTGATTGCTAAAATGACTGGGCTATTAATGTCTCGATTAATGATGGTAGCACAATAATCACGGTAATGAAAGGAAAATCTCTTATATAGTTTGCATTAATGATTTAAAAGGCTTATTGTTTAAACCAAATAAGGAAACGTATCTTAGTCGCTTCGTTATCATATCATTTTCGTATTCATAATGTGTTTGGACTACTTTAAGACAAGTCCCAGATTATAAGTTATTTTCAGCTTTCAACTGAGAAAGTCAAACACAGATAACTTTACTTTCAGGTCCGACAAATAATAGTCAAATAATTCGTGACTTTGTTGGTCTAAAAGTATTTAATAATTTTAATAGTAAAACTAAATTATGTTTGTTTCAATTACAGATACTAATTAAACACAAACAAATCAATCAGAACTATATTCATGGTTTACTTTTGCAAATATTATTCATGCTAAAAAGTCAAAAGACATTGTCTTCGATTTTTCTTAACTCAACAAACAAAAACATATCAAATGTACTATCTTTCCTCAAACCGAATCCAGTAACTTGGAAAGTTTTATTAGACATCAGCTTGGAAATTTACAGAAAGTAAATCATAAATGAGTTATTTTAATCATCGACTCTTCAAATGTATTTTTAGGTCGTCACATAACTATTCTGGATGCCCGGCTTTTAGTAGATTTCATGAAATTTACACTCCGGAATTCAGCAGAACGTATCCAGTATTCAGGAAATCATTATTTTTGTTCACTCTACAAACTATAAGAATTTCCTCTCACGATGAAATCTTGCATTTCTTCATCACGTGCTTTGAATCAATATTGTTATTAACATATGAAGAAGTGGAAACCTGCCTTAATATAATTCTTTTATTATTTTTTAATGCCGACGATGAAAGAGCAATATATGAATGCTGTGATACCGAAATAAATTTTGTCGATAGTTTAGATCAAAGTTACCTCCGTGATCTTCGAATTACCCTTAGGACTAGTGAAAATCTACGAAAATGTCTCAATCAAATAACGGTGGAGCGTCGTTTCTATCCAGAATGCACTATCAAGGCATATGCAATTTTGAGTCGATTGTCAATCATCGACATCGATTTTAGTAAATATATTCTAATGGCGAAACAATATCCTGATGATGTGAAGGATTCAATGTCTAAATGTTTGGAATCATACGTTGCCAGTTCGACTTTAACGGAAAATGAATTGCTTTTATGTTTGAATTTCTTGGAAGATTTGTCATTACCGTGGAATTCTGATTTGTTGAGGTATTTAGAACAGAAAGGTTTTGCAAATTACCTGAATGCCTGTATTTTAGGCTAACTGCTGCGAAAATGACACATCATATTGTCACTAAAATATTTGGAGGACTGCATACATTAGAATCCAAGACGTTAACAGACCTTGTTAATATCATGCTGTGCCTTTTAAGGGATGATGATTCAGACGTACGCGATCATATTTGTGGAACGATTGTAATTTTGTCAAATTGCACAATTGGTAAATGCCATGCGTAATTTATTAATTGAATAATGCTCCCAATTGCTATATTTTTCGAATGTACAATAATTGCAAATATTTTAAAACTCCTACAGGTAATATCTCGGCATCTTATGCGCCAATTGTGTTAATCCGATATCTAAGCGATATTCTGAGAAAATTAGATAACACTGAACTCACACAGCAAGTGATTCAGGATATAGTCAGAACGCAGTTTACTGAAGTCGACAGGTTTCAGAACGACGAAGACGGTGATGAAGGCGATGTTTTCGATAGAAACGAAGCTAATGTTTTCGCTGAGCCCTATAGAACACTCATGGATTGTCTCGAAACTTTTAAAGAATGTTTTAAGGACAGTGAAAGTGTGAAAAAAATTGTTGATGCATTCCTTCAAGAATATTGTTCGAAAAGATGGTAAAATATTGCGATTATCTAAACAGGATACATTTCAAAAAAGAAAAAGGAAATAGAGCATACAGCAACTAGAAACAAAACGTAAAATGTAGCCCACTGATTCTTTTGTGTTAATTTTTTTATCATATCTGTCGAAGAAACTGTTGTTTCGAACAGTATATTCAATACAAGAAAAAAATCTTAAACAACAAAGAGTTTCATTTACGATTATTATTGGTTAAACAGCAGTTAATTCGATTTTCTATCCCTACCTAACACTTGAAAACTTGAAAAAAATCCATTGATTACTTGATGTGCTCAAGTCTTTATTCAAATAACAAATTGCAAACTTATTATAAACTAAATATTCCTAAATTCTTGTTATTCTAAATTCAATTTTTCCTCTTCATCACACACTAATTTAAATATGTCTAGCTTTACCCTGTTCTTCGTGGCTAGTGGCAACTTTTTTAATTTCACTGCTAAACATCGACTGAAGAGGTTGTCTTCATCGTCCTCAGTTGATGACTTTTCTTCGTACTTTCGTTTACAGAATTCTTGCACATTTTTTATAGCGACAAGAAGCTGCTCACCGATTGCATCCAGTTTCTCTTGTTCATTTCTCTCTTGCGGCATCGAACTGCTACTTTCACTTGCGGACAAACTGGCGTTCGATTGCATACACGGAAAATTATCATCTAATTTTCCGCCCTGCAATTCATTGAATAGATCGTTCGACTCCAGAGTATCCAACACACTTTCTGGGTTCTCCTTTACGAAAGTATTTTTTTGATTGTCGTTTGAATTTGTGCTAAAAGATGCAATTAAGAATTCATATCGAAAGACAATTTACCAGAACCTACATTTTTCGCTTGCTACTACGCACTGCTCCTTCTAGAAAGGACATGACCTTTTCATACTTCCAGCCACTACTGTATGTTTGTCCATTTTCACCTGACGGCCTTCTCGTAGTTGCCCGGACGTAAGAGTCACGAAGCCTTTTCCATTTTGTCTTCGCATGGACAACTGTAAATCACAAATTGTACAGTATACTTCACTCAATTCTTCTTCTACTTATAATTGCTAGATACCATTCAGAATTTTTGATTGACTAGAATTGTTTTTTCTATAGTTTCTGGTCATAAGCAATACTATTGTTTACTTTTCCAAACATAAACCAAGCTTTGTTTACCGCCATATTTGCCAAGCACTTTAATAGTTTAATTCATTACTTACCGCTTATATCGAATCGTACTGATAGCATTTTCCAAATTTTCGCCTTCTTCTTAACATTTTTATATTCCTCATGTCCCAAATCCCACAATATGGGATACCTTTCTATGTTCATTATAAATTGCTCTATGTCGACAAACGCCATTTCCGTAAATATGTCAAATACAACTTGTCAAACATGGCCACAAAATAGAACAGCGTGGGCTACAGCGGCAGTGGCAGGAACTACGCAGTGCAAGTTGATCAGCACAACAAGCACAATCACTTATTCGACTTTCAATTGCATTCAACTGTTCCTTTACTTTTTGACAGTTTGGGTAACATGGCAATTGTGCATATGCAGTAAGTTCAGTAAGTTCCTCACAGTAATTTCTCATACCGGGCTGAGACGGCGAAGTTCTGTCGTTTGTGAGACAATTCCACTTTAACTTCGTTTCTGATTGAGTCGTAGTGAGTTTAGTTCATTGATTCAACATTTAAATTCATTCCTCTGTATGAACTTAAAATAAGATATAGTACTATGGAGAACAGAACAAAATTGCATAGTGGTTTCTTCCATTCAACGCTACGGAAGTTACAGGAACAAAATGTTGATATTCATCCTCATAATTTGATGTATCCTTTGTTTTTAATGTAAGCGATTACAGTAAAATGAAATAATTGTGGTAAATGACTACTATTTTTTTTCTAGTGAAGATGACAACGCTCTACAACCAATACCGAGCATGCCCGGCATTTCTCGGCTCGGGGTGAATGAAGTAAGGAAGCATTTGGAACCACTTGTTGCTAATGGACTGGAATCCGTATTGTTGTTTGGAGTGATAGAAACGATTCCAAAGGTGCGTACATATATTTCAACTGGAAGATAATCTGTTCAATATTGAAAAGACCACAGATCTAAGTGCGCTCTAAAATTTTCAAATGGCCGTAATTTTTCTTTCTTAATTGTATTGCTGCCACATTTGTATATGTATGATATTATCTTAAATAATAAAACTATAAGCAAACTGGACCACATGTCATTGTAGGATAACGTTGGATCACCGGCCGATTCCAAAGACAATCCTATCATTCGTGCTCTTCCCAAACTCCGAAAATGGTTTCCAAATCTTCTGATTGCATGCGACGTATGTTTGTGTCCGTATACAGATCATGGACATTGCGGGATTATGAATGATTCTGGCATTGATAATGAAGCTAGTATACGTCGACTGGCAGAAATATCTGTTTCTTATGCTCGGGCTGGTGCACATATTGTTGCACCATCCGATATGATGGACAATCGTATTGGTGCAATTAAACAAGCTCTGATATCACACGGTTTCGAGAAGAAAGTTTCGCTACTCTCGTATGCTGTGAAGTTTGCATCTAGTTTTTATGGTCCATTCAGAGATGCTGCGAAATCAGCTCCATCGTTTGGTGATCGACGGTGTTATCAGTTGCCTCCGGGGTCTAAAGGTTTAGCAGCTAGAGCAGCGGTACGTTTATTATTCGTTGTCAAGGTCTTTCGAATTATTTTTTTCTATTGCAGCAACGTGACGTGGAAGAAGGTG
The DNA here is from genome assembly GCA_947369275.1 of Nemotelus nigrinus. Classification (NCBI taxonomy): domain Eukaryota; kingdom Metazoa; phylum Arthropoda; class Insecta; order Diptera; family Stratiomyidae; genus Nemotelus; species Nemotelus nigrinus. Next base: position 139,167,281 of record OX376373.1, read on the forward strand.
CAGATATGCTGATGGTGAAACCAGGGTTGCCTTACTTGGATATTGTGCGACAGACGAAGGACATGTTTCCTAATTTACCGTTATTTATTTATCACGTAAGTGTCTTGTGTTAAAATTAAGTTTTTTTTCATCAATAACTAACAGAAAATGAGCATAATTGATTACTAACATATAAGTGGTTAACTTTTAAGAAAAATTTAGGAAATAGTTAATTGGTACAATAAAATAAATTAGCTAAAATATTTGGGATTGTTTGAAGTCATGTATAGTAAAAGTATTTGCTACAGTGAGATCAGACCTTCCTGTCTACAATATTATAGCGTATATCTGCCTCAAAGCTTGAATTCTAAGCGGAGAATAATTGATACGGGAATATGAATCTTTTTGCGGATATAGCCTCCGAAAACATTGTCACATAGAAGTGCTTGAAACGGCGCAAATCTTTCAGTCTTCTTAGAAAAAATTCAATTTTTAATAGTATCCTAACCAAAAACACTTCTATATGATAATTTATTCGGAGGCTATATCCGGAAAATGAATCATATTTCATGTGTTAAATATTCTTCGCCTTAGCTCTAACCGTAATAAAATTGAACTGGTGCTCTTCACGAATAAGCGTAAGATTTAACGATGAAGCGTATAATTTGGTGGCCAGCCATTCTCAAGGCTGCAAATCACAGAGAAGGTTCATAGGTAAGCAGCCTTATTAATAACGAGGGCACTCCGTACTACCCCAACGAGCGCCGGTCATAGTGTAGGTTTAAAGCACTCTTGGTGCTGCTGCATTGGCTTCCTACCGATCTGCTTGTCTCGCAACTTGCGAGCTACGCTGCTTTAAGACAACATTGCTATGACCTCGATAAGGACAGACCCGGGCCAACCTAAAGTCTTGGAGCAGCGAAAGATTGCACCAGGAGACATCGACTTTACTATTGCCCATCCATCTGTGACTCGATAGTTTGGAGTTCAAGCTCCTAAGCAGAGAAGAATGAGCTAGGGGGTTATCCCTTGGATATAATGCTATGAAAATATATTCTAATCGCTCCAAACTAAACGATATAGTGAGATGTGGTGTATCTTTTACTGACCTAAACTTGAAGCCTTCCTCCGCTTGCCAGATCACTGTAGTGTCTTTCAAACGGAGATGTTGGCAATTCTTGAAGCGCCCTATTGACTCTTATGTCTCTGGAGGCTCAATATATTTCAATTCTTTAAATTATATCAAGATGACGATGTTAATCTGACCTCCTCTTCAACGCCAATGGTATGCGATTATCAATAAAGAAAATAAAATCTATCTAAGGTTAGGTTAGGTTAGTGAAGAGGGCTGCCGGGAACGCGGCCAGCATTGGGCCACCAGTTTGGGCCCATTTGCCACCCTCACAGACAATCACACACATTCACATTTACAGCCATGGCACTGGCGGGATTCGAACCCGCTTTTCGGCCTGACGCCTTAGCGAGCAGAGCTACCGGGCCCCCAAAATCTATCTAAACTCTAATGATAAAAATTGGTCTTTGCATTCAATGGTTATGATGTATCAGTTGTCTTCTTAATGAAGTTCATTTCATTTTATATTTCTAATTAACCCAGTCCAAATCGGTATCATTATTGTTTTTGTCTCTCGAAAATTATTTTAAACATATATCACCCTGGCTCTATTTGATCAAACTTACAGCTGCCAAAAGTATACCTATATATCTATCGTTCCGTAAAATATCACTCCATTTTATTATACCCAATTTAGCAAATAGGAAAATCATTTATTTGTAATGTAATATTATTTCGACATCTGACCCAAATGAGTTGTTCTGAAAATGCTTAGAATGCTTTCAATTTATCGATTTGTTTACTTTTATAGGTATCCGGAGAATATGCAATGCTTCATCATGCGGCCGAAAACGGTGCTCTGAACTTCGAAGCAGCCCTAAGGGAAATATTAACATCCATGAGACGTGCGGGAGCGGACTGTATAATTACTTACTACACACCAAAAATATTAGAAATGATCAAGAATAATTAAGTGTCGCTTGTTTTGCATATTGGTAGAAAGTTAATAAAATTTATACAGTAATAATTTTAGTTTTTTGTTAAAGTTCTTTGAACTTTTGCCTTGACCTAGTTTTATTTTTTATGACGGCGTCATCTTCAGTCATAACAATTCGATATCCTTATACACAAAAGAGCAAGCCCTTTTCTAATTGCTTGCAAGAGTACATTGTTTGTAATGCAGGGTATCCATGGGAACACTATGTGCAACTACCTTGACTGGACGGACATGAGCGTCTAGTAAGAAATGATTCGAAACGAGTGTGGGGGATCCGGTCTATGAACGGTTGTGTAATAGGACGTAGTTTTGTTTACGTTTTTATCATGAATGTGAAGTAGCAATAAAGAACGCAAGTCCAGCGATTTGGAGTGGTTAATTTGAATATGAAGGAAATGCGGCTTGAGAATGTTGGTTGCGTGTTTACGTTTTGTTTTCAGACATTCGGAAGTTAGTGTTGCATTTCTATTTTTAACTGTTCAGCTAGTTTTCGCTGTCTGGAATTTAAATGATTTTAGGTAAGATTCGTTTATTTATAGATTATCGAAATGTGTTTTGTGAGTGGGTTCAAAGCTATAAAAGTAGTTTGCATGGACAAGTGAGTGCAAAATGTGAAATGCGAAGGATGCTCGATAGTGGTGTAATTTCCTTTACATTGCTGTCTAAATGGTTTGTTTTTCCTGCAACGTATATTTTAATTACAAAATGAGTATATATGAACCATCAATACAAGCTCACAATGTTGCCAAAATAACGAAGACAATGATTAATAGGTGCTTTTGCTGTGACATGCACTTATTGGACGTGTTTGTTTTCTACTATTGGAGCTCGCAATAGAAAATATATTACCAGGTGTACGCTACCTATAATATTCCATTTTATTTGAGTGCATATGCTTGTTCCTACATATTTAGATCAAAACATAGCTAGTCCTTAGTTTGTTTATTTCGGAATGCTGACATGACGTTGACTTCTACCATATATAAACTGCCCCAAATGTGGATTGCTATTTAGTATTGCTCCGGAAATTGAATGGCACTCCTCCTATATAAAAATACGAAAACATATTACGAAAATAACTTCGTGATTTGCATTTCCCTAATCGTTTAAAGGTCATAGTGTAGGTTTACCAATAGATCTGATGATTCTATTGCTAAGGTGCTTATATAATTTGACAATTGCAAACATTGCACCATTTGTATCGATTATTTTAAGAAACAATCAATCAGCTTGATGTCCTTAAGGTATAAACGAGTTCAGTTTACACTCTAGTTTTTCGTTTCTTAACATAGTGATTTTGATCCACAATTCATAGTGGAGTGTTTGAAACATATATTACAGAACACGTTTACATATCAATCTTTGAAGTCTACTTACTACTTCTCAAATACTTATCTCTTCAAACATCTTTCTCGCCCATTCATTCTCATATTCTATTTCCATCATTTACGCTTACTAGTACTAGCACATACACTGATATTGAACTTTTCTTCCAATTCAAGGATATTTTCTGCTCCATTTGATGCGAACAATAAACACTTACCTTGACAGTATAGCAGCTTTTTGATAATAACAAGGAAAACATGTCCTAAAAAACGTGAATGCGTATAGATAATTATGTACGTAGTCCACATGTGAATTAGAATGCTAGTACGCTGAGTGATTTCTCAATCAAGTTAGGTTGATCTGATAGTCATGAAAAAAATGTGTAGTAGTGTTAGCAAAATATGTATTATGTATATTATTTCTCTATCATGTCTTGTTCACAACATAACTAGGTCACAGATAGATGATTACCTTTAATCATATTGAGTATAGGTAAAACGGTTAATCAAGGAAATGTGTTGAAGATGGATTCTTTATAGTCTCAATGGATAAATGAACGTATGTCTCTATCTAAGAGTACTTGTATATTTTTGACCTACAAACGGTGCCATTAGTCGAAAGGGGATTATTAATTGACTTCGAGCATTGTTTATTATATCCAAGAGGGTAGCTTACAATTCAGGGATTAGTTCAATGATCTTTGCAGGATTTTTCCGTAGCTTGATTTGCAGGGAGAAACCGGGTTTGTTTAGTTTTCTGTGTCTTGGTATTATCTAAGTAAAGTAGCATATCAACATGATGTATCGATGTATGTTGGTATTCCCCAATTGAAGTAGGATATGACGTTGAAGACTTTAGGTGTCGAAAAAGACATTATCACCTCGCGTTGCGCATAACATTTCCTGCTCATTTTAAACTCGCTCGCATATACTTACAAAAAAAAAAAGATAATGAAGATTTTAACAAGTCGAAAAAGGAGGCTATACAGATTTTACTTGGGACTCATTTTCCGGGCGATCCGGTGATTTAAACGCAGAAGACATCTGTGCCTCTGGCCAAACCTTCTGCACTTCGCAGCAGTAGGAAATGCTAGTGCAGAGCTAAATCTGTGATTGCCAGCGAAAAAGTCAAGGATGCAATAATAACCTTTAAAAATTTCATATCGCCGGACCTAGATTGCTCCGGTTATGATAAAGGGGGGAATTGACGACTTAGAAACGGACTTAAAAGAAATCTTTCGGGCATGCCTCGCCGTGGGGTATGCTCCGTCTCCTTGGCCACAGGTTAAGGCAGACTTTATACCTAAACCGGGGGGACATGACTCTTCAGATCCAAGGAACCTTAGATGGATCAGCTTAACTTCGTTTATGCTGAAATGTTTGGAGAGACTTGTTGAACGGCACATACGCACAGAGTCTGATTTAAGTCTGGGCATTTATGGGCAACTATCCGGGGCGGCACATATTTGGATGGAGTGGAAGGGCGGCAAATTTTCAAAAAGTTTCATTTTAACTAAAATTCTCAAGTTTTGCTGCTAAAATATAAATATAGTCTTAGAAAATCAGCAAAAGCTGAATCAATTATGCATTTCTTGAAAAGAATACGAGAATAAAAAACTATTTACGCTCCACGATGACGGAAGATCGCCTGAACAGCCCAGCAATTTTGTGTATTGAATTGAATTTGAGTCTTTAGACTTCGAAAACTTAATCACGCAATTTGCTAATAAAAATTTAAGCGAGTATTTATCTAACAAGTATAAGTATTATCTAGTAAAAAAAATGGGCTCTTTGAAAAAACTAAAAAAATTGAAAGGGCTTTTGACTGTGTACCCTTTACGGAGCCTTGTGACGCTGCGAAACCTCTTGGCGTTGACAATGTCTTAGCTAAGTGGATACATGCCAAGCTGATGCAGAGATTGTTGCTGACCTTAACTGGAGCCAACTTTTACTTGAGAACAAATGGGTGCAACAAGAACGGCTACCCTTGCAGGACTACGCTGATAACGTGGCCATATTAGCGTATAATGCACAACACGTACTGGATTTAATTGATAAATGTTGTTCGAGGCACGGCCTAGCAGTAAGGCAAAACTGTTTTTGATTGTCAGGAAAAGAAAACTGGAAGGGCTAGAACTTCTTAATATGATGGGTGGAACTCTTCAACTTTCAGATGAAGTCAAATATCTAGAAAAAATCTTGGACCAAAAAATTCAGAAGTGAAGCTTACTTGACGTTAAATGCTTTCGGGCAGTGCGAGAGAGGTTTTGCCACCAAATGGAATCAGAAGCCTCATAGATCTATGAAACGACCATAAGGCCGATGACCACGTTTTCAATCTACCTCCTTTCGACATTCAAATTCAGAGTGTGGCGATGATCTTTGCCCATAGACTAAATCAACTCTATCAGAGGTTCAGTGAGTGAGATCTTTCCGATTTCCGTGATGTCTTTGGACGCGCGAGTTCCCTTACTCGACTTTGAGAGAAGATAAGAATTAACCTTCTTGACTAGAAGCACTCAGATACCTGTACGAGGGGATACTCTAAGCTCTTTTTCACGGACAGCCCAAAGACATACAGTGGGTAAAAAATTTAAGGCACGAACACTTAGTAAGAACCAAAAACCTATTTTTAATGCGGCTTTAATAATAAATGATTGTGTTTTTGCATTTAATTAAATGTTTTGCATATTTAATTTAAGAACAATATCAAACAAACCCGTAACCAAACAAATTTCACGACATTAACGTAACATTTTTCAGTGAAGTACCAAAATAGCACAAAAAAGTTAAGGCACAGTGCAGTTTTATCTAAAATTATTTGTAATTCCTGGAAAAAATACCGTTAAATGTACTTAATATCATAAAAATATGATATTTCTATTCAGTCTAGCTTGAAAAATGTTTTGTAAAAGTATTTTTATTGAGGGTGTTGTTAAAAATGCGTGTGAAAAGGAAATCGGTAGGTGCAGAAATCCGTGAATGTATTTAGGCGACGTTGGAAAACAAGAATGGCGTTTGTGAGATTGGAATACTAATGGGAAAATCAAGATATACACTGAGAAATGTAATAACAAAATATAAATCAACCAAATTGTTTGAAACAAAGCATCGGTCAGAAAAACCTAAAATCTTACCTGAGCGTGAAAAAAGTGGATTATCAGAATAATTAAGAAAAACCCTAAATTAAGTGTCCCAGTTTTACGAATTAAGGTGAAAGAACGAGTTGAAAAGAAAGTCTCTACTTAAATTAGTCGAAATGTTAAAAATAAAGCGGATTCGAAGGGCAGAATGTGCCGAAGCAAACCTTTTATTAGTAAAAAAAAATGAAATTATTAAATTGCGTTTTGCTTAAGAGTACGTACAAAATTATTGTTGCTGAAGTAAAAATTAATGTTTTTGGATCTGATGGGCGGCGATATGTTCGACGAATGCCTAATACAGAGTTTAGGAGGAATCATACTACTCCCACTGTAAAACACAGCGGAGGGAACATTATGCTATGGAACTGTATGGGGGCATCTGGTCCTGGAAATATAGATTTTGTGAACGGTACGATGGATCAAACGTGTTGCCTGAGTATGTTTAAAAGAAATGTTAAACAAAATTACTGAAAAATTAGGCATTTTATACAATTTTGGCCTGTATCAGGACAACGATTCGAAGCACAATTCAGAGCAATTTCGGCTATGGGCTATTTATAATTGTCCAGATGTTTTGGATAAGTGTCCCGATGAATTGAGGTCTGATGTTAAAGACTTTATATATAAATTGCTTGTCAAAGATCCCAAAAAACATTGATTAACATGACATATGAGTTTCTTCATATCTCCTGCAGGTGGATTTGCAATGACAGTCAAACTGCGCTATCTAGACCCCCAATTACTTCGTATTTTGCTCAAGAGTGCAAGGTAGAATTGAACTCTGTCACCAGATTCAATAAAGTGAATCTTTCTCTAGTTGATGCTTACAAAGAAATATGGATTTCTTCTGATGGTAAGGTATACCTTTCAAAGCCCAACCATGTGGTTGCGGGATTCCTCCTCAACAAGAGTTGGAAAGTTGACCGAGCTTTGGCAGGCGTGCTTACTGGACACAGCTGCTTAGGATGTTCCGAAGAGGAGTTGCATAGGACGACCTTTCTCCATCCTGCCTAGAAGACATTGACTGTGCGGAGCATTTCCTCTGTCAATGCCCAGCGTTTTCGAATAGTAGAGATCATTGTTTTGGTTGGGATGTGGCAAGTATGCAGAAGATAGCCTCTTCTCCCCTATAAAATGAAAATCCGGTCAAAAAAAAGTAAATCGATGTTTTGTCACACAGTTTAAATGTAGCACGATTCAAAATTGGAATAATAATTTTATCTTACCTTCATACTTACATTGAGCTTAAAAACACATCAAACATTCAGATACACTACCTGCACTTGCTAATATCATCAGACACATTGTCGACAGACACATTTCTTCACGGTCATTTTCTCATATCACAACCCTTCATATATTTACAAACAAAGACCCACCAAATCGAATAGCATTCGTCCTTCAGATAATATAATCGATGTTTTCATGACCTTGGAAAACCACGGAATATTCTCAATCTTATCCATATTTTTGGCAGAGTTCTCCACAGCATCCGTACTTTGAATCGATTTCGTATAGTAAACAAAAACTAGCCATACGAGTTCCACCAAGCATATTTCAGTGGTATATAGTGGCATAATATGAAATACTACGTCTACTGGCTGATGTGCATAAACAATATCACCTGCTTGCCAAATCTTCCCACGCATCGAAGCCATTCACATCTTCGGAAGCTTTTTCAAGCACGGTTCTGTTGTGCTGTAGCAGGTATTAGAGAAGTGAGATCTGCGAATTTTAGAGAGAAATGCTTGTGACGAATTTGATGATACTGGTTGTAGAGAGTTTTTGGATGTGGAATTGATATCGGATATGCTTTTACTCTTGTGTGACATACTACTGAATAATGTACTTTTGATTGGACTTCATAATATAATAATAAAAATAGTCATCGTGTGATTTGATTTCAAAATAGGTATGGACAAGTTTTCTTGATAAATTCCCGAATAAAGCTTGTAGACTCAAATAAGTAGGAGAGCAAGAACTAGTACAATATTTTTGGTGATGAGAAAATAATATTCAAGATGTAAAATCAAAAAAAAATACTATCATATCCGTATCTTCTCTAATTGTATCTATCATTTCCTTTTTCTACTGTAACTATGGGCATGTCTCATCTCGTATGAATCAAAATTAAAGCTTAACCAGCAACATGACGTCGCGGTCGCAATCGCACAAAGCGCCAACTTGCTTCTTACAATTTCACCGAACGTCTTGTGTCGTTGTTGTGTTGCTGCCAGCTATGCCAGTTGTGTTTAAGCTTTCGTTGGGAACGTCAACATAGCGGATCGACTGAAAGGTGTTTTAGTTTACGGTTGTGAATTCTCCGTTCGTGGTGTTTTTGGTGCGTGACGGTTCCCTTTTCTCCCATTCAGCAGTGGTCCATCGGGAAAAATCATAACAAAGAGAGTGCATCAAGTGCGCTTCAATTTAAGCCACTTAATAAGTAAGATTGCCTTAATGACTTTTACTAAATCCAAAAAGGCATCTGTGTAGCGATTGAGTTTATGTTTGGTGGTGCATATATTGGATGTGATTTGTTCGATAGATAGAATCATTGTATGGTGAGTACCTTTGTATGATGCTAAAGAAATGTGACTAGACAACAAAGGGAATCTGTACTGAGAGAAAATAGATAAAGTTTTTCTTATCAAGTATACTCCCATCTTCCGAATTAGAAGTTTTTTCTTCACTACTGAACAGAAACTCGTAGCAGTTCCAACGAAACTCTGAGCTATTCAGTTTTGAACAATTTACGAAATAAATTAGCGAGGAATTATTGAGCTCAAGTAGTTACTCTCAACATGGCACAATCACCAATTATCGAACAACAGTAAGACGGGTTGTTGTGAGCTACAAAACTTGGCAGATAAATGTTTTCTGGTGTTCTAACAACCGTTTAGCCAGTGGGAAAATGAGGCATATTTTGGCAATGGTACAAATAATTTACACAGCATTGTTGATTGTGTATCATTTTTTCGCATAAGCTATGAAAAAGCATATTAATTCACTTTTGCTGAGAAGAATAATAAATAATAGCGTAATAAGTTGTTGACGCATATTGTAATAAAAGATGCAGATATATTTACATATTTGGTTAAAACGTGTTTTGCCAATATACATACATATGTGCATAATTTGTGTTTGCGTATTTCCAATTGAAACACCAAGCAGATGTCTACGCAGTTCTGAATGTAATGTGCTTGAAAAGTAGATTAACTGAATTTTTTGAAGCAAATAATGCAACATAATTCATAATTTCCCGAATTAGCTTGAGTTTTACTGCATTGTAAAAAAATTCTAGCGAAACAGAACCGCTAGAAAACTAATTTTCGAAGAAATTGTCTTTGAATGACAAAAAAAAATGTGGAAAGACGTAATACACTTTTTTGTAGAATCATATCAATCACTCCTTATCCAAAGCAACAAAACTCAGCTATCACATAAATGATGAAAATGTTCAGTGCTGGCAACACTTTCCGAACGAAACAGCAATAAGTTTACCATAACAAGCTCATACTTAAATCAACTTATCCTTTGAATTTCGTTCTCATCGGAGGATTTCATCGAAATTTTCAGCGGTTAAACGTTGTTTGAGGCTGCCATCCGAAAAATGTTCAAAACTCGGAAAATTTAAAAATTGATTCCTTATTTTTATTGCAAATACTTTGCATATGAGTACGTAATTTGAAGCATTCGTTGGTGCAATATTTACGAAAATGGTCAATGCTGGTTACCCTGTGTCAGCAGCAGAGCAAAACATATACCAAATCCACGTTAAGTTAAACTCAACCAGTCAATTTCGTTTCGATTGAATCCCTGCACTGAAAGTTATACGGGTGAAAAGAATTTTAGAGTTACCACTCTCAAAACTTTTCAAATTTTTCAATTGTTAATATTCTTTGCAAATTTTCATTGCAGGATCATTCCCACTTGCAAATCTAATGACAAATCGCTCAGTAAAGAAATTCCAAAAAATTACAAAAATAGTCATAGCTGGCAGCCCTTTCATGATTTTCTTACGAAATTCCCACGACATTTGGCTTTCATTAAGGTCCGTTTACGGCATGAAGTTCGTTTGGATTTCATGACTGGACCGGAAGTTATAGGGAAAAAAGCTTTATTTTGCTGAGCAAATTTGCAAGATTTAGGAGACAAAAATTACCATAGCTGGCAAATCTATTCTAATTTTTCAGCCAAATTTTCAACAAATGTTATCTAAAGTAAGATCCAAGTACTGTGTGAATTTTTGTTAAAATCGGATGGCTGAACCGGAAGTTATAGGCCAAAAACCGGTTTTTTTTTCTCAGTGATTTTTCAAGATGGTACCACTGCCACAGGGTTGCCCACATTTCCAAATCACTTCTATCAGACCTGGTGTTTTTTTTCAGGGGGTCATTGATTTGAAGGATTTTTTTTCAGGAGTCTGCCGTAGCTACAGAGTTACCCGCACAACCTTGAAGACCCATATGTGCTAAGTCCTGGTCAACATCAATACGCTCTGCAATTTTCACGATGATCCAATGTTTTGGTCAGAAGTAATGACAAATCAAAATTTGAAAAAAAATCCTTGCTGCACCCACACACGGCTCAAAATTTCCAATTCTTTATCATAAACAAGATTTAAACATAGTAAGTTTTCATTTTTTATATTTTTTTTTTTAACAAAAATTTACACTGCTTGGAAATATAGGAGTACCTCAAAATTCACTAAAACGCTCGCCGCCGCCAAAAGGTTTCGGATATCTGAATTTTAGCAAGTCATGGACCTACTTGCTATGTACATCTGCGTCCTTCGAAAATTTCAGTTCAATCGGATCGGCCACTCCAGAGATTATCTCGGAAAATCATTTTGCTGATATACATATATATACGCTCAGAAAAATTTCGCCACTTAACACTTTTTTAGAATCACTTTAAATCAAAAGTTGAAATCACTTTGAAATAAAAAGCGAACCTTATTTCAATTCTACTTTATTATAAAAAATTTATTTTCAAATCAAAATTTTTCATCATTGAATTAAAGAGAAAACGTATGTGGCGCCAAATCATATTTGAACATTTTTGATTCAAAAATTTTCAAACATGATTTGGCTCCATATACGTTTCTTTTTAATTCAATCATGAAAAATTTTGATTTGAAAATAAAATTTAGTGGAATTCAGATGAGATTCGCTTTTTATTTCAAAGTGATTTCAACTTTTGATTTAAATTTAATTCTATTAAATGACATTTTTCTGAGTGTATATATATATATATATATATATATATATATATATATATATATATATATATATATATATATATATATATATATATATACATATATATATATATATATATATATAAAGAAATATGAATTTTCGGCGAACCGAGTTTAATACTAATTTTCGTCGAAAATTAGTAAAAATGCTTAATAACGACAAATGTATTTCCTGTTACAGCGCTATATGATCCTATCTAGGCTATTGCGTTTTCTATACTTTCATATCATGAAAATCTATGTCCCTAAGGATAAACCCTAATCGACGATTATTTCCATTGTGGAAGAAGGTAACAGGAACTGAAGCTATTACAATAGTTTTCCTGTAACTGAACAATGGTCAGAACGATTCAGAGCGGATTGCATGTCAATGTGAAAAGAATATGTAAATATGATTGAATTGATATTGTTCATCTAATTATTGTATGAACAAATATATGACTGCGACCGAACTGCAACCATCACAATCATATTTGTTTATACAATAATTAGGTGAGCAATATGCAATGACATAGGGGTAAACAGCTCAATAACAAATAATTTCACGGTATAGGATTCAATTAAACTATGAGTTGAATTGAATTTATAATAATCTGTTCATTTCAATTGCTATTACATTTCAATATACATTATATCTGTTTTCGATTTAACTAGTTAATTAATTTGTCCTGTCTTATCCATGAAAAATCAATGGCCGCATTCTCCACCTGAACGTGCGAAGGGCTATGTGCAAGTAAATCGTCTATTTGTTCTTTGATCTTATCAATCGACAATTGGATAACGATATCCTTGTGACATCAAACCATTGTTGAAGTGAAAGAGACTAAATAGTTGAGTGTCCGGTCCTTGTCCAGGCTTGGAGGTTGGACCGACAATAAATCTTCTGCAAAATTTTAAACTTTTCCGGTACCTTCATAAACAATTCACATAGTCAAACAAGTGCTCGATAAATGCTGCAAGTTTAACATCGATGTCTATCAGATGTTCGTAGACTTTGAGTAAGCATATGACAGTATTGATCGAAACATACTGTAAAAAAAATAATGCTGCACCCAGCTGTACCTCGGCATCCTAGCGAAACGACCAGTCCGACTGACGAAAACATCAGTGGCATCAACAAAGCTGAAGTCAGAATCAACAACTGACTGATGCCTTTCACTCAAATGTCGGACTAAAATTAGGTAATGAGCTGGCCCCTCTGCTGTTCAACTTAGCACCTAGTTATGTGATAAGACTATCTTAGTGGTGATAAGGAAACTGCCTGTCGACACAAAGTGCACGCTTTTATATTAATTCAACGAAGTAGTAACCTACGCGGATGACAACCATATCTTGTCACGTTCCGCCACAACAGCCAAAGAACTTCTTCTGGAACTTGCCCAGGAAGCAAAAAAAAGCAGGTCTGAAAAAGAACCGGACGAAAACGAAAATCATGACGCAAACAAGAAAGAGAAACATTAATAAGCGAAACATAGGACTTGACGATTGTAAATTCGAAAATGGGGAAGAATTTGTGTACTTAGATGTGAAACTGACTTTATAACGCAACGAAACTGACGAAATAAAACGAAGGATACAGGTATCTAAATCCCGAAGAAATTCACTGTTTGGATTGTTCCTTGTTTGGTCTGGTGTGGTGTAATGGATCCATGTTTCGCCTACCGTAAAGATACGGCGCAAAAACTCGTCCTGATTGCGGCCAAACATTGCCAAATACTCCTTGGAAGTGGTGACACGGTTCCGCTTATGGTCGACTGTGAGCAATCGCGGTACCCATTGCATGGATACCTGCTGTCCAAATATTCATGTAAAATGTGGTGTACCCGCTCCGTTGAAATGTCTACAACCTCAGCCACCTTACACACTTCCGATCTCCGATTGTCTAATATCATTCCCATGGATTTCACCCACGATTTCTTGCGTGACAGCCTCTTTTGGGCAACCTGAACGTTTGGTTTTATTTGTTCTGGTACGACGTTAATTAAAAAAGTCACTGACTTATCAAACTGAGTATTTGACGATCTAGAGGTTGCCACAACCATCAGACTGCAGGAGCTGCAATGGGCTGATCACATGCAGCGAATGGACGAACATCGAATAGGTATCGAATAGGTATAAAAGATATTCGATGGAAAAGCTAAGAGTCGACGGTCAGTGGGAAAACCCAGGAAACGCTGGCCCGACTCTGTCAATGAAAACTGCACAGAGCTGCTCGGATTTCGCAACTGGAAGACGCGGTCGTTGGACCAAGAAAACTGGAGACGCCATCTGCTGGAAGCCAAGGCCTGAGAGGGGCTCCGGCACTACGCTGACGATATGAGATAAAAGTAATTAGAATCCACAGGGTTTTTTAAAAGTTAAAAGCAATCATTTTTACCAAGATATATTAAAAATCGTAAAATTTTTAAAGGGCATCAGGAGGGCATCATAGGAGAGAATGTGCAACAAATTTTTCATTTGCTTACTCTAAGAAATCATATCCAAGGCACCTTGATCTCAACAACGCTGTAATGCATACAAATACGATTTTTTGGCAAATTGATTGTAATATTAATTTTCTTCGAAAGTCAGTTTCCCTGTTTTAAACATAATAAAGAAATAATATTAAAGTAGGATTCTGGTGCTATGGTGAATATATGTAGTTTTGAATGTAAAATTGCAAATAAAATCGGCTGCTCTATGGTGAGCATTTAGTAGAAGAACACACCATAATTTTCGTATTGGGTAATTCCATAGAAAATCGACCAATTTTCAGAAAATGTTTGAACTCACCTCCTTGGAATTTAGAAATATTTTGTTATCCAGAAGGGCTGGTGAGCTTCTTATCGAAAATGCAATATATTTGGAATATATGGTATATTTGCGGAAATATGGCCTCTTGAAGTTTTTGAGAAACATCGGTTCGTGTTACATTCAAAAAATTGTATAAAATCTTCTTCTTTACGTAGAGCCTTCAAATATGGCTTGTTGGAAAGGGTAAGGTGCAGGTATCCTAGAAAAAATAGTGCGAGAATCATCCTGACCAAAAAGAATAAAAAGGATCATTACAGTGTCCTTTATTCTTGAATATTTCAAAATGAACACCTTCGATTTTCTTAATTTTTTTATACATTGTAAACAGTTAAAGAAGCAAATGTGCCAAATCTCAAAGTGAAGCACGTAAAAGTACAGTCGCAAGAAAATTTTAAAGGAGTGGAATACTATAATCGCCAAAGAAAATTTATCGAAAATGGTACCGAAACAAGGTAAAACTTACAAAATATTGTATGAAAGAATTTTATGTTTTACAAATGGATTTAAAAACTGTTTCGCAATGTTATTTAAAGCCTGCAGAAGATTCTAATTTAGTTTCTAACGTAGAAAGTTCTGTACAAGTCCATTGCTTATAACTAACATCACTGACGCTATCTTCATCAATTTTTTTTTTATATGAAATTGGAATGACGGCTGATCCAGGACAATCCTGGCAGCTACCAAAATACCAATCTGTTTGTGGAGGAGAGCATATCATCAGAGATAAAAGTCTTTATAATTAGCCAAGCTTATATCGGAACCCTTTGTTAGAAAATTTATTTTTGTTCCTTTAATCATTAATTTAACGTTTTGATGTTTAATGCATACACAGACAGAATGTGTCCCCGATGTTTCCGTAAGTTGAAGTATTTAGGCAGTCTGCTGCTTGCATTACTGCAGTATAATGATTTTATGAGACCAGCGACATCTATACTTCTTCGCCTTTTCGGAGAATTATAACCTTGTCTAATTTTTTAAAATCATATATGGAGTTGCCTCAGGAAATTCGGATACTACTTTGGCACGTGATCAATTCGTCGACAAAAGTGATAAAAGTAAACACTTTGTTTTCTTTTCTTAAGCTTGTGAATATTCTTATTTGATATTATTTACTATAGATAAATCATTTTTTATTTTTGTTTCTTCTGTGGGTAGTTCCTGCTTTATTTTAAATACATTTTTGTACAGTACGCTGGTAAAATGTTTTAGTTACAGAAAAAATCGAAGTACTATTCCTTTTAAAAAATAAAAATCATACAAATAATTAGTCATAACTGAGAAATACAAGACCTTGATTTTGCGAAAAAAAACGCAGAGCTACTATCAAGCTATTTAATATCAAACGTATATTATAAGTTTCACCTTGTGTCGGTACCATTTTCTTTGGCAGTTATAGTATTTCAACCCTATTAAAATTTCTCACAAACGTACTTTTACAAGCTCCACTTTGCAATTTTGCACATTTATAGCTTACATAACTATTTACAATATATAAAAAAATCAAGAAAATCGAAGGTGCGCATTTTGAAATATTCAAGGATAAAGGACACTGTAATGATCCTTTTGATCCTTTTGGCCAGGAAGTTTCTCGCACTATTTTTTCTAGTATACCTGCATTTTACCCATGCCAACAATACATATTTGAAGGCTCTACGTAAAGTAGAAGATTTTATAAAATTTTTTGAATGCAACACGAATCGACGTTTCTCAAAAATTTCAAGAGGCCATATTACCGCAAATATTAGATATTTTTTTAAAAAAATTTACCGGTGCACATAACTCAACTACTTATATTCTCAGTGCAAATTTGATTGAAATCTGACGATAGTCATCAAAGGCCGTTGGTCGATTTTCCGTGAAATGACCCTATTGCAAAAGCTCACCTGATATTCTCTACAAAAATTTTATGAATTACAAATAACTGCACAATTATGAGCGATGCACTCATACCAGTACATTTTTCGCTTATACGAATGTGCCATTTGTTATTTCATAAATTTCCGTCATATGTACACACATCTGCTAATATTTATTATGTTGATTTTAAGCGCATATGATAAGAATGATAACATACGGCAAATGTATACATAGATAGCTTGCATAATTGACATATTCTAAGCCATTGAAACGATATTATCTCTTTTTTAAATCGAGTTAGTTAATGTTTTTAGTTGATATGACGCAAACTGAAGGAAACAAACCATACGATTTTGTATCTAAATACCTAAGATGAATTCAATGTTAATATTTTTTCGTAAAACTATAAAAGTGTTTTTCACTCTCTCCAAATGATTTAGAGTGTAGAACACAATTTCTTTCGAAATTTGATCGATCTCTTGAATTTAGCCTCCTGCTTAACAAAAAGCCTTAGCTCAGATGAGCAAATCGTGACTGACTAAAACCAAGTCAAAGATACTTCGGGTCAACGAATGTTGCAGAAAATAGTCTTGAAACAAATTTAATTCAATGTCAAAAACAAATAATTGGCTTCAAAGTCAATGACCATAAGTCTGAGATTTCAACGAGGAAATTATACATGCACACTGAATGTAACTATTAATATGCATAATATAACATACAAAAATTAATATTATAAAGTCTAAACCGGATTAATGACAAGTGAAAATTGCACCTTTATCAATAAAATGGATATTAGAAATATTCAAATTTTGATAGTAAATAGAGTGATATTTTTTGTCTTAAATTGTTCACTGTATATAAATTTGTGGGAAATAAAAACAAATAACCCCCACAATCAATTTTCAGTTCGTTGTATTGCTTCCAATATATGATACTAATTTCATAATTTTGCACAAAAATGTATACCCTACATATTGTTATTCATTATTGTGCATCTAAACAAACACAAAACTCATTATCTCATTTGCGAATTGAACAAGACATTCGAATTGTATTCATAGGAGAAAGTTCGCCGGCCATATGAGAAACGATAATATGCGCGTGAGTGCGTAATTTTCTTGTCTGCAACTGAATTTTGAGCTTAAATTACATTTACTATACTACAATAACTATGCAATAAATATTCGGAATTTTGATTAAAGCTTCCTTTGGCATTGGACGAATTGCTTTCCTGTGAAGTACAATTAACAATGTGATTTTAATTTCGTAAAACAATACGCGACCCCCACAGAGCAAATCTACAACCACAATAAAATACGTGTATATTGCTTTGTGGTGAATTCGAACGAATTTATAGTGGTTTGGATTTTCCAGATTGCATTTATCTACCTACCCGTATATAATTTTCATTCAATGATAATTAATTCAACAGCATGACAGGTATGCAAACAATTCATAGCAATGATACATTGAACAAAAGAAATCAAACTGCTGATGATTCAAATTGTATATTGACCCATTCTGACGATTCAGCGAATTTGAATGTGCTTCCACATTTGAAATGAATCAACGAATGGCGCTAATGAAAGATGGTGGCAGTTTGAATTCTGTATTATTTTAGTATTTACTCTTTACCCGTTAATGCTTGTAACTAGTTTAAAATAAAATTTCGAAATTAGAAAATATAGGCTCACAAGTAATTAGGCTTTTTTTAAAGTATTATTTTATATACTGAGTATTATTTTAGTATTATTTTATATACTCGAAAAAATACATAGTGACTCACACGTCCAACTGATAATAGTGGCGATGTTTCCTCCGTCTCCAATTATCGTCCTATTTCTCTTCTCCCTCGATTCAGTAAAATTTTTCAAAACATTGTCTTCTCTAGAATGTATCTACCGAACAGCATGGGTTCGTGAGGGGTAGCACTACTTTGATTAGCCTCATCCTCTTCTCAAACACAGTTGCCGTTGCTTTAGATCGTCAGGAACAATTTGACGTAGTGTACACAGATTTTTATAAAGCCTTTGATACTGTCAACCATAGGACAGTTAGACAGTTTGGTTATTTCGGGCCACTCCTTTCTTGGTTTTCGTCCTACCTCAGTAGCCGTGAGTGACTTTATTAGTGACTTTAATAGTAACATTATTAATATCCTCTTCTCCCTTTCATCCTTCTTCTGATGTTCAACAAGAGTATATCCTGAGTCCTTTACTCTTCTTGATTTTTACTAACGAACTTCCTTCCGTTATCGATTTCCCTTGTCTACTATATGCTGACAATTTGACATTGTTTTGAGTCATCAGGTCAGCTAGTGACTGTAATATTCTCCAGAATGATCTGTGTGCTCTTCTCAATTGGTGCAACCGCAATTCTCTGTCCTTAAATGTTAGCAAACGTAAACATATGACCTTTTCCCTCAAGTCATCTCCTTCCTTATTCATTTTCCACCACCTACCTATCGTCCGTTGAGTGACTTGGGTGAAACTTTTGATCCTAAATTGTTGTTGCGGAAGTTACCACCAAAGTCTCCCGAGCCTCTGGAATTCGTTGACATACGTACATGTATTCGTCTTTTTACTAATTTTCGAAGAAAATTAGTATTAAACTCGTTTCGCCGAAAATTCATATTTCTTTATATATATATATATATATATATATATATATATATATATATATATATATATATATATATATATATATATATATATATATATATATATATTCATATTTATATATATATATATATATATATATATATATATATATATATATATATATATATATATATATATATATATATATATATATATATATATCAGCAAAATGATTAAGGGAGATAATCTCTGGAGTGGCCAATCCGATTGAGCTGAAATTTTCGGAGAACGTAGATGTATATAGTAGGTAGGTCCATGACTTGCTAAAATAAACCTTTTAGCGGCGGCGAGCGTTTTAGTGAATTTTGTTTATTATTTAAAATTTTTGTTCATTATTTAAATTATTTCCAAGCAGTGTAAATTTTTGTTAAAACAAATGTTTGGGAATGAAAGCTTATTATGTTTAAAGCTTGCCTATGTAAAAAATTTGGAAATTTTGAGCCGTGTGTGGGTGCAGCGTGCCTAAAAGTAGGCAAGGACCTTTTTTCAAATTTTTATTTGTCATTACTTCTGACAAATACATTGGATCATAGTGAAAATTGCAGAGCGTATTGATGTTGACAAAGACTTAACACACATGGATTTTCAAGATAGTGCGGGTAGCTCTGTAGCTACGGCAGGCTCTTGAAAAAAAATCCTTCAAATCATTGAGCCTCCTCAAAAATTTTTGATGTTTGACAAAAAATTCAAATCATTGATAAATTTTGACCTTTGTCCATCATGTCAAATTGAAATTTTTCAAATTCCGATTTGCACAAGAACGGCAACCCATCACCAAATTACCTCTATTTTCAGCACTCGAAAGTTCTGTTCACGAGAACTGAGGACCGAATTATACGATCATAATGAAATTTACAGGACATGTTTGCATGAGCTAGGACCAGGTCTGATAGAAGTGATTTTGAAATGCGGGAACCCTGCAGCAGTGGTACCATCTTGAAAAATCACTGAGATAAAAACCGGTTTTTGGCCTATAACTTCCGATTCAGCCATCAGATTTTACTTTAGATAGCATTTGAACAAAATTCACACAGTACTTGGATTTTAATCTATGTAATATTTGGTGAAAGTTTGGCTGAAAAATTAAAATAGAGTTGCCAGCTATGGTGATTTTTGTCTCATACATCTTGCAAATTTGCTCAGCAAAATAAAGCTTTTTCCCAATAACTTCCGGTTCAGCGCAGAAATCAAAATGAAATTCATGCAGTAAATGAACCTTAATGTGAACTAAATATCGTAGGAATTTCGTACAAAAATCATGAAAGGGCTGTCAGCTATGACCCATTTTGTAATTTTTTGGAATTTCTTTACTGAACGATAATGTCAAATGGGAATGATCCTGCAATGAAAATTAACAACAAATATTAACGCTTTAAAAATTTTCAAAAGTTTTGTGGATGGTAGCCCTAAAATTCTTTTCACCCGTATAACTTCCAGCGCAGTGATTCAATCGAACCGAAATTTACTGGTTGGGTTTAACTTAACGTGAAGCAGATTTGGTATATATTTTGCTCTGCTGCTGACACAGGGTAACCAGCATTAGCCATTTTCGTAAATATTGCACCAACAGATGCTTCAAATTACGTACTCATATGCAAAGCATTTACGATAAAAATAAGAAACCAATTTTTAAATTTTCCGAGTTTTGAACATTTTTCGGATGGCAGCCTCAAACAACGTTTAACCGCTGAAACTTTCGATTAGATCCTCCGATGAGAACGAAATTTAAAGGATAAGTTGATTTAAGTATGAGCTGGTTAAGGTAAACTTATTGCTGCTTCGTTGGCAAAGTGTTTCCAGCACTGAACATTTTCATCATTTGTGTTATAGTTGAGTTTTGTTGCTTTGGATAAAGAATGGTTGACATGATTCTACAAAAAAGTGTATTACGTCTTTCCACATTTTTTTTGTCACTCAAAGACAATTTCTTCGAAAATTAGTTTTCTAGCGGTTCTGATGCGCTAGACTTTTTTATGGTTATGTTGAATGTTTTCGTAGTAAGGAAATTGTTGCTTTTATATTTTCCAGCGATTGTGGTAGTATATACTCGTTGTTTTCTCCCTTTATTTTCAGCTGTTTTGCATGTGTAAACTGCATACAATTTGACAGGTAAGAATCTGCTCATAAGAACGTTCCATTTGCGATCTACTTCCAAGCACTTGGAAGTACTAATTATTAAAAATGGAACACGGCAATTATATAGATATATGTTTATTTTAATCCAATAAGAACGCATTATTTAGCATTATTCTTTTACAGAATTTAGCATTATTTAGCATTAAATAAAACTGAATCTAGCATTGTTCCAAAAATATAGATGGCAGCACTGATTTTAGTCTTTGATTCTGATGGAATTTGAGAGGCAGAAGGTATGAGTATAGATATGTTCTCACACAAATTTTGTTCCGAAGATTGCTGTTGTGAAGTAGTGGCTCAGGAGCTT
Organism: Nemotelus nigrinus; assembly: GCA_947369275.1. Taxonomy (NCBI): domain Eukaryota; kingdom Metazoa; phylum Arthropoda; class Insecta; order Diptera; family Stratiomyidae; genus Nemotelus; species Nemotelus nigrinus. The sequence continues at coordinate 139,188,813 of OX376373.1, forward strand.
ACAGTAGCGACAATGAAGTATGCATATGATAACATTTGGAAATTTTTGAGTATATGTGTACGCTATGAAACCGAATTCCATACATAAATGTGACATGTGTACTATACTTGGACTAAATTTCAGCCCAATATCTTAATTATTCTGTGTTTTATTTAAATACAAAGTGGTTATGTCCTTATTGAACAACGCTGTATGTCTTCTATCTGAACGCGAATTTTCAGTTATAATAAGAATCATTTTAACAGCTCTCGCTCTGAAAGGGGTTATTGTTTCCTACATATTATGCTTGCTTTATCATCTTCGATAAATTACCATCTTGTCTTACACTACGCGTGTTTTTTTGCTCCTCTATCCAGCATTGAATAGAGTATATGCATTAGAAACAACAACACTCCTGTACCAGTGAATTCACTATTACAGAAATTCTATTCCTATTTTGCTGTGAGGTGGCTTTGAGTTTTTCATGGTTATGTTGAATGTTTTGGTAGTTAGGAATTAGAAAAAGTCCTCATAACATGTAGAAAGTTAAAAGAGGTAATTTTCTGTTAGTTCTTTTTCTATTTTCTATCGATTGTGGTAGTGTACACTCGTTATTTTCTCCCTTTATTTTCAGCTGTTTTGTGATACCACAGCGAATATAGCAATTTATGTCAGTCTTAGCGAATGCACTGCTATTTTATACTTGATCGCTGTTTTTGCGGCATAGTTCTATTCTGTTCTGTATCGGAGCAAAAAAAAAACACGCCTAATATCTTCAATCAAAGAAACTCAAATCCATCCACCCTAAGCCGGTTTAAGTGAAAATAAAATTAGTAATTCTTTTACCAGTGGGTTTCGCAAAGGAAACTAATAATCCCACTTCTCCAATTAGATAAACAATAATAAAAGAAATGGGAAAGGAAATCACAATAAATTACTTAAGTCATAAATATGTGTTCAAATCGTTATCAATTTCCTTTCAAATTTTCCTTCGTTATCTTATCAATCACATAAATTCAATGCAATTGCGGTTCTGCTTCTTGATGTGTACCTAATAAAATTTTCGGCTAATTTTATTTTCCATTCAATAAAAGCCTTTTGTTGGGGGTTTTTTTAAAGCAATTATCGAATAAATATATTTTTAATCTTGACCTACTGATAGTAGAGTTGTGTGGTTCTCAGAATTTTTCTGAAACCGATATCCGTTTAATTCGATAGCATTTAAATTAGATTTGTTTTCTTCATAAATGTGGTTTTTTCTCATACTTTCACAATAACAATAGGATTATGATGGCAGAAATTCGTGTAATGAACAAAACACAATTTCTTATCTTTATCTTACTGAATCATCTACGCATTTTAAATACTGTAAAATATTAAACAACTTCCTGTAATCATATTCAAAAATGCAGGTATTACTTTAATCTTATCATGAACCTATCTTTTATATATTTTCAGATAGATTGTAAGATATGGGACCATCACCGCCTAAAGAATTAGAGAAATATGGTAAGTACTGCATGCCGGGAGATAAAATCCACTGATACATTGAATTCATGAGTAAATGATTACACAAGTTTAATTGGACAGTTGAACGTATAGGCTTAGCTTAGCACACAACAAGATAAATTAGCAGTTTGTAATTTAATTTTAATTGGTCGTAATATTTGTCCTCTTGATAGGTTAATTGTGGCCGTTGAACAACCTATGAGTCATTATAATCTGATAGCTTTTACTTTTATCGAATTATTGCTTTGCGTAATATGTACTCGAATGTATGATAATTCTTCATTTGGGTATAGATTAAGTTTTGCATGCTTGTTGACGAATTTGTACTCAGCTACTACATGCAACAACAAAAATTCGTGTGGACTGTAATGTTAATGGTACTTTTGGGAAATCATATATTTTTTAGATAGTGACTATGTTAACATTCTAGTGAATATTTGCGTTGTTGTGACGCACGGATATTGCAAGATGGACTGATTTCGTGCTGTTTCGAAGTGAATTCCCTAGACTAGCGCTTATCTATTGAAAGATATTTAAGTCTTAAACCTGCCGACAAATTTACTGCTAACAATACTTTTTACTAATTTTCGAAGAAAATTAGTATTAAACTCGCTTCGCGGAAATTCGCTATATATATATATATATATATATATATATATATATATATATATATATATATATACATATATATATATATATATATATATACATATATATATATATATATATATATATATATATATATATATATACATATATATATATACATATATATATATATATATATATATATATATATATATATATATATATATATATATATATATATATATATATATATATATCAGCAAAATGATTAAGGGAGATAATCTCTGAAGTAGCCGATCCGATTGAGCTGAAATTTTCGGAGGTGATATATGTATATAGTGGGTAGGTCCATGACTTGCTAGAATTCAGATATCTCAAACCTTTTGGCGGCAACGGTCATTTTAGTGAATTTTCAGGTACTCCTATATTTCCAAGCAGTGTAAATTTTTGTTAAAAAAGTATTGGGAATGAAAACTTATTACGTTTTTAGTTTGTTTAATAAAGAATTGGAAATTTTGAGCCTGGTGTAGGCGCTGAGTGCCCAAAAGTAGGCAAGAATTTTTTTTTCAAATTTCTGTTTGTCATAACTTCTAAGAAAAACAATGGATCATCGTGAAATTTTCAGAGCGTATTGATGTAGACCAAAATTTAACACACATGAACTTTTAAGATTGTCCGGCAACTCTGTAGCTACAGCAGGCTCCTGAAAAAAAATTCTTCAAATCATCGACCCTCCTGAACATTTTTTGGTTTTTGAAAATAAATTCAAATTATTGATAAATTTTGACTTTTGTCCACCAAGTCAAATAAAAATTTCCAAAATTCCGCGGTAATCAAGAACGGCAACCCGTGATCAAATTACCTCTATTTTCAGCACTCAAAACTTCTGTTCACGAGAACTGACGATCGGATAATGCGATCAATATGAAACTTACAGAACATGTTAGTGTTAACTAGGACCAGGTCTGATAGAAGTGATTTTGAAATACGAGCAACACTGTGGCAGTCGTGCCATTTGGAAAAATCGCTGAGAAAAAAGAAAATCTGGTTTTTGGCCTATAACTTCCGATTTAGCCACCAGATTTTAACAAAATTCACACAGTAGGTGAACCTTACTCTAAGATCGATTTTGAAAAATTAGGATAGGGTCGCCAGCTATGGCAATTTTCGTCTCCTAAATATTGTAAACTTGCTCAGGAAAATAAAGCTATAACTTCCCTATAACTTCCGATGCAGTAACGAAATCAAAATGAAATTCATGTGATAAGTGGACCTTGTTGCATTTCTAATTCTGTAGGAATTTCGTTGAAAAATGTTGAAAGGCTTGCCAGCTATGATTAATTTCGTAATTTATTTATATTGCTTTGTCGAGCGATGTTGTCATAAATTTTCCAAATGGGAATGATACTGCAATGACAATTAGCAACAAATATTTACGTTTCAAAAATTTAAAAAGTTTGGACAGTAGTAGCCCTAAAATTATATTCACTCCTATAACTTACAGCGCAGCCATTCAATCTAAACGAAATTCATAGGGTGGGTTTAATACAACGTGAAGCAGCTATGGTGCCAGCATCAGACAATTTCGTAAATATTGCACCAACAGATGCTTCCATTTTGTATTCATAAGCAAAGCATTTACAATAAAATAAGCAACCGATTTTTAAATTTTCCGAGTTTTAGAAATTTTTCGGATGGCAGCCCCAGACATAGTTAAATCGCTGAAACTTTCGATGATATCCTTGGATGAAAACGAAATTTAAACGATAGGTTGATTAAGCACGAGCATGTTACGGTAGATTTATTGCTGCTGTGTTGGACAAATGTTGCCAGCACTGAGCATTTTCATCATTTGTGTTATAAGAAATGGTATCAGAAAATTATATTTGTTCCTTTGAGTAAGAAATGGTTTATATGATACTACAAAGAAGTGTATAACGTCTTCACACATTTTTAAATCCTTCACAGATAATTTCTTCGAAAATTAGTTTTCTAGCGGTTTTGATGCGCTAGACTTTTTCTGATTTCTATGCAATTATTTTTCTGTCAAATTAAATAATGTACACAAGTTCTGAATATGTTTCAACATATTTTGAAGCGTTCTATGCAACTCATTTCGAAAAAGAGAGCCACGTTCCTGATGCCTGGTATTACCCATATCGTAAGGTAGATGCATGTGAAGAAACGAATTTGCATTCAGTTCTACCTACAATGTATACCTCACTCGTAGTGCACGTTGCACTGAATGCAATAGCAATCGCCGTTATTGCAATGTTACTATAGATACTTTCCTATACTACTTGCATTCTTTGCTGACCTATTTTATTCTATCGTACGTACCACACGATAGAGTAGGGTCATGCTGAAAGTGAACTGATAGGATCAATATATATGTCAGAAAATATTTAGAGCGCGGTTTAAGTAAGAATTCACGATCACGGGGTAGTTGACCAGAGTTTCATGTGAAGAGTGATAGAAAAGTAAAAGTGTGCTAAAAAAATTGTGAGCTTATATGTGGCATACTTTGGCATTGCATAGTACTGATAAAAAGATTAGCCTATAAACTTTCGAATTGAAAGCGCAAATAAAATTAAATTACTGAAAATAATTAACCATTAAATTTGACAGTAAATATCGCATAATTTTTTTTTTGTTGAAAAAATTTAGTGTGTCGACATTTAGAAAATATATGTATGTAAATGAGACCATGTGCGAACAGTTTGATCAATATTAATTCTCCATATCATATCGATACGAAATCTAAGTGCTATTCCAAGAATCTAATACATCAGGAAAATGTATTTCAGAAAAGTGAATCCAATTTTAGAGCGTTCAATGATTTGCAGTAACATTAGTGGCAGACAAATTCAAGGTGGATATATGGTTACCGAAACTGTTGATTATATATAATAGGCATTTCGAATGATATACTTACTACCAAATATCAGTATTTACAAATGGGTTTCATGTAGTTTCAAAATAAATATTTTTACTGATTTTCGAAGAAAATTTAGTATTGAACTCGCTTCGCCGAAAATTCATATTTCTTTATATATGTATGTATATATATGTATATATATATATATATATATATATATATATATATATATATATATATATATGTATATATATATATATATATATATATATATATATATATATATATATATATATGTATATATATATATATATATATATATATATATATATATATATATATATATATATATGTATATATATATATATATATATATATATATATATTTATATATGTTTATATGTATGTATATATATATATATATATATATATATATATATATATATTTATATATGTTTATATGTATGTATATATATATATATATATATATATATATATATATATATATATATATATATATATATATATATATATATATATGTATATATAAGGGAGATAATCACTAGAGTGGCCGATTTGATTGAGTTGAAATTTTCGGAGGACATATATGTATGTGTATAGTGGTTAGGTCCATGACTTGCTGGAATTAAGATATCTATAACCCTTTGGCGGCGGTGGGCATTTTAGTGAATTTTCAAGTACTCTTATATTTTCAAGCAGTGTAAATTTTTGTTAAAAAAAAAAGTATTGGGAATAAAAACTTATAACGTTTTAAGCTTGTCTATGATAAAGAATTGGAAATTTTGAGCCGTGTGTGGGTGTTGAGTGCCTAAAAGTAGGCAAGAATTTTTTTCAAATTTTGATTTGTCATAACTTCTGACAGAAACATTGGATCACCGTGAAAACTGCAGAGCGTATTGACCAAGGTTTAACACACGTATTGATGCTGACCAAGGTTTAACAAGACTGTGCGGGTGACCCTGTAGCTACGGCAGGCTCCTGAAAAAAATCCTTTAAATCATCAACTCTCCTGAAAATTTTTTGCTTATTGACAAAAACTTCAAATCATTGATAAATTTGAACCTTTTCTGAACTAACTGAAATTTTCAAAATTCACATGAACGGCAACCCACCACCAAATTAGCTCTATTTTCAGAACTCGAAACTTCTGTTCACGAGAACTGATGACCGGCTAATCCAATCATGGTCCAGGTCTGATAGAAGTGATTTTGAAGTGCAGGCAACACTGTGGCAGTGGTACCATCTTGAAAAATCACTGAGAAAAAAAAAACGGTTTTTGGCCTATAACTTCCGATTCAGCTATCACATTTTAACAAAATTCACACAATGTTTGGATCTTACTTTAGAAAATATTTGGTGAAAATTTGATTGAAAAATTAGAATAGAGTTGCCAGCTATGGTGATTTTTGTCTCCTAAATTTTGCAAATTTGTTCAGCAAAATGAAGCTTTTTCCCCTATAACTTCCGGTCCAGTGATGAAATCAAAACGAAGTTCATGCAGTAAAAGGACTTTATTGTAAACCAAATGTCGCAGGAATGTCGTAAAAAAGTCATGAAAGTGCTGCCAGCTATCATCTTTTTTGTAAACTTTTGTAGTTTCTTTACTAAGCGATTATGTCATTAGATTTGCAAATGGGAATGATCCTGCTATGAAAATTAACAACAAATGGGGCATTTCCCGTGAAGCGGACAGCGTAAAAAAGTCCAGGTTCTGGATTTCGTTCATATTGCGCATAATGGTACTTCTAGAAGACAAGAATCTGGATACACAATTTTTGGTTTCTATGAGGTTTAGTTGCCGAGCTATGAGCTTCTGGAAAATGGATGAAATTGATGAAAGGTTTTTTGGAAGCGGATTCTAGGATTCAAAAAAAAAATCTAACAAGCATTAAAAATTCGGATTGCTGTAGAAAATTAGCTGTTCTTTTTAATTTTGAAATTAGCTTTGAAAACCGGAAGAAAAAATTTGTGTGAAACTGGAAGTAACAGTTTTAACTCGTTTTTTAATAATTTGGACCAGGTTAATTTTGGTTATTTTTATGACAAAACAAAGCCTGAAGTATTTTTATTTTATGATAAAAGTTTTAGAATGGGATGGCCAATAGTTTATGAGGTAGGTGAATTTCAATACATACAAGTCGCATGGGGCGTGGTACCGAGAGCTTGCTTACGACAGCTTTTTGAATCGAAAACAAAACTTGATATCGAAATAGGATTAGTAGCGCCATCTTTTAGTTGAAAAAGGTTTTATTTTCTCATAAAAATCTATTTAATATATACGATGCCCATATAATATATATGGTGCCAAGCCATTTTGAGTTTTCCGTTATTTTTTTAGTTATTGTTCAGCGCTTGCAGTGACGATTACTTTCGCTGATAAGTAAGAAAGCCCTAATTGTGTGTATTTTGTCTCCGTGTGGCTGTCGATGTTTCAATCCTTTCGATTTGAAATTTTATCGGAATGTTAAAGACCTAAGAAAAATTCCAAGAATATTAGCAGAAAAGTGGAGATATTCATCTTATATGAACGTATGTGAAAAAAGTTATCGTAGAAACACCTCCAGTAATAAATAAAAGAACCAGTGCAAGAAACGAGAATAAAATTGTAAAAATTGTGAAATAAATTCATTTTCCATAAACAAGTAGTTTTTTTTCATTAGGTAAGTTAGCATTAGCAATTTTTAATATTTTATCTTCTTTATGTAAGTGATATAAGTGATGTATAATAGTTTTACTACAAATGTTTTGCTTTCACACTCACTAGCTGTCCTAATCAAGCTCCCGGTAGCACGCTTCATACGACTTATGTGTATTGAAATTCACCTACCGCTTAAACTACTGGCCATCTCATTCTAAAACTTCTATGATAAAATTAGAATACTGTAAGCTTTGTTTTGTCATAAAAATAAGCAAAATTAACCTGGTCCAAATTATTCAAAAAACGAGTTTAAATTGTTACTTCCGGTTTCAGACAAACGTTTACTTCCGGCTTTCAAATTTAATTTCAAAATTAAAAAGAACAGTCAATTTATAAATACTGTTTTGTAGATTTTTTTTTAATCCTAGAATCCGCTTCCAAAAAACCTTTCGTCAATTTCATCCATTTTTCAAAAGCCCATAACTCGACAACTAAGCCTCATAGAAACCAAAAATTTTATACCCACGTTCTTATCTTCTAGAAGTACCATTATGCGCAATATGAACGAAATCCAGAACCTCGACTTTTTTCGTTGTCCGCTTCACGTGAAATGCCCCAAATATTAACGTTTTGAAAATTTGAAAAGTGTTGGGGGTGGTTACCCTAAAATTCTGTTCACCCGTATAGCTTCCAGCGCAGTGATTCAATCGAAACGAAATTCACTTTTGCCGCCCTCTCAATGTATTGCATCAATCGTTCTGCACTTCCTGTTTGGGATTTTATGTTTCTTGTATGTTATTACGCGTCTCCTTTTTTGGATTATTTTTACTGTCGATTGCAATATTTTACACTGTGATATCACGCGTTGATGCCAATCGATTCGCATGAATTTGCTGCAACACTCTGCACTCCAATTCCATGTCATCGGACCCACTAGGACGTTCACTTCTATGTTTTTCTTTGATGGTACCCTCCATTTTAAATTGTCCAAATGCCCGTTTTGCAGGTTTTTGCGATACTTTTACTTTTTCGCCTTCACTGTTCTTTTCGGATTCTCCGTGAAAAATTATACACCGTGTATTTTCTTTTTCATTAATTTTTACCGTATTAAGGTGTGAAGAACACGCCGACGCAAAAGGCAATTAGTGACGTTTAGATTTAGATAAATGTCAATCATATGGGTTCTGTCAAAATAACATGCAAGCGAAAAAAACATTGGACAGAATTTAAGTGTTCAAGCCTTATGCTTCTTTGTGAAATTAACAAGACCCTTGCAACCCTTAACTATCAAATATTTACGGTCTGGTGATTACAACAAAAATTTCCCTTCTAATTTCATGGCCTTTGTCAAAGAAGACTGCAGGGAAAGTGTCCTTATGCTAGACTTCTCAAAATTTTTTCCACCACAATGCGGAATCAATTTAGTTTTCGTCGAATTTTCCGTGTAAAACGATAATACTTTGTCTTTTGCACATTATTCAAGTTAGCTGTGCGAGTTGTTTCGACCATCTATCGTTTTATATCAAATTATTTCAAAAAAGCTTTGTTTAATTATCATGCGATTACGAACTACAGTGCGCGAAATAATTATAACTACAAACTATCACTAGGTATTTATGAGAAAATGAATCGTCTCACACTATTTCTGATGACGTCATATCATTTTCGCAAGCGAACGCAATGTAACGGCACTTTAGGCTACTTGTTAATTTTTCGTTGTAGTTAGCTGGTGTTTAATTTTCTTCAGAAGCCCAAATTACTAGTGCGAAATAAATATAGCGGACAGTTGTACGTGAAGTATATTTTCTAGGTGTAAAATTGATAATTCGTCTAGATTTATAAGACTAGTTAAATCACCAAGGTATACGCAACCTACTAATGAAGATTAGCATTTACACGTGCAGTTTTTAATTCGCAATTTTTAAAATTACAGTTCGAATCAATAAAAATGCCAAAGGGGACAACATTTACTGCTGAAGAGCGGGCTAAAATTTTAGCTTACAGGGATTGTGGGACAACAATCAGAAGAATAGCTGAAAAGTTGAACAGGGACAAAAGTACGGTGAATAACTTCTTGAAAAACCCCGAAAATTACGCCAAAATCAAGAGATCAGGTCGTCCGTCCCAAGTCAGTGAGAGGTCTAAAAGAGAGATAAAACGGCTGGCTGCTCAGAAAAAGCTAAGTCCCTCACAAATAAGGTTTCAATTGGATCCTTCCATCACTACGCGAAGGGTTCAGTAGATTTTGAAGAATAATGAAAATGTTAAATATGGAAAACGCTTGCAAATACCAAGGCTTCTGACACGTCATAAATCTGCACGTTTAGAATTCGCTGAACGGTATAAATTTTGGACAAATGAATGGGATTCTGTCATATTTAGTGATGAAAAAAAATTCAATTTAGACGGGCCTGATGGCTGCCATGGATATTGGAGAGATGTCCGTAAAGAACGGCAAACGTGTCATAGAAGGAACTTTCAAGGAGGTTCCCTCATAATATGGGCTACATTCGGCTCTCCGGGAAAGTCTGAAATTTATTTTATTTCACATAAAATGAACTCAGCTAAGTATGTTGAACTCTTGGACGACGTGCTTATCACTTTTGCAGAGGATTTGTGGAGAGACGACTGGCTGTTTCAGCAAGACAACGCACCTATACACTCTGCGACGTTCACGCAACTTTTATTTGAGTCCCGGAACATACCGCTATTAAAGTGGCCTGCTATAAGCCCTGATTTGAACCCCATGGAAAATCTATGGGGTATCTTATCACAACAAGTCTATTCACAAGGTCGTCAATTTGAGACCATTTTAGAGCTAAAAACGGCCATTATAAAGGAATGGAATCAAATCGGAACATCTGTTCTTCAATCCCTTGTTAATTCCATGCCCCGTCGTTTATGCAAAGTGATACAAAATAAGGGAAGCCCTATAGATTATTAAGGCGACATAGCACCTTCAAATTGAAAAATTTTTTTTATTTTCAAAGGCTTGTTTTTAATTGAATAAAAAGACATATCTTAATGAAACTTTTTACACATACTTTATATGTCTTAGACTACATAAACAAAATTGTTAAAAATGTTTTGTGGCCCCCTGTCACCTGTTACAATTTTTTGGAAAATACACCAAAAAAACCTGGCGTGCATGATAACTGCCCTCAGGAAAGTCTGAAAAAAAAACAAAAACGGGGTTTTGACCAGCATCAAAGCGGTCTTAGAATGAACTAAAAAAAAAAAACTTTGGTTGAAAAATAACAAAATGGCGGCGTTTTTTCGAAATTCGAGCTCTTTTTTCCCCAAAAATCGGCTATAACTAAAAAAGTTTAATGCCGATTTTTTCATCCGTAGTTCATTCTGAGCACTAACATGTGCAAATTAACGTGTTAAAATTACAAAACGATTGGATAATATTGTTTTTCTTAATCATGCACGCCAACTTGAAAAACGTTGTTTCGAGAAAATCGCGTTTAAAGTTAAAATTCAATATTTTTTGCAATCAATCTTATCTAAAATTAATCTGCGATGCTTGGACCATACAATACACCTTCTTCTTGCTCATATTCCTCCTTTTCTAAAGATTTTTGCTCCCTTCGAGCAGTTCTGGCCTCTTTAGATGCCTCAGTTGACTGTTTTTCCGCCTGGTTAATTCTTGCAGCATCTCTATGCTCTGCATGTTCCAGCGCACATTGGCCAATTGTAATTCCCATGACTTGCATTATTTTCAAGAAAGCCATAAATCCTTCATTAAATGTACATACAGAAATATTTGCAGTCATATTTAGTACGTTTTTCCCACAAAAAGTATGTTTGGGGGCCAAATTCCAAACACAAGAATTATAGCTTTCGTTATTATTCTGCGCAAAATTGCCCAAGCAGCGCTTTAATAAATCTTCTGATGATAAGTGATCATAAATAGGCTTTAAAATTTCTTGTCCTCATCATCTAAAGGTAGAGGATGCTTGAAATTGTTTAATGCATTATCACCCGCTGCCTCCGCCTTGCGCCAGTTACACCAAGCCGGTTCTCCAACAGGACAATAACAGTGTTGAGGGCTCTCATCAGTTGAAATTTTGTGGTAATATGCTGCCCAAATTTCCTTGCGCATATTTTCAACTGAATCAAGATTTCGTCGTATAGTTAGGCCATAATACGTGGCTAAATTTTTCATTAATTTTAGTGTCAGGTGAACTTTTTTCGGACCTTTTTTCGGAGATTCTACACTTTCTTTAGAAACATCTTTTACAGCTATTCTTTTATTTTTTTTTGCCAAGGCTAGCTTATTTTTTGCTTCTTTTAAAGGAGATGACTCATGTATCTTTGTCTACACTTTGGCTTAATTCGATGTGGCGATATAGCGACGTGAACGAAAATCATAGAATCAATGATCTTGGGGCGCTTCGCTATATATACTAATAACATTTTTTTGTTTTTGAATCTCAATTTTATATTATTAAAATCATGTTTTAAAACCTTCATTCTAACATATTCAATCAAAAGACAAAAATCGATTTTTTAAAAATTTGGAGGTGCTACGTTGCCTTAAGATTTCTTTTGGTGTTAATTATTGTTTTTAATTTTTGAAATAAAATACTTATAAACATTATTATGTGATTTGTCCGTTATAATTATTTCGTCCATGAATTTGAAATATTGTATCTTCCTGGCTACAAAAAAATTAAATAGTTGAAAATACAATCCGCTGTTGCTTTGTTATCATTGCATGAAACATAAAACTAAATTTTTCTTTTTTGAATCAGTATCTAGCAAATAATTTTCTCGATATTCTCTTTGTCCGATATAATTATTTCGCGCACTGTACACCTTAGACGATTCTTACATTTTAGGCAATAATTCTTTACACATAAAAACCCGTTAAAATCGAATATTGACTTACATGCATGCCACAAAGCAACTCAGTCTATGATGGGGGTGCTACTATGGGTTTATGAAACCAATAGGATTAGTAACTCTACTATATTTTAATTGAATCAGCTTATTACGAATTGAAGTTACTGCGATTTAGATAACGATACGCTATGTTTCAGATTGATTCTTAAAAAGTAAACGGATAGTAAAATAACGGAATGAAAACTAATTAATAAATAAAGATGGCGAGCGAAAATTCGACGAGTACACTGCCTCAAACTCATTAACATTTCGAATAGAACGTTATCCATTTTTGATCTCCTCCTGCCCAAAGCAAAAAAAATCTTTCACACTTATGGGTCTTCGAAAACCAAAGACTCATAATCTATGTAATATCATTTTAATTAATTTCTTTAGAGCCTATAGCTCATCCATATCCATGAACTGCTGTTCACACCGTCAATCTGTAGGCGGACGTGAAATTTTAGTAACCTTATCACGTTCCACCCAACAAGTAGTTGGATTACCGATAGCCATCAATTATATATCATAACTAATAAACGTTCCATTGATAGACAATTGTTCTGTTTCGATCGAAAGTTAATTACGTATGGTGGAAAAGGGTTATTTCCGACTTGATTCGAGCATATAATTGAGTCAGAAAAAAACAAAGCAGTGCGGTAACGAGGTAAATAGTCATTTGTTCGGACTGGTAGTTACAATTAGAAGAACAAGGAATTGCAATTATTTTACCACCGGTTGCGATTTTTTGGCGATTGCGATTTTTTCAACAGTCTATCAAAGAGTTGTTACTGTCACTTAAGAGAACAGATTAGCGTAAGTAATAGTTCAGATTGAGTTCGGTCTGGCTGTGTTAGAAAGTGCTTGTGACTTGGAGAGAATTGAGTGCAGTGTCTAGTGCATTTTTATTGTTGTCAAATGTTTCAAAAATTGTTTCTATTCAAGTTTTGATTATCTGCATTCCAGTCTGTAGAATAAATTAAATTGAACACATACCGCTACATACATACATCGCTTGTGTGCGAAGAAATACTTCCTGAGTGTTTTTTCATATCACCCCCATAAAACTACTAAAGTTTCCGAGTCTCATAGTATCGCAAATGAGCAAATTGATTCATCAAATGCAAAAATGTTATCTTTTTCGCGAAATTTCCGCGTTATGCCTAGTACTATACTCTTCGCGAAACGAATTCAACGGTCGAATCCCATACAAAAAGAGCTTTTCAATTCGTCAGTAAAGCTCTTTTTGTATGGGATTTGACCGTTGAATTCGTTTCGCGAAGAGTATAGTACTAGGCATTATATCGAAATGATAAAAGCATATTACAACAATTGCTAGAATTCAATGAAATTTCACCGCGACTTTTTTCAGCTATAACAACAAACTGAAACTCCATGCAAACCATTCAGTGAAGATATAATCTTTTTGCTTTCATTTCCAGCATTCACCTCGGTTAAGGGACAAAATAATTTTCAGTTACAAAGAAATATGGGATTGTCGAAATATCTTGAAATTAACGCAAAAACTCTTCTACGCCATCAAATTGATCCACTTCGCAAGAAAGGTAAAGAAATACGTGAATTCTTTTTGCACCGTGTTGGAGTGTTTCTATTTTGCACGTAGCTTTTGTTGTATCTTTGCTTTTTACGGTGTGATTTTATTTCAGTGCTGAAAGTCTTTTGTATTGGAGACTTTATTTCATTAAAAAGTACTGTTTTGTAAAACTATTTTATGCTCATATTGGGTTTATTTCCTCCGAACTGGAAAAAAATATTTAATTCGATTATTATCATCAATTACAATAGGACAATTTTGGGGAGGAATCGAAATTTTCTTTGAATTAAGATGGTCCCCAGTTTTTAATTTACTTTTCTTTTTATATTTGCCAGGAATACGAATAATGGCTGTGTTTAATGACTCTGAAAAAAGAGCAGAGCATCTCAAGGCAAGTTAAAACAGAGCAGCTGTTAAAAAAGTCGAACAAGTTAGAGCAATTGAGAGGCAAAAAAAGTCGAGCAAGTCAGAGCAATTCAGAGACAATTCTCAAAATTAATTGCTTTTCAAAAGTTGAACTTGTCAATTCATTATTTAAAAACTCTACTTTAGCTACAATTTTTTGATGAAAGTCGATTCCGTGCAGTTGACAAACAACTTGATTGCTTGTTCGAACTTGCTCTATCAAAAAAGGTAGAGCAGAAATCGTGCTCTAAATTGCTCTAAATCAACTTAGAGCAGGCTAATGAAATCAGAGCAACTTCGGACAAGTTAGACCAGCCGAATTGCTCAGGAAACATATTTTGCTGAGATATCTGAATATAGCTCAGCCTAGAGCAGCGCATCAAACACAACTATTATGAACATAAGTTCACATAAAAAGGCGCAATATGATAATGAATTTCGATGGGGCTATAGCTTACTCGTATATACCATTACATAAATTTCCATGTTTTAAAAAACTTCTACACTGAAAAAACTCCACATGGCGCCCAGAGCTATGTAACATAGCGCATTATTTATGGCCCCATACGCTATGTACATAGTACTCTAAGCTATGCAATATGGCTCCCCGCGCCATAATGTCAGAATCTACATAGCGCGTGGTCCTATGTAACATGGTGCAGCATTTATGGTCCCACACGCTATGTACATAGTACCCTGAGCCATGCAGTATGGCTCCCAGCGCCATAATTACGTGGCGAAGAAATTATGGCCCCACACCTCATATTACATGTAATATGGCTCATGGCACTCCAATTATAACTCGCAGCCATACTGTGTGAGGAGGTGTATAAATGTCAGCAAGCTTCTTGAGTATAGGGGAGATTTTATTGTAGTAGATTAGTTGACTGCAATAAGATTGTTAAGCTAATAGAAATACTCCAAATACAATTAGTTTGCCAAAAAATGGACGAAGAAACGGGAGGAAAAATTGATCAAGTCTTCGTGATACATTGGCAAGCGATCTTCACGCTGCGAAAATTTCGATAATCAATCGAAAAAACTGAGACCCGGGTGTCAAATAATTTTTGCAAATGAATTTTAATCGAATAAAACTTCAATTCAAAAATAAACTGCAAATCAATCGTAATCATTGCGCTCGAAACACATGTTATTGCACAGAAAAAATACATAGCGCCAGACGCCATAATTTATAGACTTCTGGCGCTATGTACATAGTCGATTTCGGTTCATTTTTGATAAAATATAGCGCCACACGCCATAGTACATAGGAGCACACGCTCTGCTTATAGCCCCCCACGCCATATACTATAGTCCTCCACGCCATGTACTATAGTCCTCCACGCCATGTACTATAGTCCTCCACACTATGTACTATAGCCCTCCACGCCATCTGCATGGCGTGGAGGACTATAGTACATGGCGTGGAGGGCTATAAGCATAGCGCCTGCTCCTATGTACTTTTCGCCATGTATTATGGCGTGTGGCGCTATATTTTATCACAATCCCCAAATCGACTATGTACATGGCGCCAGAAGTCTACAAATTATGGCGTCTGGTGCTATGTGTTTTTTTCAGTGTATACATAATTACTTTAAGCGAATTTTATGCTCACCGACCGAACGCGCTAAGAATATACAGAAATATATTGAAATTCTTGCTTCACTAAGAACAAGCTACTAAAACGACAAAATACACAAAAAAAATTATCGAAAAAATATATATCTACCAAATTACTTCGTGTGCGGCTAGCCTTAGAATATTTGTTGTACTGACATGTCACTAAAATTCTTTAAATAATCTCTTGTCACTTTTTTTTTAGAAAATATTTACTGTATTTCGTTCTATCCTTTATTTATTCACGAGATTTTTGAGTTCCACATATGAAATAAGGTGTTTGTAACATTGAAAATTACCATGTCTGGATGAGTAATCTACTAATAATAAAAGCTTAATAAAATTGAGGGTTTAAAAAGGATTCCCGATAAACTACAGCAAACCGACAAGAATTTTAATGTATACCTGTATGAGGGAGATTCACGTCAAACTGAAACTAGCAGAACAAGTACGTAGTAACGTTTTCATTCTAGTTTATTTTGCGACATTTTGTAAATTTGAGCTTAATAGACCAATGTCCTTCGCTAATATTGAGGACCCGGAATAATCATCGTTTGACATTTCTACTGAAGAGTGCCTAAATCCTCAAAATTAATAATGCCCCTCAAATTTAGGGCTGGTTATGTGGTTTTTATCAAACGGGCCGATTAGAGTTACCATACTGATTTCTGTTATTGTCAATGAAATATTGGCCTGATGCTGAGATCCAGCATGTTACTGGTAACTACTATCCCACGCTCGATTAATGTTCCTCTAAAAGTCTTGTATCTTACTCTAATTTTTTTAAGTGATCGCCTTACGTAAATCATTACAAAACCGATACCGACATCACTTAACTATTGTTTGATTGTCTTAGCGATTCACCGGACAATACTCTGATTTTTTTCTAGATGTGCATGAATGCATGGAAAATGCCTGGTTTACCCTTGCATTGAATTAGCCTTATGAAAATCACTCGGAGTTCGATTATTCTTTTTCCGAGTATGCGATTACTTTCCAATTTAAATCATGAATTTTAGAAACAAAATTGCTGTATATTTGTCTGAGAGTGAATCGAGAAGGTCATATGTTAATAAACGAAACTGTCGATGAAATCAATGGGAACACTTCCCGATCTCCTTCAATAATCTTATAAACCACAATCAGTTCAAAGCTCCAACCCTGCAAGAGATGCTACCGTCATCAAAATGCACACAAATTCTTTCGAGTCCATAGCGATTGCCGCGTTCATCTCTTTTTGAAATAACACCTTCTACCCCAGGTCTTAGCAAGCTGTATGATGATCAGGGTCCTGGGATTTTTGCAGAAGAGATAAGCGCGCATCACCACTACTGAAAAGACGTGAAAAGCAATCAAGCTGGAGTCGAGCTACAAAAACATCATGGTAAAATGTATAAGCCTACATATCCCCGTCGAACCTAACCACTTTGGAAAATGTCATAGCCATGCCCTAAACATAGGACTTTCGTATAATCTCCACCAAAATCTGTGATTGACTGTCCTCAGTGAACTTCCATTCGACCACAAGCTCGTACTCTCCTCTGTAGAAGATGTATACATTGACGAGCCTCTTTGAACGAAGAAGAAAACGAATCGGAAAACTTTCCATGACGCAATGGCAAACGAACAATAAGAAGAAACAATAGAAACCACTAGCGACATATAAAGAACAATAGAAACTCCAACAGCCAAAATCAAGCAGGCGAAAGAATATAACACGCGTTCAACTCCGAAAAGGGTACCCTTACGGACTCCCAAGAGATTTCAAAGATATCTTAAATAGGTGGAACAAAGATCGGAGAAGAGCAAATAATACGAGTGATCCCAGCATTAGAACGGAGATAAACTGACTTACAAAGGTCATCAGCTGTCGGATCGCTCAGTTTCGCAACGATAGGTGAGGTGACTTCTTGCATAGCATCGAAATTGGTGCTGACAATTACTGACGCATGACTAGATCAAAAATAAAACTGCTGTGCCTCCAATACACGGACCAAATTGATTGAAGTACGAAAACCCAGGCAAAGCTGAATCCTTCGCAGAGGCGCTGGAACTGCGATTTCAGAAGAACCACTTTTCGGCTTACAACGACAACGAACAAGAGTAGATTTCTGCCTGTAGATGAAATTCCTGCTACTGCACCAGCAGAAGATTTGAATCAAGCCCACTAGCATTGAAGAAGTCAAAAACTCAATAAGTGATCTAAACAAGCGTAAATCACCTGGGCCAGATACAATTTGCAATAATTGGTTAAACCGCCCACCAGACAAAACTTGCATTGACAGCCCAAGTATTTCACTTACCATCTTTCATACGAAGATATTCCCGGAGAACTGGAAGACAGTGATTATTCCCACAACATGGTATTACAAAACCAGGTAAAGACCTCCAATTCCCCCAAAACTAGACACATATTAGCCTCCTTTCCTCCGTAGAAAAAAATGCTTAGCATCTTCTTTTCGGTCGGCTAACAGATGTAGTTGTGAAGAAATCTATTATACCGGGGAAACAATTCGGCTTATCTCCACAAAGCACCAGCTCGCAACAGCGGTACAACACATACGTATCCGGTTCAACCAAAGAACATCAACGGGCCTAGTCATGTCGTCGATGTGGCCAAGGCATTTGATAAATACCCACTAATACGCAGAAGATATGCCCAACATACCCAATAGTAGCCCTATATGCAGACACATGCATATTCCATACCTATAGACAGGCGGCTGCCATATTCTCAAATTTGCAATTTTTCGTAGAGTACTTCCTAAAATGGAAAATTCAAATAAATTTTGAGAAGACGATACTGCAAATATGCAAGAATCTCGCACTAAGGACAGTAGTATGGATTCCATGATACATTAGGAATACGGACATACACAAACAGCTACGGAGAGGGACAATAGATTTACTACCGAGAGGAAGGGAATCAAAGTGCCGAAAGTACTAGCTCCAGCAAAACATAGTTCTAATAATTAGTGATGGGCTCAAAAACGCCAAACAGTTTGAAAAAAACGTTTGGCTGCAAAAAACGAACGAACAGTTTTTCCAAACAGCGACAAACAGTTTTTCTAAAACGAACTTTTTTTCTAGAACGAACAGCATTTCTAAAACCAACCGTATTTCTACAACGAATAGTTTTTCGAAAACCAATTATTCTAACTATTCTACAACGAATAGCTCTTCTAAAGCCAATCGTTTTTCTAAAACGGACCATTCTTCTCAAACCAACAGTTTTTCTAAAACGAATAGTTTTTATAAAACCAATCGTTTTTCTAAAACTAATCGTTTTTCGTTTTTCTCAAACGAATCGTTTTTTTAAAACGAACTGTTTTTTTCAAACGAGTGGTTTTTCGTTTTTTAAAAACGAATTGTTTTTTTTCAAACTAATCGTTTTTCGTTTTTTAAAAACGAACTGTTTTTTTCAAACGAATCGTTTTTCGTTTTTTTCAAACGAACTGTTTTCTTTAAACGAGTCGTTTCTCGTTTTTTAAAAACGAACTGTTTTTTTCAAACGAATCGTTTTTCGTTTTTTTTCAAACGATCTGTTTTTTTCAAACGAGTCGTTTTTCGTTTTCTAAAAACGAACTGTTTTTTTCAAACGAGTCGTTTCTCGTTTTTTAAAAACGAACTGTTTTTTCAAAACGATTCGTTTTTCGTTTTTTAAAAACGAACCGTTTTTTTTTTTAAACGAATAGTTTTTCATCGTTTTTCGTTTTTTTTTAAACGAACCGTTTTTCGTTCGTTAAAACGAACTGTTTGGCAGTGGAAAACTGTTTAGCTGCGGAAAATAGTATTTTCGTACTTGCGAGTATTTTCGTACTTGCAAGTATTTTATTCAAATATTCAAAAAGTTTTTAGGGCAAAAGGAGCTGAAATCGGACAAAGTCGGCCAATTTTGGGTTAGAGTGGTTTGGGACATAACGGGCCAAGACCTATTACTGTGATATAAAAATTTCGGTTTTGTAGGGGAGTAAGGGGTTTTTTGGCCATAGTTTGGCAAAAACTGCTTTTACCGCGCTTTCGATGATTGAAAGTGGTCGGGGAGTAAATTAGTGTTATTTTAAGGGCAAACAATTTTTGATAGGGGAAATTGGGCAAAAACGTCCATTTTTAGCATGAATCTAGATTTAGCATGAATTCGGGCACCTTTCTGAGTTGTTTCGGGCGAAATTTCCATACAAGTCTGGGAAAAGCGGCCTAGTTTAGAAGATACGGCCAAATGAAATCCGGTGGAAAAACTAAAAGTAGCACTAAAAGTGCCAATGAGGAAAAGGTTGAGATCCTTTTTGGTTCACCAGTTGGCGTCTCCGGGTGTGCTAAGGCCCTCCTCGTGACTGCAGGTCGCCACCAGGGTGTCTCCATACCTAACGGGGTTGTAAAATTTACGAGACCATGGGAGGTAAGATGCCCCTGGACTCATTCCCAGCCTTACGGAAGAGGTTGGCCCCCTAGTGGGTGCATGTTTAATAAACGAAACATTTTTTTTATTGCTTAGTAAAAATTTCATGCTTCAATGAGGCAAAGTGGAAATCCGACTGTTTTAGATTAGCCAGGAAAAGTTTGGTATCAGAGATCGCTCGATGAAAAGTCATATAGATGACAAGAAGATTAGTTGGTCCTATCTCAGTAATTTTTTTACTTTCGCCATTTGAACGACAGGAGGTGTTTTTCGCATATAATAAAATGAAAAACAAATTAAATGGATTGAATTTGATCGTTTTTCTTTAGATGGCCCCTAGATTGGAGAAAGACTTGCCAAATAAATGGCCGACCATTGGAAAGTTACGGACAAGCTGCACAGACTAATGACTCGGTATTCTTTTAAGTTTATCTTGCACCATCACCATTCTAGCTTGGGAACGTTGTGTCTGGAGTGTGGAGGAGGGCATATTAGTCAATTTCATTACTTTACTGCAAATCGTATGCATTGTATGTAAACATGTACATACTTCAAATAGGTATTAGGAACAATTATTTTTTCCTACTCGTACTAGTTATACCTAGTACGTGAAAATCCTAGTACGACTCAACTCTAATTGTCGTACAGCATAAAATTTGTTTCTCTCATTAATTCAAACTGTTTTTTTCAAACAGTTGTTTTTGAAAAAAAAAACAGTTCGTTTTCGTTTTTTGAAAACAACAGAAACGCCCATCACTACTAATAATCAATAATCTTATGCCGCAATTATACACAGGACGAACGTTTCGTGAAGGCATCCGGCAAAACAATGGACAAGACGGTCAGCAAGATATAGGATGAACATGGCTTATCTTATGAAAGGACCTACACGATATGCATATCTGTACACTTAAACTTCTGCTTGGTGTGAAATTTAAGTGGCAATATTGTGCAGCTAAATTTGTTTACAAATATTCGAACAGTGTGCATTGTACCCATCCGTACACATGCATCTTATCCATGATTTCATGGGCAAACCAAATAGTTTTGTAAATATCATCGGAGTCAGCACCAGACTTTTTTTCAAATCCCTTTGACTCGATGCGTAAAACCGACATCATTTTGAACGGCCCCGAAGTGGAACAAGACGGTCATAAACACTGCCATAAAATACTCATTATCGCTTTATGCCGGATTTATACATAGGGACGAGCGTCTCGTGGACAAGACTCAACAATACATTGGACGAGACTCAGCAAGACATAGGGTGAATTGTTTACTTAGGATATTGCACCATGCAACACGGACCATACACCATGCACCTTTCATAGGGTGAATTGTTTACTTAGGATATTGCACCATGCATCTTTCGACAGTTGTGAGCTGTTTTGTTCAGTTCAGTGAACGATGGCTGAGGTACAGGTTGTGGCTATTGCAACTGCCTGGTGTGCGTTGAGTGATTTCAATCTGGGACACGTAAAGACATGTTTGAAGTCCCAGCGAAAAAATCGAAAATGTGAATGAGCACATGCTACCCTCTTTAATCCCTTTAACTCGATGCATAAAACCGACTTCGCTTCCAGCGGCTTCGAGCTAGGACGAGATGGTCATAAACACTCAGGCACAGCAATAAAAGGATCATTATCCCTTCATAAAACAAACAAGAGCCGACGAGCAAACCATTTACACACGCGTGCTTACCATGAAAAAACAGCCGAGAATAGACAAAGAGACCATTTACACACAGACCTTGTCTATATTTGGCATTCCTCGGCGAGAATGTAAATCCGGCATTATAAAACAGGCAAGAGCCGACGAGGAAGCCATTTACACACTCGTGCTTGCCATGAAAAAAAACAGCTGAGAATAGACGAGGAGACCATTTACACTCTGACCTCGTCTACGTTTGCCATGTCTCGGGGAGAGTGTAATTGAACCATTAGGTTTCCACTGTGGATAGAAAACGAACTCGAAAGACACTTCCTAAAAACACGTGGCACATCAAACAAAAAGCAAGAGCTATTTTCTGCGGATCTATAACAATGGATGACATATGGGTGTATTATTACACCCTAGAATGAACACAGCTCATGCAATGGATGGAAGCTTGTTCTGTAGTTACGAAGAAAGCAAAGGCGATGGCATCGGCGGGTATTATAATTATTGCGCCAGTTTTTGGGTGGAAATGAAACTTTGCTAAAAATGATCTTCAAACATTCGCCGAAAAAGACCCGGCTTAGGAAATAAAAAAATTACTACCCATTAGGGCAAACTGCGAGAATATCCACACTCAGATTTCCATTTCCTCCAATATTTGAACATTTTTCTTTCTGATCAACGTTTGTCGTTCGATCAAGAAACAATTTCGGCTGTAAACTGCAGTTTTGTAGCACTTTCGGATTAACTCTGCAGAAATGAGACTATCATGCTCGAATTCCGCTGGATCAAGTGTAATAATATCAAAAGAGGTTAGGTAGGTGGTCAGGTAGCTGTGAATACCAACCGCGTCACACAGGCACAAACGATACCCGTTATGTAAATTGGCCACTGTTATCAGGCAACCATCTAGTTTCTTTAATAAACTGCGCTCTCTCTTTTAAATCGATGAAGGATCTATCTGGCCATTATCCTCCTAGCCAACCCGAGCACTGGCACATGAGATTACAAATGGATTCCTGCGCGCGACAGCTCCGACAGAAATCATTGTACCCAACGCCCAACCTACCTACACATAGTCACAAAATTGAAGGCACAAGCAATAAATATGAAAACTCTTAACCGTATATAAACTAATGTCACTTTATTATCACAACTTTTTTTATTTTTTATCAAATTGAAGACTAAAAATACAAAAATGAATAAAAACTTTACTAAATTCAATTTTTTAAAGAATTAAGTAACAAAAGAAAAAATTAACAAAAAATTTAAGGCACAATCTTCAAGATCACTAGAAAAATCTAAAATAATTTATTATTAGTAGTTAGTTGGATATCCGTTGGCTTTGATTACTGCTGCTGGTCTTCTAGGCATACTTTCCGCTAACTTTTTTGTTATGGTTGGGCAAATATTTTGCCATTCTCTTGCTATTATTGACTTCAGCTTGGATTTATTCGCAATTGAAAATTTTCGGATTTGTTGCTCAAGTACTGACCACAAATGTTCTATTGGGTTAAGATCTGGGGACTGAGGTTGAGTTTTTAATTGTTTTGGCGTATTATAAAGCAACCACATCTTTACAATATGTGCGGTGTCCTTTGGATCATTATCTTGTTGAAACCAAAACACATCCGATAGTCCTAATTTAATAGCACTTGATTTTAAATTCCTTTTCAGGATATCGAGGTATTGAAATTTGTCCATAGTGGCCTCAATAAATTCCATGCTGCCGACCCCTCCTGCAGACATTCAGCCCCAAACCATCACATTACCTCCTCCATGTTTTACGGTTCCGCACAAATTTACTTTGTTTAGCTCGGTATTCGCTTTCCTCCAAACTATTTGACTGCAATCAGAGCCAAATAGGTTGAACTTACTTTCATCACTGAATATTATGTTTTTCCAGAAATCTGGACCCTCATTTACGAAAGTTTTTGCATACTCTAACCGTTTTTTTCTATTTAAACCATTGTTTCGCAATGTTCTTCTAATAGTTTCCTTGGATATTGGTTTTTGGATCATATGAGGAACTTCAGCCCTCAAATTATTAATCGGCTTCTTTGGACATTTTTCTATTTCCCGTCGAATGTATTCCTCATCTTTAACTGACAGTAACTTTTTTTGTCCGCGTCCCATTTTATTAATTAAAGTTCCATCATTTTTCCATTTGTTGACTACAGTTCTAACTGAAAAAAATGATCTCCCAACTATTTTTCCTGCTTCTCGATGTGTTTTACCTTCACAAACAAGCTTAGTAATAATTTTTCTTTGCGCAGCTGTGGTTTCTTTTCTCCGTTTATCCATTTCAGCTTTTTTTTATTTATTTATGGTAAAAACAACACACTTAACTCAACTAGTCACTAACGTTCACCTAAAACTCAATATTTGTAAAGAATGAACAATAATTGCACCTTAAAATTCTACGAAATATCTTGTTAGATGCACTTGTGCCTTCAATTTTGTGTAGCTCGCAAGTGGTACAGTTGACATCAAAATAGCAAACTTTGTGATAGATTCGACTTTTTTTTGTATTAATTTGGTGTAAATGTATAAAGGAGATTATGCACTAACAGAATAAAATGCCAATTCGATAAATTTACTACAACTGTAGTAACTTTGAACAATATTTTGGCATTTATATAGATTGTGCCTTCAATTTTGTGACTATGTGTATATAAAACAAGTTATACAAGTTAAGCACGCACTTGCCTTTCAATGAGACAATGACCCGTGAGAACAGTCACAACACATTGGGGGACACTGCAGGACGAATTAAACAGCTGCCTGGTGCGACGCGAATCCATACAGGTCCAGAATTGTCTTGCATTCGCAAAGGATGATTGATCAAACCAGGACTTCTTAGCGTCCTCAGAGCATGCATCCTAAATCTTTTGGTACTGAGCTTCACACCTTACGAAGACTGTTAGCTTTTATCAGAACGAGAGTTTTTAAGATCACTTTTGGTATAAGCTCGTTTTATCAACGATGATTATTTCTTATTGATTGTTTTTTTCGCTTATATAAATACTAATGAAAGCACTCTTATAATAGTTATTCATGACATTTTTAGTTATTATGTGTTCAGAAATTAACGAACATTTTCTTTGTTCGGAAAAAATCTGCTCGTTTTGTGCTAATCCCTCCAAAATATTTCCTTAGATATTAAGACCTTATGTCAGAGCTGCTTCTAGTCCCCGAAAATATTGTAGCTCTTCCAAAAATGCGCTCTTAATCAGAACTATGCTTGAACGACACACTCCTTTAATTTTTTTCACAATTTTTTAGAAGCAAAATAAGTAACAGGCTGTCTTTTCACTTCTTAATTTTCCGCCGTATTAAATTTCATCGAAAAATATATCAATATTGGTAAAAATGTATCAAAAATGTAAAAAAAGAGCATTTGGGTCGAGATATTGAAACTATCGATAATACTGAAACTATAAAGATAAAAGATATTGAAACTATAAATAATAAAAAACTTGGTTTGGACCTACTATTCTCATTGATTATTATAGAGCCTAAAAGAATAAAAATATCACAAATTGCTTGCGCTCTTTGTTTTAAACTGTATATTGCCATTAAAATAGAACCCAAAAGAAGGTGGGTTCTTTGCGAATCCATTCAAAATATTCACGAAAAGACGGATTAGCAGAATATTTTTTTAGGGTAAATTGTTGCTTTAAATTTCTAAAAAATAAAACAAATAGTTCCGCTTAAAAAAGAAGCAGTTAGCTATCGAAATACTGATGGTTGGATGAATATGATGAATCAAAGGATATGTTTTGGCCAGGTATGTCATCCACTGGACCCAAATATTTTTTTGTATTTTGTTGCTCAAAATTCCTCTAATCTTTTTTCAAATCTAATCGGTTCTTTATCAAATATTCAGCCAAGTTTGGTAATCTCGTTCTTTGGTAATCTCGTTCTCAGGTAAACTAAAATATAAGGTACAGCCATTAAAGTCAACATGAAAGGCGACAGATGATATTGATTCACTTAAACTGTTTTTAGCCAAACTCAGTTTATCCCAAAACGTTAGCGTGCAAAGTAGATTGAAGTTGGCAATTATTAATGCTAGAGAGAGGAGATTTGGTTGGCACATGGCAGCAAGATTTAAAATATTGAATTTATTTACTGGATGACAAAATGTTTCATTTTGCCATAATTTAGTGAGTTGTTGTATCATTGTATCAAAAATATAAGTTTCAAATTAAAATGTATCAAAATGATTCAAATGTATAAAAAATGGGAACCCTGGTCACAGGTCCATATTTGGTGAATATCATCATTTGACGGAAAATTACGAACAAACAATGAAGTGTATGAGCTGGTGACTTATCGTGATCCAAAAGTCATTAATTAGTTCGCCACGAAATCGGGCGCTGATATTTTATCTGTCAGAAATCAGCAGTATCAATTTTTATCTATTGTCCAAATTTTTATTTAAGAATGACTAGATCATGTCAAAATTGTCAAAATTTATCGCTTATCTCAACATCAGCCTTTACCCAACAATCTTTGTCAGCTTAACGGCAGACTAGCCGTTTTCACGATTTGCCGCACTATATTTTTTTATGGTGATGCCAGAGCTCAGGGGGTAGCCCTATGATGCTAATGCACAGCCTTGGCTGGAAGGAAGCTAGGGTAAGGGAAATGGGAAGGGTTGAGAGTGCAGGAGGTAACTATGTACGTTCCGTTTGAACACTTGAGGTCTGTAGATATGGGGATAGACAATAGATGAAAGACTGTTCCACATTCGTATTGATCTGGATAACAAGAAATAATGGAATGTAACAGTGCGACTGGTACCACATGAAGAGTATGAGGATATGCGTGACTAGCACGCCGCGTATTGCGCAAGGAGATATCAACCTCAGGGATTATATCGAGTAGTTCATTAGAACAAAGGCCATTGAAGTACCGATATAGAAGTGAAAGACAGCTAACATTACGTCTGTGGGCAAGGGATTCAATGCGGCAATAAGCTTGATAGCATTTCTTTGCACTTTGTCCAATGCGGACAATGCTGTGCGACCTGCTCCTGCCCAAATATGGGAATTATACTCAAGTCTCGATCTAATATGAGATTTGTAGAAACGCGTGAGATCAGGTCGAATCAAGTATTTCTTACATCTTTTCAGGTAAAAGTAAAGCAATCCCACGACAACCCTTGTACGGGTCTAGGGGTTGAAGCTGGTAGAAAGCTTCATTACAATTTTTTTAATCATTGTGGATACGAGTGTGGAGTGATTAGTTCCACGACTCACTTTACCCCTGATTTAAAAGAGGTACCTAATCAGAGCTAGGTGAACTCAAAGCTTGGTGCGCGGACCCTCGTCAGGTAGACTACCTCGTTTCAGGTAGTCCAAGCATTTCGTTGCATTATTCGCAACAGCGAAAATATGTTTGGCCCAGTTAAGTTTACTGGAGATATTGATACCCAATATATTTAGCGTGGACGAGTCAGGAATACTTACTCCATCGACCAAAATGGTTTGGGAAATGAAAGAAGCACAAAGTTTATTGGATATAAGACAGCATTGAGTTTTGCAAGCATTAAATGTGACACGGTTCGCTTCACCCCAAGCGACTATTGTTGACATGTCACTGTTTGATGATTCAAATATACGATCTCGATTTATGGCGGTAACGTTTCCGCGAGAGTCAGCCAACGAATCAAAAAAAGTACGTAAAATCAAGGGTACTGTCATCAGCAAAACTTTGGATTGGATTCAAGGTGTTAGATAGCAGATAAAATGAAATAAATAGAGTTGGAGGAAGGACAGTGCCTTGAGGAACCTCGGCATTAATGGTATGGATCCCAACTAGCACTTTTGGTGTCAAATACTAGATAATAGTGAACTGCCACCAGATCGCAGTTATCGATACGCTATTTCCACTTATTTTGCCACGACAATGTGAAAAGCCACTCAATGCACCCATTCGCAACGTGGTGGCAACGTTCACATCGGAACCATAAGCATCCGAAATTTCAAACTCCAGTTACAGTATAGAAATAGCAACGAAAACGTTTTAAAAACTTGTGAAGATTCCGTTCACTTTAAAGAAGTTTTATTTATTTGTTTGCTTGGTTTTTGCTACTACATTTGGCCACCATAAAGTGATCAAATTTACGGTTTTCGTTTTGGTGGCAAAAACGTTTCCAATATCGTTTATTAAACACAATTAAGTGTGCTGATTTAATATTGGGTTTAGCCTAGTGGTGATTACTCATGAAAGACCCTATAAAGTTTTCGTTACTACAATAGTGAGTGGCATTAGCTACTCGAAAGTATTAGAAACGTTCTTTTCTTACTGTGGTATCCTCTTGTCATATCTTTCTTGAACCCCATTTGAATTCAGTAACACTTGTGACATAAGCAAATACACACAAACGATTTTAACGTTAAAAATGAAAAGTGCTAGACCAAAGTTATTTAAGCATTCTACGACCTTCTACACTTCGTTCGACAACGGAAGGAAAACTGGGCACAAAGTTCCAATTGCCACTTTACAGTTGCAGTTGGGTCAATAAAGAGTCAAAGTAGGCATAAATAAAGTTATGTTTGGTACCATAGACTGGCATTTTTTCACATGTGTGGTTATATATACCATATAGTTGCAATTGTTACGTGATGGGAAAACTCGTGCAGGTTATGGGAACTATGAAGTAAAATTATGAAGTAACAATGAGTTTCTAGTGGCAGATCAGCACTCGGCCATCTTTTTATGGCTGAAATATGAAGGTCCTTGGAAAATTTATTTTATTGAGATACAGAAAATGTGCTCTTATGGAAAAATAACCTAAATTTTGTGCAGGGACGTACAGACGGTATTGATAAGAACAAAAAAAAACTGAAAAACAAAAAAATTTTTACATGAAATCTAAGTTTGTTACATTTTCGCCAAAATCCGTTTTTAATTTTAGCACGTTGCTCAGGCGCATTGCAATTTCCGGTCCTATAATGTGAATATTTACGATGAATTTCAATTTGTAGGTCATTTTGGCTATGTAATTTAGAATATCATCCTCATTAAATTCTCTTAAGAATTCAACTTAAAATTTCAAAATGAAACTTTGACCTTGTGTTAATTTTTCGTCATAGCCACACAAATACATTGTGTTGGTATAATACATATTGAAACACATAAAATGTTACAACCAATCAATCTTTTATTGTGTTAGTGTAGTATTGGCTAATGAGTATCAATTTGGTTTTTGAATCGTGTTCGGCACCATCCTGAAACTGTCACCGTACGTAACAAAATATAGTTCCTGCCACCAAATGCCAACGTACCTTTTCATTCCCCATTTGGGTAACATAAACGATTTTCGTACGTGGCAAAAACGTATCTTTGGCAGGTTGTTGCCACTATAAAAGCATCTTTTTAGTGTCAGCAACGTGGCAGCACACCAAAATTGCTAGTTGGGATATTTGACACAGTTTCATCAAAGACACCTTGAAGTGAGCGGTTATTAAGGAAACTTTCAACCCACTTAGAGTCAAGACCGAAAGCATAGAGTTTGGCTAAAAGGGCGGCATGACAGCGACAAAAGCCTTTGCAATATTTAGAGCAATGACTTTGGCTTCACGAAAATTATGGAGACATCGACTCCACCTCTCAGTGAGAAATTTCATCAAGTCCCCAGTGGAGCAACCAGAAGGAAAGCCGCACTGTTTGTCATTGAGTAGCCTATGGGAATCTAGATAGCTCATTAATTGGCAATTAATAAGTGTTTCAAAAACCTTCGACAGAATCGAAGTAAAAGCAATTGGTCGATAGTTCGAGGGATCACAAACCTCTCCTTTTTGGGGGATATGCTGAATGAACATGACCAAGTTTCCATTTCTATGGATAAATTCCCTTTGAATAGGATAAGTGAAATAATTTACGCAGAGATTTAGCTAAGGAAGAGGCACAACACTTCAGAACCATGGGTGGGATAGCATCAGGACCAGCAGATTTGGATGAGTCAAGCTTTGGTGGCACGGAAGAAGAGGTGAAATTATTCTTCACGGCTTTAACAAGTGACCAAAAGTTGCTAGTTTTTTGGTTTGCAAAGATTTTCCGCCTGATGATTTGGTCAAACTGAAACTTCGCTTTTTGAATAGTGGATTTGTAGGTGTTACGCGCAGTTTTGTCGATTTGCCGCAATTCTTCGGAATATCTTGAGCACTTTTGTTTGAGGTAATATCTCTAATATGGTGCGGTCAGTCTAGTTTGCCCTTAACTGAAGTAGACTAATTCGATTTTTTTAGCTGTTAAAATAACAGATTTTATCGATTTATCGAGAGAACTCTGCTTCAGTTTCTACCCGTCTGACCAATTGAGTAAACAAAATTGATCTTTGGGTTAAAATACTTGGTTTTGAAAGCTGGAAAAAAAACTGAAGGCAGGTTATACACTCAGAATTACGATATCTGCCACGAAATTGATCAACAATGCGAGGGTTGATCCAAAAGTAGTGATAATTGGCTATTTCCAGTTCGCATATAATTTTAAACAAAATTTTTTACCATCTCATATACCCACTCAGCATAAAAAAACATATAAATAGGCCGCGATTCTAAGGAGGTACATTTATTTCAATACAAACAGTCGAAGAGGGAACATCAAAATGGAGAAAAACAAAATGAGAACTGTCATTAAGTACCTGTGCTTAAAAAAAACATCTACTAAAGACATAGACAGCGACTTGTTGGAAAAATTAGGGGACTCTGCTCCTCCGTATCACAGCCGTTGCTCGCTGGGCCAAGGAGTTTAAACTGGGAAGAACATCCACTGAAGATGAGCACTGTGAAGGACGTCCATCCACGTCCTTCACCGAAGACAACGTGAAAAAAGTAGAAGATGTCCTGTTGGCAGATCAAAGAATGCTCATCAGGCATATAGCTGAGGTTACAGAGATCTCGTATGGCAGTGTTCTAGAAATCGTTCCCAACAAATAACATATGAAAAAAGTTTCTGCGAGCTGGATGCCGAGAATGTTAACTGACGAGGAGAAGAAGAAACGAGTCGAAATTTTTATGGTGAATCTCGATAATTTCCAGGCAGATCAGGATAATTTTTTCTTACGTTTTCGCCATTTTCATCCAGAAATCAAACATCAATCGAAACCCTGGAAGCGATTCTCTTCACCGACGCCGAATAAATTCAAAGTGCCGAGTTCGGCAGGGAAAGGTATGCATCAGTTTTTTGGAACACTGAAGGAATTATTATGGTGGAATGTTTGGAAAAATGAGCCACTATATCAGGCTCTTACTACGCAGGCCAAATAAGAAGATTGCGGGAGGCTATTAAGAAAAATAGACGCGGTTAACTACGAGCTGGAGTGCGGTTTCATCAAGTCAACGCACCGGCTCACAAGGTTGCGGTTGCGATGGCTGCAATTCAAGAAAAAGGATTCGAGCTGCTTGAGCATCTACCTTATTCGCCTGATCTAGCTCCAAGTGACTTCTACCTCTTTCCTCGACTCAACCTTCGGGGCACGAAATTTGAAGATGATAGCAAAGTGATGGCCGCTGCTGAGGCGTTTTGGGAGAATAGAGACAAATCATTTTTTTCTAAGGGTATCTTTGGTTTGGAAAAAAGATGGACTAAGTTCATTAACCTGTTAGGAGACTATGTTGAAAAATAAATATATTTTTTAAGTTTAATCACCTTGGTTTCCATTGATTATCATTACTTTTGGATTAACCCTCGTATATCTAGCTTCTAAAGGAAAAAATAAGGTTTCAATAAAATCCTTGATTTCTCTTATAATGCAATCCCAACTATGGCATGCAATCCCGAGATTTCGGGATCTTTCGGGATATGAAAACGGAGGCGCTAAGGGCTCATTATTACAATTGCCGTATGATTACATGCTTAATATCCCACCAAAAAGTGTAGAGCCCGAAATATATTTTTCAGCAGCGTGATATATGTGCATCAAAATCAAGTCTAGTTTAAATTTTGAAACTTTTGACGCATTATGTTTAATAAGAGCATACTTTCAAAACGAATCAACAGTTTGAACCAATCGATATTATTACTTACTCGATATTATTACTTACTATTACTTGAACAGCAATATTATTTTAAAATTGATATGTAAACAACTAAAAAATATAATGTACATATCTTTCAGCAATATATATATAATGCATCAGCATAACTTCCGTTATACTGATTAAATTTCAATTCGTTTTTAACTAATTTTATAATTAACTATCACAACTAAATAAGGAGAAATAATTGGACAAGAAGATAAGAAGAAATTAGATGCAATTATAGATTAACGTTTTACTTGCTAGCAACCATGTACATATGTGCATAAATTTAACATTATAATGAACTTAATTCCCGGTTTTGTGTTTATACATTTGAAACAAAGTTTTAATTGAGTACGAATAAGCCAATCGATCTGTTTAAATTCCGTTAATATCATTCTTTTATAAAATCCCGAAATCTCGGGATCCCGAAAATGGAATCACGAATTTTTGGGACCTCCATTTCAATCTCGGGATTAATGTCCTAATTCCAATAGAATAAGGATAATTTTGAAAATATAAACAATTAGATTCTAGTTGGCTTATCGATAAACTTGAGAAAACATAAATGCTTGCAATAATCTCATTACTGAATTAAAGTACCTATATGTGGTTTCTCTAAATATATTTCACCTAGTTGAATAAAACGAATTACCCTGCTTTGTTCGAAAGTATGGTAAGATTACTAGGTATGTACAACTTTTCATTCCCTACTGGGGCAAATGAGTTTATCTATGAACAGATGCATGAGATCAACAATCATCAGAGTGCATTAGTATCTGACAAACATAGATTGCTCCTAAGCGAAAAGATTATGTACTGGAATGAAATTAGATTCCTCTCCTCATTTTAAAACTGGTTTTGATTCATATCCCATTTCAAAAGTGCTCGCAATACTACCAGCAACTAACAAAGCATATTCATTCAAAATACTTTTAATTCTTAAGATCAAAAGAATCTTAAGTACGTTCGTGTTGGGATAAGAGAGTCGGTCGGTTCAATATCTAAAGTTTCTTGCAAAGCTTGCGATTCCACAGAGAGCGGTAGATTCTCTATTTTGTAGTATGTTTTCCCCATCCATTCAATATTGTCGCATCGACCAGACAATTACTGTTTTCCATTCGCTATTTTAACGCGACTGGGTACAATACGTGTGTACCGCTTCTAATCCAATTTTCCATTTCAACTATTTTCCAGTATATTTCGTTCGGTCTACCTGTACAGAGCGATCACCTGGACGTTTCGGGAGTATCTACTCGAAACGTTCTTTGATAAGCGTTATCAAACTACAGCAGCATAGCGTACAGTTCCCTTGTTGCTCGCACACCCGGTCGCGGTCTCTTTGTGAGTTCATCTCGGTTTTCTGCACATAGAAATCCATAATTTGCCGATTGCTATTGACCTTGCTCCGCGAAAATAAAGTCGAAGCTAAGTGCAGCACTGTGCTACGGTCGACGAGATTGAATTTTTTCGGTTCAGTGGTTCTCTGTTGTGACTATGTTCAGTGTCGTGGGTGTAACTCAGTTCTAGAGTGTATTTGAATCAACCCATAATAATAATCATGGGGATTTGTTGTGGCAGTCAGGAAAATTCGCGCGATGAAAATGACGATGGTGAGGAGTTTGAGCTGCAGCCTCTAGATCCAACACCAGGGAAATACGGTAATACTACAAATTTAAAATCTAATCTTGACTACAATTTAAAATCTAAACTACAGATTGGATTTCTTTACGCTTCGTCGGCTTTCCTTAGTTGAATGAAGCACAAAATAACACTTTGCTTGAAATTTTGAATCTTAAATTCACTTACTGCACCGCCCAAATTGTTATCTGCAAAAATTTTTCGCAACTGATCGTATTTCCTAGGCTTCGCGATATTTTTCTACATCGTTTCAATAGCCTCATCTATCATGAGCCCATCTTAATTTGTCATTCCAGTCGAAAGCTTAACCATTAAATTCTCCACAAAACGCGTAGAATAACTGGTTTTAGACTATAATCTTGGATTTTTATATAATATGCTTTCGTCAGAATGACCAAAGATAGCCTGAACATTATGTTAAATTGGATCTGGTCGCGGAGTGTTTTTTTTTTCAATTTCAATGGAAATCGAGAATACATGTAGCAATTGCAAGCACCTATGGAAACTGTTCGATTCATAGATATTCTCAAGCGACTAGTTGTCGAAACATGTCATTATTATCTGTATGTGATTCATCACACTCCACCGTACATATTAAGTGAAGACTGAGAAGTGTTAGTTAAAAACATGGACGGGCTTGCACTATCAGTGACGATTAGCGATAAAATTATGCCATCATTTTTTTTGCCGGTTACAGCTTTTGATGTTTTTGTTGTAAGCATATATTTACGTATATATTTACACCGGCTTATTCTGAATACTGATTTTGTATTGAAAGAGAATAATGAATTCCGTTCACGTGCACATTTAGTGCAGGTGCGAGGTTGAAGCAGCTAACAATGACCTGAATTTTTCCTTACACCGAAATGGCGTTTTTCAAGTTTCCAAATTGCGTTCATATCTATTTTAGATACGTTAGATTTATTTCAACGCAAAAATAGAGACTATTATGGCGAGTATAGAGGTACAGTAAGCTCGACAGTACGAGTAGAAATGTGAATACATATACATACCCTCAAATCACTGCAAAGTGCAGAAAGAAATTCAATTACCAGAAATGGATACCTGTACGTCTTATTTATTTTTACAAAAAACGGGTTCGACTAATTCGTCTAAATTGAACTACGCTGTTGGAACAGTTGAGCATTACAACAGTAATAAATTCGTGCTTATACGTACACATCCCATCAATATGATTGATTTACTCTAAATTTCATTGTGATTAAAAAACAATGGATTTGTCTTTCTGCAAATACCGTTAGATTGCACACTGGCGTGTATTTATTCATTGAGATATGTACATGAGACGGAGAATATCGGTGTCCCGTTAGGTTCAGTTCAAGATCAGTGTAAAAAAAGACAAACATTACGATAGATTTAGTAATAAAAAAATACTAACATTAAATAAAAGAAAAGTTTATTTCAAAAGTAAGTTTTCAATAGTGCGTATGACTTTTCGTAAACGAAAGTTTGTTCTTAAATTGATCACATTCAAAGCTCGCCTTAATCGCATCTAACAGCTCGTCTGTCTGTGTTTCGGAAATTCGTGTCCACCCCCAAAAAAATTACGCTCGTATGTTAAAAAAATGGTTAAAGATGCGATGAGTGCTTATCATGCCCACATTGAAGCCTCCATATCATCCTGTCAGCAGAAACCCTTCTGGTCCTATATCCGTTCCCTTAAAAAGTCTCCCTCTATCCCTTCTTTGATGCACCTAAATGATTTGTCTGCTTCCTCGCCTAAAGAAATATGTGAGCTGTTTGCTCATTTCTTTTCTTCTGCTACCTCTCAACCTAATCCATCTTTCTCCGCTAATATTCCCTCTTTAGATGTTAATAGTTATTGTTTGTCTTTAACGAACCCGTTGGAGGTCGAAGGTTTGCTTGCTAACCTAGATAGTAGCGCCAGTTGCGAATCCGACGGCTTACCTAACATATTTGCACTTTGTGTGTTCCTTTATCTGCCCTCTTTAACCTTAGTATTGCTTCCTGTACGTTTCCTTCTCCATGGAAATCTGCAGATATTTTTCCCATCCTTAAAATCGGAAATTCATCCTGCGTCTCCAATTATCGTCCCATATCCCTCCTATCTTGCTTCAGTAAGCTTCTCGAAAGAGTAGTTTACAATAGGGTTTAACCTCTAAATGAACCTCTTCTCGCTTCTGAGCACAATGATTTCGTCAAAGGTAGGTCAACAATTTCCAACTTACTTTCGTTCACCAATACTGTTACCTCCACCATCGACCAGCAAAAGCAAGTGGTTGTATTATTTACAGACTTTGTCAAGGATTTTGACTGGGTCAGCTCCGTTGCTGGTTTTCCTCATACCTTCGTGATCGTGCTTGTTTTGTAACGTTTCACTCTTGTTCTTCTTCCCCCTTTTATCCTACTTGTGGTGTCCCGCAAGGGTCGATTCTTGGTCCTCTCCTTTTCTTTCCCTTTATAAATGATGTTCCTTCTCCCTTCAACTCCCCGTGTCTCTTGTATGCTGACGATCTGAAAAATTTCAGGGTGTTTGAGTCAGTTGATGACTGCTCCCAGCTGCAGGATGACCTATCTGCTCTGGTTAACTGGTGCTCTGTCAATTGTATTACCCTTAATGTTGCTAAATGTTTCCAGATGTCCTTCACATGTAAATTATCCCACATCACGTTTTCCTATTCTATCCTTGGGTCTTTTCTCAATCCAATTGATAATTTCATGGAGCTCGGTGCTGTGTTTGACACTAAATTAAAATTTGATGTCCACATTTTGCGTCTCACATCCAAGGCCTCGCGCTTGTGCGGCTTCATTCTTAGAGCGTCCAGACCTTTTACTGATATTTTCTCGTGTGTACGCTTGTACATCTCCTTCGTGCGTAGTGTCCTCGAATATTGTTGTCAAATTTGGTATCCTCATTATCGTTTCTTAATTGATGCTGTTGAGTCTGTACAATGTATTAGGTTGCTGCAGATGAAATGGCCGATTTAGTAATAAATTTTTAAACAGCTGTAACTTTTTATAAAGCCAATTTAATTAATCAAAATAGGTACCAATAGATACAACACTCTTTTCTCAACGAGATACAAGTACATTTATTCCAGTTTTGTAGAAGTCCGAGTTTCTGGTTCGAAGAAACTCCTCGAAGGCATTTTTGACAGCAGCTTCATTATTAAATCTTTTTCCTGTCAAAAAGTGATCCAAATGTTTAAAGAAATGGTAATCTGTTGGTGAGAGGCCTGGTGAATATGAAGGATGAGGAAGAGTGTCATAGGACAACTCGTTTAATTTTTGGACCGTTGTTCTCGATACATGAGGTCGTGCGTTATCATAAAGCAGTATCACTCCATTCCTGCTGACAAGCCTAGGTCGTTGGACTATCAATTTCTAATGGATTTCATCCAGTTGAGCACAGTATTTCTCAACATTGATGGTTTCGCCAGGTTGCAGGAACAAACAGTGGATAACTCCAGCTACACACCACCAAACAGTTACCATTATTTTCTTTGGCTGAAGGCTTGGTTTCGGCATGTGTCTTGGCGCTTCATCGGCATCTAGCCATTGGGCCGATCGGCGACATCTATCGTATAAAATCCACTTTTCATCGCAGGTCACAATGCGGTGCAATAACGGTTCCTTTTTATTGCGGGAGAGAAGAGAACTTGAAATCTCCATTCGACACGTCATGTTTTGCTCGGCTAATTTCTCGGCAAGTTCCCTCATGATTTGGCGGGGGTCAGACTCCACTAATACACGCAGCTCGTCGTTATCGATCGAGTAAAAGTAGCCGTTTTTGATCCACTTCCATGTTCATTCTCTCTTTTTGTTTTTACGATCACTATGAAGTGCAAAACAGAAATGACTCCATAAACCAAGGTAGCAGTATTTATACTTCAATATGTCATATCATTTACGCCGCCTTGTGCCAACAAAATACAATAAAATTGCAGCCAACTTTATGTCATTGCTAAATCGGCCATTTCGTCTGCAGCAACCTAATAGATTTACTCGCTCACTATTCCTCAAGTTCCGTATTCCCTACTGTGAGTATAGTATGCGTCTTTCCATCCTTGAAATCCCTACCCTCCTTTCACGCAGAGTGTATTTCGACGAATGTCTCCTATCCAAAATTATGACTGGTTCTTTTACATCTATCCCCAGAGCGCAGTTTGCGGTTCGTGACCCGGTACGTCTAACCAGGTCTTAATTTACCCTCAACGTACCATTTGCTCGCACTAGTGTATATTTTTACTCTCCACTTTTACGCTTACCTAGGCAGCATGATTGTTTGAATATTGGTCCTCTTCCACCTTCGTTGCGCACTTTTAAATTCACTTCCTCCTCCTTAAGAAGGTCACAATCTATCAAGCAGATATATAGGATATATTTAAATGGCCAATATAAAGAACACTAAAATGGTGAGCACTAAGATTAGAGATGAGGCGTATATACTGGGACAGGTATATGGAACATGTATTTTTTTGGAACAGCCAGTACCTAGTACGAAATTCAAAAATACTAGGTACGAGTATTTTTGTGACTTATACATGTAATCAAGAATTTACCCAATAAATTTCGTCCATTTGATTCATTTTAATCATACAACAGTGACGTAATAGTATCCTAATATTAATATGCACTCGTATTTCATGCTTCCAAGTGCTTTCATATTCACGAGTATTTTGTTCACTCAGAAAAATGTCATTTAATAGAATCAAATTTAAATCAAAGGTTGAAATCACTTTGAAATAAAAAGCGAATCTTATTTGAATTCCACTTTATTATGAAATTTTTATTTTCAAATCAAAATTTTTCATCACTGAATTAAAAAGAAACGTATATGGAGCCAAATCATATTTGAAAATTTTTGAATCAAAAATGTTCAAATATGATCTGGCGCCATATACGTTTCTTTTTAATTCAATGATAAAAAATTTTGATTTGAAAATTAAATTTTTATAATAAAGTGGAATTCAAATAAGATTCGTTTTTTATTTCCAAGTGATTTCAACTTTTGATTTAAAGTGTTTCTAAAAAAGTGTTAAGTGGTCAAATTTTTCTGAGTGTACTTTCAGTTTTTCCGGCGGATTTCATTTTGCCGTATCTTAGAAACTAGGCAGCTTTTTCCCAGATTTGTATGGAAATTTCGCCCGAAACAACTCAGAAATGTCCTCGAATTCATGCTAGACCAAAAAAAATTTTTTGTAAAATATGGACGTTTTTGCCCAATTTCCCCTATCAAAAATTTTTTCGCCCAGTAACATACTCCCCGACCACTTTCAATCACCGAAAGCGCTGTAAAGGCAGTTTTTGCCAAAATATGGCCAAAAACCCCTTACTCTTCTACAAAACCGAAATTTTTGTATCACAGCAAGAGGTCTTGGCCCGTTATGTCCCAAACCACTCTAACCCAAAATTGGCCGATTTTGTCCGATTTCACCTATTTTTGCCTTAAAAACCTTTTGAATAATTGAATAAAATACTTGCAAGTCCGAAAATACTCGCAAGTACGAAAATACTCGATACGAAAATACGCGGTACGAAATTACTTGCAAGTTCCATAATACTTGCAAGTATTTTCAAACAAGTATTTTGGAACTATATGAGTATAAATACTCGCATAGTTCCAAAATACTCGATACGAAAATACTTGCAAGTATTTAATAACTGTACGAGTATTTATACTCGTATCGTTCCAAAATACTTGTTTGAAAATACTTGCAAGTATTTTCGTATCGAGTATTTTGGAACTATACGAGTATTTATACTATGTATTATATGTATTTTACAATCAACAAAAACTAAAAGGAAATCCCATATCAATATATACAGCATATACTCCTATACAACATAACGCAGCATTTATGGTCGCATATGCTATGAACGTGCGAAGAATGGCGTGCAAGCAAATGGTATATTTTCTTATGAAATGACTCATCTCACCTCTCTTCTTCGCCCCCTCTACTCTCCTTTCTGCGAAGGTGCTGTTAAACTTGATCGGATATTGAGTAACGATATTCTTGTTGTATTGAGCCTCCAGTAGAAGAGAAAGAAACAATGGTAGAGAGTTCGGTCCGCCAGGCTTTGAAGTTTGGGTTCCGGAGCTTCAAGAAAAACCTCCGATAGGATTGAACCAACTGAAACAAAGGAGCAATTGGACCCTGCAATGCAAGATCGCTCAATAAGCCTGTCGCTGTCAAATCACCGTTATAACAGCCCAACAAGTACAAACTGAACGTGCCGGCAATTCAGGAAACAAAATGGATTGACAGCGAGGTACAAGACATGAGACCACACAGAATATTCAAAAATGGGAAGCCTGCAGCAAGCTTGAATTTAGAGTGGCATTCATCGTGGATAGAGACTTTAAACCATACTGGATTGACTTCGAATCGGTAAACGGACGATTGTGTACGATCCGCATCAAAACCAAATTCTTTAAAATATGGTTGATAAACGTCCACGCCCCGACTGAAGAAAAAAACGAGGAAACGAAAGACGCAGTTTAGAACCACTTTGAAACATTTTTCGATTCATAGTGTTCAAATGACGTCAAAACCATACACGGTGCTTTCAAAGCTAAAATTGGAAATGAAGAAATACATCGGGAAACGACTGGAGCGCACAACTAATGACAAGGGGCAATGCCTGATAGACTTTGCGTTTAGTAGAGGCATGCTTCCGACTTCAACACATCCACAAAAGAACATGGATATCAGCAGATGGCTATTCTTTCAACCAAATTGATCATGTCCTTATTCAGCGAAGGAGTACTTCTAGCATGCTTGACATCTGTACATTTCGAGAAGCAAATTCTGACTCGGACCACTATTTGGTGAAATTCAAATGCTGGTGTCATATGGCAAAGGCGATATGTCGAAGACCAGTCCTCTTCGGCAGTTTGACATCGAAAAGCTCCAAACGGTATCAGTAGCTTAAAAATTCGCAAAAGCTCTCGAAATGAAGCTAACCTCCATCCTACAGAACAATGCAGTGGGACCGGCTGCCAAAGTCTGCATTGAGATGATGACAAAACAAGTGGTTGGGCATGAAGCCCGGTGCAAAAGAAATAACGACGAATGCCAGGATATTAAAGAAATCCCTGATTTTGCACATAGCACAATATTATCAGAGCCCACAGACGTCTTCGTTGAAGCCCCAACAGTTCCCGCAACGCTGGAAGAAGTCGAGTCTGCCATAAGAGGCCATAAAAATAATAGATCGCCGGGCTACGACAAAATCACGGCTGAATTGTTCAAATGCGGTGGAAGCTGCACCACGAAAGCCATTCAGCGCACCGGTGATCAAGAGCAAATACCGCAAGAGTGTCGCAAATCTGTCATATGTCTTATCCACACAAAAAAGAGACAAACTACAGTGCGAAAATTACAGAAGCATATCACTACTTTCTACGTCTTATAAAATATTTATGAAAATTTTAGAAAATAAAATTAAAAAATACGCTGGCGATGTCATTGAGTACCAAAAACTTCTATAACATCGCAAGTAAGAATAACAACTTTCAGAATAACACCTCCGACACAAATGTTGGACTAAAGCCAGGCAATGGGCTGGCTCCTCAGCTATTCGACTTAGCACTTGATAAGGAAACTGTCTGTCGATACAAAGGATACGCTTCTATATCAATCTCGCCAAGTAGTAACCTACACGGGTGATAATATCTTGTCACGGTCTTTCACATTTGCGAAAGAACTCCTGTTGAAACTTGACCAGGAAGCAAAATAAGTAGGTCTGAGAACCTACGCAAAAAAAAACGAAAACCATGACACAAACAAAAAAGACGACCCCCATTATGCATGTGAAAAAAAATTCAATATCATTCATAAGCCTACAAACAGCCCCAATATTATTTTGATCAGTTCATTCAAACTGATCAACCATAAATTAATGGACATGTGTTTTAAAATAGCCACCCAGCAAAACATTGCGTAATCAATTTGCTTGTGAAAACTAAAATTCATCAGCAATTTCACGGAATTACTTCATCGTCGTAATTGCTTCTTTTTGTTTGTAGTACAACTAAAATCAAACAGAAATGTCAGCATGTGTATGCGTATAAAAACAATTTGTTTTGGCTTTTGTTAGTTATTTTTTCATAGTTATTTAGCACATTTTCGATGTCAACGTTAATTTTCGCAGTTGGTTTAAGAATATGTTTCAAATGAATGATAGCTTGAGCGTTCGAATAATTTT
The DNA here is from genome assembly GCA_947369275.1 of Nemotelus nigrinus. NCBI lineage: Eukaryota > Metazoa > Arthropoda > Insecta > Diptera > Stratiomyidae > Nemotelus > Nemotelus nigrinus. The sequence goes on from OX376373.1 coordinate 139,230,816, forward strand.
TTTCCTGTTAAAAACTATTTATTTTTTCTGAATTGAAACAGTCATATTATTGCAGTGTAGTACTTTACTTTCTATTATGAAGTATTACACAATCTGGAAGATAAAAACTTGAAAACACAAGCCAAATACTATGCGTCTTCATTGAATAGGGAATACCATTGCATGTAGACATGTACGAGTACACATGCATACACGTATCTTTAATTATCTCATCATTGTACACGCATTTGCACTCAAGAAAATCGAAATTAACATGACAGTGCAAAAGAGTCTTGATTGAGTTCAAACTCAAAACTATTAATAGAGATATCAAAGATGAGTCAGAAGATGTCAAACTCTCGGTGATTTTTTATCTTATATTTTATTTTGTAATAGATAAAATGATCACGGCTGACAAATTTTACTTCCGTTCCATTGTTATAGACTAATAATAATGAAAAATTTTGAACCCGTCAGCGTCGTGTTTTTCACTTCTTTCTAACTTCCTCCCTGTAAATGACTATTTCACAATACAGTTATTTTATTTTAGACACCTTAATTGGATCCGTATCGATGCATTATATAATTATTATTTATTAGTTTCCCTAAGATTTCAGCAAGATTTTTTTTTTAGGAGAACCTCTCAAATATGACGTAACCTTCAAAGGACCACTAGGCAAACGTTCGTGCACCGATGTTCTGTGTTTACTTATATTCCTTGTCTTCCTGATATTATGGTCGTACATTGCATATTTTGGTAAGGAATCTATTATATTTTCTCAGATAAAACAAAATTCACTATATTCTACCTCGATTTCAGCTATTCGCAATGGTGACCTAGAAAAGCTCCTGGTGCCAGTTAACTCACAAGGCGAACGTTGTGGCGTGGACAGTCCAGTGCTCGATAAACCATATTTATTTTTCTTCAATTTGGAAAATTGCATAAGTCCAGTTGTACCAATTACTGGCTGTCCCACTCCACAAGTTTGCGTCAAAGAATGTCCAAGTGAAATGTTCATTTTCGAACAGTTTAAAGGAACGTTTCAACAACTTAAAGATAAATTGATTTGTCAAACGGATAAAGATAAAGAGAAGATTCTAAATATGAATGATGCAAAACTTGCAGTTAGTGAAAATCGTTGTGCAGCTTGGTATATACCGAGCGTGCCGTGTAAGTATATTATTTTGAATTGGATTGTGGTATTGGCTTGTGCTTTTGTTAATTTGTTTTTCGTTTATTAAATGTTGTGGTGATGGGGTTTCAATTATTTAAAATGTTTATATCTTAAGGTTTTTCACCGCGATGTTTTTCATGAAACATATTCTAAGGAAAAGACTGACCACTGCCAATAATACTACTTCTATCGGTCATCATAAATACTCTAGGCGCTATGATATACTCGTAGACCCATCTCAGAATAGTTATTATCTGAGTTTTATTTACCTCCCTAGTATTCACGAAATTCAATGCATTTGATTGCTTACAATAACTTAAATTTGTTAGTAGATAATCTATCAGACCAACTTTCATTCACACTGCCGTTTGGTTCAATCTTTATCAACTGTAAATTATAGGGAAATTTCCCCATGTCTTTCCCTCTGACATTGAAATGTTTGCGGTGATAATGTTGCTTATCAGCTTCATAAATATAATTTTAGCGTCAATCGGCTGTAAATTCAAATATAAATTTTATATGGAATTTCGTATTTCTAGAAGATAGTTTGCGGCTGTAAATTCAAATCATTGAGATTATATATAAGTAAATAAGTACACAATTACTCACAAAAACAGCGAATTTTCGTTGGAATCAACTACAACGTTAGCTTTATACAATGCTTCCTTAAAGGTGAAATCAGCATGCTATCAGACAATCTTGTCAAATAACAGTTGGAAATTTAAATGAAAAAAAGCGGTAGCCACTAGTGATGGGCTCAAAAACGCCAAACAGTTTGAAAAACACGTTTGGCTGCAAAAAACGAACGAACAGTTTTTTCCAAATAGCGACAAACAGTTTTTCTAAAACGAACTTTTTTTTCTAGAACGAACAGCATTTCTAAAACCAACCGTATTTCTACAACGAATAGTTTTTCGAAAACCAATTATTCTAACTATTCTACAACGAATAGCTCTTCTAAAGCCAATCGTTTTTCTAAAACGGACCATTCTTCTCAAACCAACAGTTTTTCTAAAACGAATAGTTTTTATAAAACCAATCGTTTTTCTAAAACTAATCGTTTTTCGTTTTTCTCAAACGAATCTTTTTTTTAAAACGAACTGTTTTTCAAACGAGTCGTTTTTCGTTTTTTAAAAACGAACTGTTTTTTTCAAACGAATCGTTTTTCGTTTTTTAAAAACGAACTGTTTTTTTCAAACGAATCGTTTTTCGTTTTTTTCAAACGAACTGTTTTTTCAAACGAGTCGTTTTTCGTTTTCTAAAAACGAACTGTTATTTTAAAACGAATCGTTTTTCGTTTTTTTTAAACGAACTGTTTTTTTCAAACGAGACGTTTCTCGTTTTTTAAAAACGAACTGATTTTTCAAAACGATTCGTTTTTCGTTTTTTAAAAACGAACCGTTTTTTTTTAAACGAATCGTTTTTCATCGTTTTTCGTTTTTTTTAAACGAACCGTTTTTCGTTTGTTAAAAGTGGAAAACTGTTTAGCTGCGGAAAACAGTATTTTAGTACTTGCGAGTATTTTCGTACTTGCAAGTATTTTATTCAAATATTCAAAAAGTTTTTAGGGCAAAAGTAGCTGAAATCGGACAAAATCGGCCAATTTTGGGTTAGAGTGGTTTGGGACATAACGGGCCAAGACCTATTACTGTGATATAAAAATTTCGGTTTTGTAGGGGAGTAAGGGATTTTTTGGCCATAGTTTGGCAAAAACTGCTTTTACCGCGCTTTCGATGATTGAAAGTGGTCGGGGAGTAAATTAATGATATTTTAAGGGCAAACAATTTTTGATAGGGGATATTGGGCAAAAATGTCAATTTTTAGCAACAAATTTTTTTTGATCTAGCATGAATTCGGGCACCTTTCTGAGTTGTTTCGGGCGAAATTTCCAGACAAGTCTGGGAAAAAGCGGCCTAGTTTCGAAGATACGGCAAAATGAAATCCGGTGGAAAAACTAAAAGTAGCACTAAAAGTGCCAAGGAGGAAAAGGTTGAGATCCTTTTTGGTTCACCAGTTGGCGTCTCCGGGTGTGCTAAGGCCCTCCTCGTGACTGCAGGTCGCCACCAGGGTGTCTCCGTACCTAACGGGGTTGTAAAATTTACGAGACCATGGGAGGTAAGATGCCCCTGGACTCATTCCCAGCCTTACGGAAGAGGTTGGCCCCCTAGTGGATGCATGTTTAATAAACGAAACCTTTTTTTATTGCTTAATAAAAATGTCATGCTTCAGTGAGGCAAAGTGGAAATCCGACTGTTTTAGATTAGCCAGGAAAAGTTTGGTATCAGAGATCGCTCGATGAAAAGTCATATAGATGACAAGAGGATTAGTTGGTGCTATCTCAGTAATTTTTTTACTTTTGTCATTTGAACGATAGGAGGTGTTTTTTGCATATAATAAAATGAAAAGCAAATTAAATGGATTGAATTTGATCGTTTTTCTTTAGATGGCCCCTAGATTGGAGAAAGACTTGCCAAATAAATGACCGACCATTGGAAAGTTACGAACAAGCTGCACAGACTAATGACTCGGTATTCTTTTAAGTTAATCTTGCACCATCACCATTCTAGCTTGGGAACGTTGTGTCTGGAGGGTGGAGGGGGGCATATTAGTCAATTTCATTACTTTACTGCAAATCGTATGCATTGTATGTAAACATGTACATACTTCAAATAGGTATTTGGAACAGGTATTTTTTCGTACTCGTACTAGTTATACCTAGTACGTGAAAATCTTAGTACGACTCAGCTCTAATTGTCGTACAGTATAAAATTTGTTTCTCTCATTAATTCAAACTGTTTTTTTCAAACAGTTTTAAAAAACAGTTGTTTTTGAAAAAAAAACAGTTCGTTTTCGTTTTTTGAAAACAACAGAAACGCCCATCACTAGTAGCCACAGCAAAGAGCATCACCCTTTTTAAAAAAAATACTAGAATTATTGCTAAAATTGTTTGAAATTAAGTTACTAAAATCAACAACGCTTACTATAGAAAAGCTTAGCAAAAAATGTTTTTATATTACGGTTAGCTATTGTTATCATTGAAAGTTTTTATTGAGACCCAGAATAAACTAACATAGATAGATGTGCTTTGTAAAACGTGACCTAACAGTTTATAAGAATCTTGCATGATCCCTTTAACTCTTCAAACTAAAATAATTGACGTGAAAAAGCTGACTTAGTCTTCCACTACTGCATAGCAATAGCATAGGATTGCATGAATCCATTAAACCAAACAAAAATTAATCACTCGAAAACTAATAAATTTTAAAAATAAAATTCAGTCTTTAATCGCTGCGTTTGGGAATTTTCATCAACATCCTGTCCAAGATTACCATTAAATCTTCTCGAGCGTCCAAGACGCGATCTTCTCAAAACCTATTCTCCTACATTCACACTCAACAGCACCAGCAAATTAGTCGAATCAAAATTAGACGTTGATTTGTATAGTAGCAGCAGTTATCTGGAAACCCTGGATCAACGAAAACCTGTCGATGAGCCTGTTGCTGTTAAATGTGAAATTCGGCATAAGTTGGGCGAAGAAATTATCATTCGTAAAATGCATCGGATTAATACGTATCTTGCGAAATTTGTAGGAAATTTGGTTGCAAACTTGTACAATGGAACCGATTCACAAGAGGTAATTTTTTATGTGTCCTGTCTAATTAAAACTGTATATGTTCTAAGTATTTCATAGATTGTAACTAATTTAAATTTGTTTTACGTGTAGAATTGCTTTTGTTATCCTGTCTGCATGCTTGCATGTTATTGTCTATTTTCCTATGTCCTGTGCACTAACATACTTTTTTTGTAAAGTAAATTGATAAAAATGAAGCTAAAATCAATTTATATTACGGTTTACTGTACTGTATTTAGTATCAAGACGATGTTTGCCGCAAAATTCGGCCGATATTGCGGAACTGATCAAAGCACTGCACATATTTCCTGCAGATTTCGAACAAGCTCTCGAGCAAGTTAAGTTTTTGGCAAATATAAATGGGGTAAGATTGATTTTTTTAAAACGTTTGCTTATGTTTGATTTTTACTTTGAGTTTTTTTTTATTCGGTACGACGAAATCTTTGTTTATCGACCCCGAAAAAAGAGCAGAGCATCTCTAGGCAAGATAGAGAAGAGCAGCTGACAAAAACAAAATTAGAGCAAGTTAGAACAATGGAGAGCACCAAATCTTTCAGACAACAATTCTCAAAATTGATTGTTTGTCGGAAATTCAACGTGTCAGTTAATTAGTAAAACACTACTTCAGTTATAATTTGTTGTTGAAAACAGCTGGTTGCTCTTCCAAAAAAAAAGTAGAGCAGAAAATCGTGCTCTAAATTGCTCTAGTTCAACTTAGAACAGGCTCGTAAAACACAAATCAGAGCAATTTCGGGCAAGTTAGAGCAACCGAATTGCTCATATCTCAATCTAGATTTACCTACAGCAAGTCATTAAATACAGCTAAAGACAATCTTATAATGAGTTTCGTAAAAATTTTAAAGTAAGAAATAATTATATTTATTTTAAATATTTATTTTTGATGTCTTCATATTTATATTTAGAATGTCTAACACAACACGTAAATAGATGAATTGGCGTAGGAGTAATTAAATTTCAGCAAATTATGCATGTATCACAACGTATTTAAAGTTTATTTGCACGAAAGTATCGTTGTCGATTTGTTTACAAAAATATTAAGAGTATTAAACTATCAGAACTTTTGAAATTGTCAATACTTACTACCGTTCAGATCGCTTTATATATAAGTAAATTTTCTAAGTACATATTTCCCTTGCATATTGCATGATTTTAAAGACCCTATACATACAGCAAACTATTTTATTTATTTATTTAACCAAAGAAAACATAAATTCTATATACTATTTTAATTTTAGCTATTTTGTATGCTATTTTTATCCTAATACTAAATAAATCTTTCAGGCATAAGACCGCAATAGTAAAATACAAATATATTTTTTCTCTGATTTACACATAATACACACACTATTATGTGTGAAATAATATTTCCATATTTTATGATGAGAAAATCAGGCTTTGACACAACATTACATTGACATAACTATTCGTCACACTCCGTATTTAAGTACAGGTGCCAAAAAAAATAAAGTCAAACAATTTTGAAGTTAAGTAAACATGATCGAATTTATATTCGACAATTTATTATTTTTAATATATAATCCTCCATTGTAATAGACTGTTCCATTTATTTATTCACAAAATTCATTACAACAGAATACGAAATGAAAAATTGGATAAATCAAAGAAAGATAAAAGAAAACACGTTCCCAAAATCCATCACTTCAACGAATAGGCCAAGTATGAATTGTTTCAAGCGCCTCTTAAATGAGAAAAGAGCGATTGCGACAAAGGACCAAGCCCAAATTTGTTATGAAGCCTAAGGATTCTGACCAGGGAAGACCTGCTGAGATCTGTTGACACGTAACGAGCTGCGGGGTCGGATCGAATCGGCGAAGCTGGCTATAATTCCTTGCTGAGTTTTGAACAGGAAGCACTCACTGATGAACAGTCGAGGCGACTTCAACGCACATGTGAGGAGTAAGGGATATTAAATCTAAAAAAAAGGTTATTGATTTGTGATCGTGGTTCCCTTCTTGTCTATAAATCAGCATAGACAACTTATATTGTCTCTAAAGCATATCAGTCGAGGATGTTAAAATTTGTCACAACTAACGTAAAAAAAATTAATGATCTCCAACTGCAAGTGGTCACATCAGTCAAGTATGCACTGTGAGCTGGTGTCTGATGAGAATCAGTGCATACTTTCGAAACCACTTAGCCAAAAAAAATTTTCAGTTTTAATCATCCCACAAAAACAATTCCACTCTAAAAAAAAAAAGCCTTTGAACCTTCCCTGCATACGCTCGGTGGCTTCAAAAAGGCATTGGAAATGGGGAGACCACACTTGACAATAATATGCTTGTCAACTGTGGTGTCCCCCATACATAAAAGACGAACACATGTAGGTGTATCAACGAACTAAGAGGCAAAAAGGAGAACTAATCCAGAGGCTCGGGAAGCTTTAGCAACGACTTACGCAACATGAAGATTAAATTTTAATTTAGGATCAAAAGCCGCACTCAAAATTGTGAAGTGATTAACGGACTATTGATAGGTGTTGAAAAATGTATAAGAGAATGAGACAAGAAAGAATTTAAGAAAGAAAATCTAATTTGTTAACATTTGCTAACATTTAAGGGCTAGAAATTGTCGTTATACCAATTAAGAAGATCAAACAGAGCATTTCGAAGAAGATTACAGTCGTTTGCGGAACTAATGACTCGGAACAGTTTTAAATCGTCAGTTTGCAATAAACAAGAGGAATTGATAATGGAAGGGAAATGATTGATAAAAATCAAAAAGAGAATGGACCAATGATATACTCGTATCGAACACCAGAAGAAGAATGAAAGGCGAAAGGGGTTTTAATAGTAACTTTACACACACGAAAAATGAGACAGGAAGAAAATTAAGAAAGGAATAAACTGAAACAGGCAAACTGTCTGACTTTATACGGCAACAATCTGTGATTGACTGTGTCAACGAGTTTTGAAAAGACTATACACTACGTCCACTTTTCACTGGCGAACTAAGGCAAGAGCAACTGTGTTTGAGAAGATGATGAGGTTAGGCAAAGTAGACTCACCTCTCACAAACCCATGCTTTTCCAGAAAGAGGATAGAAAGAATCATCGGATACATTCTAGAGAAGATAATTTTTTCAAGAAGCTTACTAAGCAAGAGAGAAGTGATATAGAAGCATAATTGAAAACGGGGGAAACATAACCAGTTTTGAAAATTGGATAAATATTAGACAGGCAGAAGGAAAAACGCTGGATAATAGAACTCAATCAAACAAAAAAGAAGGGGACGTCCAATGATGAAGACATAGAGCACGCATAGAAACTAGAAATGCAATCGGAACTACCAGCGAAATGCAAATCACCAGTGAGCAGTAAATTCACAACTTCAATGGAATTTATATGGATTCGAGAAAGAGAAGGAGGAGAAGAAAGAAAATCAGAGCGCTATACAAAAGGGAGAATCTCTTGAAGGAAGAAGAGGAGAAGTTTTGCAAAAATTCACATATATCCTGCGAAGTTAAGGAGCTAGAGCCATAGAAAGTAACATGATGCGCAATTCAATTATTTTTCGTCAGAGAATTTGTTTGTCTGAATCCCAATGTCGCAACCAATTTTTACTAGGATCAAATCTATTTGCTTTACGGTTTTTTATCACGTATCGATATAAACATCACAAATTATTTTCGTCAAGGTCAACGAAATCCGCTTTCGTGGATCCGTTGTATGAAATTCCCATGAAGACCACCACGCCACGTGAATATATCCAAATCTTTTGTGATAACATCCAAATCTTGGATGGTTTATTTACGTAAGTGGATTCTTTAAGATAAAACCAAGCTTCATCTACCGAGACATAATACATATTTCCATTTATCACTTAATAGTTTCTTCATTAAGATGATGGAGTTTCGGTTTTTTTCAATCGCTTCGCCTTCAAAATATTTGATATTACGTATCGAATGATTCTTTCTGAAACACTAATGCGTATTACCGTTTTGGTTCGATTTTATATTTTTGGTACCTGTATTTTAAACAACTCACACACACACACACATATATCTATGCATAAACTTTGGTGTGTGGTATAAACAATTTATTAAAAAATAAACTTGTCTCATCTTAAAATTCATCTGAAAATTTCAATTAACTTTCAAACTAACCACTCACTACTCCACAAAAAATACCACCCTTTTCAGTTTAAATAACAACAATCTCAATTCATCGATCAATCAATCAAATCACATCCCTCTATTTACAGTTAGGTCAATTGATAGTTGAAGATCTCACCGAATCATGGCCAGTAATGGCTGTTGGGCTTATTTTCGCTATGATAATATCACTCATATTTATTGCGGTGATGAGATGGTTAGCAAAACCGATGGTATGGCTATCAATATTAGGAGTACTTGCTTTGCTTGGATTCGGTATATTAAAAAAAAATACTTTTTTAAACCTTACTCATTAATACGAACTTTTTTTTACGAACAGGAATCTATTCATGTGTAGTATTGTATATTTACTATCGTGATCATCCAGTCCGAACAGCCATCTCACCAAATTTGGCAGCCTACTTGAAATCATGGGGAACGGATAAAATTACATGGCTAATTTTGACAATAATTCTGAGTATATTGTTTATCATACTGTTCTTGGTTTCGATATTCCTTCGGGATAGGATACGTATTGCAATTGCTCTGATTAAGGAAGGCAGCAAGTAAGTATAACAACAATAAAATTATAGGAGTATCCACAGATCACTGAAAGAGCTAACCTTTTTGATAAAATCTATTATTTTCCTGTAATAACTTAAGAAAATTAATGTATTTAAGAGGTACAGTTATTTCAAAGCAATTTTATTTTCATCATACATAAATTTCATACAGTATTGCAACTGTATTAGTGCCATGATTCTAAATTCGAGAAAAAATTTCAATTAAAGTTATCGCTACAAACTACTAAAATTCTTCAAAGTAGGACCATTGGACGTTGATTCTACGGATTTTTCATGCTTGTAATGCGCTTTCATAGGCGGTTTCCGGATTTTTATTCAATCAGCGCGTCGAAGCCAATTTAAATCTGCTACGGCCCAATGGCGACCACTTTTAAGGACTGTCTTCAACTTAGGGAACAAGTCTGCCTTGGAACAAGAAGAAGTCTGCCTTCGAACAGGAAGTCTGCCTTAAGGAGGAAGTCAGGCTTAAGGAAGAAGTCTGCTTTGGAATAGGAACAGGAAGAAGTCTGGCACCTGTACGGGGGCTAGGAAAGAGTTGCGATGCCCTTTCGACAAATGCCGTCGTTTAGGCTAGGTGGTTGTTGACGGCGAAGCAGATGCGCCAATGCATTGTCATGATGATGCTTGTCACTGGCAGCTATGGCCTTTTGCTTCAGTCTTTTCAGGTCCTCCACATAAAAAGTGCCATTGATGGTCTGTCTCTCAGGTACAAATTCGTGGTGGATAATCACTTTCCCATCAAAGCAGGCAATGAGCCCATGCTTTTGTCCTTCATTTCCTCCGGTACGGTGGATCTGGTCCATTTTGTAGGCAAACCAAATCGGATTGTCAATATTATCGAAGCCAGCACCAAAACTTTTTTCAAATCCCTTTGGCTCGATACCTAAAACCGACAAAATTTCGAGCGGCCTCGAGCTAAGACGAGACCCTCATAAAACAGGAAGTCACCGGGGAAAACACCATTCACACTCTCGTGCTTGCCATGTCTTGACATGTTTGTGAATGGCGAAAAACAGGTGAAAATAGACGAGGAGACCATTGACACTCTCGTACTCGGCAATATTCACCATGGCTCTGGGAGAGTCTAAATGCGCCTTTAACCGCTAGACTAAAGATCACGCACACAATTTGTACACGCACACATTTTGTTCATTTCCGCTCGTGGATAAACGTCCAGCGCGGTTTTCATCTTTCACACTCTTCCGACGGTGCTGGAAGCACTTGTGCCACCTCACAACAGCAGCTTATGATAGTCTTTCATCTACAAGCATTTGCTGAATCATAGCCAACGTCTCCATAGCCAATTTTCCAAGTCCCACACAAAATTAAATAGCATAACGCTGCTCGATTGTCCTTTGCATTTTATCCTAGGTTCACTAAAAACTCCAAACAGATGATCGCAAACAACTGGCGATTAGTGCATTTTGAAACAGACTTCACCTTCTACCAAACCCGCCTAAAGCGAGCGTGCTGCGACGTATAGTCGCATTACAAATAATAGGAATTTTTACTTTTCATATACAGTCTGTAGTGCCCATAAATATGGACATTAAAGAGTTAGCAACCTTTTCGATAAAATCTATTAGTTCCCCCCTGATGATGATTAGTTCCCCCCCTGAAAAATTTAATGTAGCTCGGAACTGCAGATTTTTCAAAATGTTGTTACTGAAAATTAATTAATGATACACGGGTTTTATTTTTTAAGGATAACGTCCTCCATATGTCTTGCAGATGTCTTCCACACTCACGGAATTAATTCAGACAGTTCACGAAGTTGCTCCATAGTAGCTCTTGCAGTGTGGAAAGTGGCACAATCCTACAAAAACCGCTCCGTGAACTGTAGGCAAAATGTTCTCAAAGGTGGGGGCATGATCTGCCTCACCAGTAACAGTTTTTGTTGAACCTCTCGCATTTTCAAAAAATAAGGCCCGAATATTCCGCTTACTAACGGATCACTTATACTGTCACTTTTCGGCTGTGTGGCGATGTTTGATGTTCTTGTCTAGAAAGGTAAAATTTCTGGGAATATTCTATAATAGCAATTTAACGGCAATAGATGGATTAGTAAATAAGATTGAAAAAAATGATTTCTCTAGACCCTTCAACATTTTAACAGGTTTAAATAGAGGTCTGGATGCCGAAAAAAGCATTCTATAGGTCCAAACTAGAGGCACAATTGACAAGCTACTGTGGGGCTTCTAAATATTTCTTCAAAAAATTAGACTCTTTGAAATTCAAAATCTTGAAAAGGTGCCTAGGAATACCTCAAAACACGGCCAACATCATAACGCTATCTCTTGCTAATGAATTACCTAGTAATCTAAGAGCACTACAACTCTCAGCTAAAGAACTTTTAAGACTTAGGGCGAAGAATCCAGGAAAATTCATGGAGATTGTCAGCAGCAGTGCGGTCTCAAATTATAGGCTTACGTACTTGAAATTCAAACACTTGTTTGACCAAATTAGAACTACCAACACACTCTGCAAACCAGAAAGGTTAAAGGTTATAGGCAAAGGGGAGGGATTGTTCAGTAGCATAGATAAAAATAATATAAACAATATCAAATTAAAAATAGATGAAATAATTAATGACAGAAAACAGAACAACAGCCTTATTTTGTTTAGTGATGGATCTAAGAATAACCTGGGTGCAGGAGGAGCTGCAATGACGGATAATCAGGAGTCTATATATAAATTCAAACTAAGAGACTCAATGTCGGTGGTAAACAGCGAACTGATCAGTATTTTAGAAGCAATAAAACTAGGTGTAATTTTAGAGTCTAATAATATTACTGTTTTAACTGACTCAATGCAAGCATGTACAGAACTTGAAGAAAATGTTAGTGGTAAAATTATAGTAAGCAAAATATATAATTATGTAAGTCAAGTACAAAATTTAATAGTCACATTAGTGTGGATCCCAGGACACTCAGCACATAGTGGTTCCATGTGTAAGGCAATGATATTAACATAGCAATGTCGTGACAACTTTAAACTAAAAAGGACATCTCGTTAAATGAGTAGTCGACGAAACATAATAACGACGACTAGACGTCTTTTCTTTTCTTTCTTTTCAACAACGTCAAGATTTGACTTATAATTAATGTAATAAAAAGCTATTCTAAGATATATTAAAAGAACGTTTACACATGATGATCGATTAAATAGCCAAAAGCGCCCTCTTATGTGATAATGTAGTATTAAACGACTATGAAACTGATGAAGTATTCGATAATATTAAGAAGGCGATACAGGATATTTGGAAACTAGATTTTAATAATAAAATAAGAAACATTAAACCGTGCGCATGGATAAAGACGGACCTAGTTTTTAGAGATAGACTGTGGTTTAAAGATCTAAATTTAGGGAATAAAGGTACAAAAATGTTAAATAGAATCATGGCAAATAATGCATTAAACAACAAAAATAAAGTATGTTTGAAAATAAGCCAAGACGAAAATTGTGAAAAGTGTGGGGAGTTAGATGACTTAGAACATAGAACTTTTAAATGCCCCGAATACTCAACGGAAAGAACAAGATTTAAATTTTTTAGAGCTAATCGTAACACTAACGACTTGATGATCAAACATAACAAAAACCACCTGAAACAACTGAGTAGCTTTCTTACATCTTGCGATATAACGATTTGAAATAGGTTTTCTAATAAAAATAAAATTAAAAAAAAGAAAATAATAACAATACTACAATATATATAAAACGTTATATCAATCCGAGTTTTGTTTTTAAAATCTTTATTAAATTATAATAAGTGTTAAAGTAATAAATAATCGTGTAAACGTTGGCTGTTGCCTGCTAGTCAGGAAGCCAGGACCTTTTTCTGCGAGAAGCAGAAAAAACCGGAGGAAAAAAAAATATGTTCTTGTCTGGGATTGACAGGTGACCAGAAGCGACAATTTTGTTCGCTCACATCTCCATTTAAATAGAAATGTGCTTCATCACTCCAAAGCACAGTATTCAATGAGCCAAATCTCTTAATGACTATCTGGCAAAAATTTTTAAATATTGCCTGCACTATTTGGATTTTATAGCGATAGAATTTCAGATGACGCTTCAATATTCGCTATGCGGTTGATTTGGTGACGATTAAGGTCGCTCCTTTTTCTGCATATTGATAAGCGCGGATTGTAGCGAACGCTAACTGCAACTTCGTTTATTGTTTCTTCCATTCTTGAAGTTCTGCTCAGCCGCGGTCGTGTTTGATTTATAGCGGAACATGGAGCCCGAAACTTCTGTACCCAGATACGAATGAAGTTTTCGCTTGTTTCATCTCGTAAACGCAGTATATTGTAGGGGGAACAAAACTGCCTCCGAGTTTTAACGTACGATTCTCCTCCCTTCGAAAACAATTTGTTAGCGTACGCACGGTGGGCATACGATCACTGCGACATCTCGACTGATCAATTCGCATGAATTATAAATCTACTGCGCCCCTCTCCCCGCGCCCAATTTCAACGGTTTTTTAAGTATTCAAAATTAAAATTCTAACTGATAATCTGTATATTAATACCTTCAATTTCTGCTTTATATTTCAAGAAAAAATATAGAAACATGTTTTTTTTTAAATAATGTTAAACATTTCTTTCAATTTTAGAGCAGTTTCATCGATCATCTCGACCGTTTTCTTTCCAATCATTCCATGGATATTTCAAGTGGCAACAATCGTTTTTGCTATTGCTATTGGCCTGTACTTAGCATCCATTGGTCCATCTACATACCGAGTTGCAGGATCAATACGGAACGATTGTATTTGCACGGGACCAGCATCGTACTACACCGAGAACTCACTTTGTGATCCGAAAGTATTTAGTGAAAATTGTCATCTTCCCACACAAACTGCCAGTGCAGTGAAACGATTGCTGGGCACAGAGAATGCACCATGCTCGAATGCAGGATGCTATTTCGAGAAAATTGCCAATCCGCATATTATCGATTATATGCAGGTAAAACGAATTTTCGTCAACTTGCTTATCACACTTTGTTACATTTATAATTTGATTCCAGGCATATAACGTGATTGCGTTCTTTTGGGTCATATTCTTCATATCAGCTTACGGCGAAATGGTTCTTGCAGGAGCATTTGCTACGTGGTACTGGACTTTCCATAAATCCGATGTTCCATTTTTCACGCTAACAAAATCAGTGGCAAGGACGACCCGCTATCATTTAGGGACTCTTGCGTTCGGGGCGCTGATAGTAACAATTTGTCGCATCATAAGAGTGATACTAGAGTATATTGACGCGAAACTCAAGAAATTCGATAATGGCTGTACGCGAGCAATACTTTGTTGCATGAAGTGCTTCTTCTGGTGTTTGGAGAAGTTTCTGCAATTCATCAATAAAAACGCCTACATTATGTGTGCCATTCACGGGAAGAATTTCTGCACGAGCGCTCGAGACGCTTTCAACTTGCTAATGCGCAACTGTTTGCGCGTAATAGTTGTTGATAAAGTAACCGACTTTCTACTTTTCTTGTCGAAATTACTCATCACGTTGGGTCTGGGCACTGCCATATATTTCTACATCGGTACATATTCGGCAAGTCAAGAAATTCACTACAGGCTAACACCAGCAATTATAGTGATGATTGGGACGTATTTGATTACAACCGTTTTCTTCAGTGTCTATTCCATGGCGGTGGATACACTATTCCTATGCTTTTGTAAGTCTTTTTGTCCTATACTTTTTGTCATGCCCCTTCCAAATTTTGAGCCCAAAACACTCACTGGAACATTTTTTCTCTTTCACAGTGGAAGATAGCGAACGAAATGATGGGTCACCTGAAAGGCCTTTCTTCATGTCCAAACAACTGATGAAGATTCTAGGTAAACGAAACAAAATACCAAGACACGAATATTCGCGATAGATTACCACTTGTATAGCCTGTGTTCATCAATCAAAATTATTTTATTATTTATTATACTTATTTAGTATACACTTATGTATTTAGTTTGTTGCTCATGGACAAACTTTGTAAAATTATTTAGTATTATGTTTAAATGCTTTTGAATTTAAGTTTTCTGCTTTCTTTCAACCCTATGCTTAAGGTACATTTTTATACCACGAAAATTTGTAATACCTGAACAAATTATGTAGAGCCTCCTTAGAATTTGCCAAATCTCCTTTAAGATCCCATAATACCGACGCTACGTAGATAATTTAGGTATGACTACTCTATGAATACGATTTGTAATCGAATTTAGCTAGATGTCTCATCCAATTTTTTTTACTACATATCAAATTGTTGTGAGTATTCGTAATTTTTTTTCGCAATGCTTGATTTAGAATCAACAATGTAAAACAATATAAAAGGCTAGACGATCATAGGAACATTTACTTCTGCTCAATAACAGCCAACATTTGTACAATTCTAGAAACACGTTACAGAAATAACCGAATGATCTTTACCATCGATTCAAACGAGCTGTACAAAAAACCTGTAATATATAAGTTTCCAAAAATACAAACATAATCTTAATGGGACATAGATAGCTGAAATAGCCAGAAAAAAGACTGTGTGATTGGTTAATCGATGAATTTAGAACTAATGTGGTTAAGAAGAAACTATAATAGCTTCATAGTTTCTATTGTCAACAATTTGTATGATATCATATTAAAGTTATTTGAAATATAACTCAAATGAATTCATATTTATAGAATGAAGGATAAGATTGAATTAAGAGTAATACTGAAGTAGATTTTATATTGTATTTGAATAAAAGGAAACTACGAATGAAGTGTTTGTTTTTAATACTAGCTTTAAATCCTGAAATATTGAGTAAGAGATGACCCATAAGTCACGAAGGGTCTTTTTCGGGGATCACCTTAATCTTGAAAAGACTTGCATTATTAAAGGCTTTATTTGCAACCAGTCTATTTCAGCATTTGGTGCTGTGGCTAATTTCGATTTCCGGGGCATGTCTGCGTTGGACGCTGGCAATACGCTTCCGGATATTCTTAGTTCGGAGCGCATCTACCCAAATTTCGGCTCCATATAGCAAGATGGAATCAAAGATTCCCATCAGCAGCCTCCGTCTCGTTTCACTGGGTCCGCCGACGTTAGTCATTAGCCTACTCAGCGCAGTGACGACTACTAGAGCCCTGTCACATGTCCTGCGGATATGATCCCAATGCGTCAGCTTGATGTCCTGGGTTACTACCAGATACCTGACAACTCTGGACCTCAACGGGCCCAACAGTCATGGGTACGACAGTTGCTATCCTCCGCTTCGTCCGCATAACAATCTCTATTTTCGTAACTGCCAGGTCATCCACCGATCCACCCTTCTCATTACTTGGTTAAATCTGAGTTAAGCGAAATCGGCAGATCTGGAAATGATTTCCGCTGCGACCTCATCAGCGTAACTTACCAGGAACACATTCGCAAGCATTTCCAGGCGCAGCAAATCATCCTACATGATGTCCGAGGTCCTAAGATTCACCCTTGTGTCGCACCTGAGTTTACAGGCCTCCTTTTGACTCCGTCTTCGGTGTCGTAGAGTAACCATCGCTCTCTGAGGTAGTACCGCACCACGGGTAGCAAATAACCAAGAATACGGAACCTCTGCTCAAGGGCCCAGGGGATGTTTGTCCACCTCGCCGAGTGCAAGGCGTTTTCTACGCCCAGTACGATCGTTTTGGCTTGATGACATGGCTCTTGCTACAGCCCCAACAATCTCTGAGATTGCATCGATTCTCGAACGCCTTTTCCAGAAGCCGTGCTGTCCGCAAGAAGGATATCCAGCATATCTAACTGCTGACAGCAGCCGCGGCTTGAGCAACCCTTCGAGAAGCTTCCCCGCATTGTCCAGCATGCACAGCGGACGGTATGCCGATGGATTGCCCAGGTTACCCATTCCCCTTGTCTACAAGTACCAGTCGAGCTATTTCCACCACGATGGGAAGATCCCCGCAACTAAACATGAACTATACAAATCCAATGATAGACGCAGTTGACTCTCTGCCACGACTTTAAGCGCCTCGACTGGCACCCCATCAGGCTCCGGAGCCTTCCGGTTCTTGATCCTGGAGACTGCACTGTTCAGCTCCTCGTCCGTAAAGGGAGGAACATCTACCTGCTTGACGATAATCGCATCATCAGCCCTTGGCGGACGCGCCGAGAATAGTGAACCAACGATACGCTCCGCTGTAACGAAACGATGGATACCGCATCCATGAGAGTTCTACGCCGCATGCAGCGAATTTTAGCCACGGGTCTGAATAGACCTCCTCACAAAGATCCTGCTATTTCTCACGTTTGCTCCTCGTGATGGCCTTGGTCAGCTCCTTTTTGCCATAATGTGAGCAGCAGATAGCTCAGCCACTCCCAGCCTATTCCTGGCTCGTTGCGCCCTGCACCTGCACGCCAAAACGATGTGTCGCAATTCGCCGATTTCTTCGTTCGACCAGTACCCATGTTGTCTCCTGCGAAAGGGTTTCCGTTTGGGCATTGAAGCCTCATGCGCCCTGCAAATCAACACCTGTGGCTACTAAGGTTTAAGGAATGAAACCAGGTTTTATCTCTACAAGCGAGGTCACTTTCCAGCCAAGGACATCCAGCTTGCCATGACCAAGAATGCTTGCCATGACCGGTTGAAGCGTACTATGATAAGGCCTAAGATGTCTTCTAAATTAGGCGGAATGTCTGCTCGGTTGTCATCCGCGAACGCTTTTTTTGCTGCTGAATCAACTAAGTCCATGATTGGAATCTTTTTCTTACCCAGAATTCAGATGTTTTTGCTGTGTCTGGAGGGACGATGATTTCAATTTTGATAGATGTTATGAACTATTGGACTGTCTGAATTGTTCGTTTCCAGAACAAAACACGCTAAACTGCTGTGCGATTGGCTTTCGATGAGTAAGAACCAAAAAGGACTCTAAATTACGAAAGAATGTGGCGATAACTTGAAGATTGGGGAACCGAAAAGTTCTCCTGATATCAAGGATGAAATTAATTTTTGAGTTTCAGTTATTCTCTAGAAGCCAGAGGGCTTTGAAGTAGGACAGGATTTCATTCACGCGTCTTTATATTCGCCACATTTGAATTGTTTTCTGAAGTGGTGCACGCAATTACTATAATTTTCTAGAATCGATGTGGTGTGCTCTCGTAGTTTGTTTCCAAGTAATCAAATCTGTTTGACTAGTTGGTTAAAAGAAAGTAAGATTGATTTACTAACTAACTGTTAGTTAGGTCGTAGACTTAATTTTAAGTTGTGGTAGGCATCCATGTAACGCATGGAGGAAGAGCCTGCGGGCAAAGATGCGACGCCTAAGCTGAAAAGGAACAATAAACGAGGATGGATGAGTGGTGCTCACAAAGGCAGATCTGAAGCAAGAAGGTATTGATAGAAAAAGCGTTGAGGCAAAGCCAATAAATATTGAATCGATGAAGCATATTCGTCAGCCAAGTCATGCCCTAATCAATACAGGCAGACTCGATGGAGTTGTCCTACCTAAATATAACCTAAATGGCTAGATACCAAATAACTTCATCTTTAGGTATGGGATACTGAGAAACATCCCTATAAATTTTGACACAGACGATATACCCAAATACGGAGCTCTTTGTAATAGCTTTGGTAACAAGATTAAAAACATTTCTATTAAATCAGTTGATAGGCTTTCAATGGGAGGCAGAGCGGATTCGACCAGATTAATATCTTCACTTACTGTGAAATGTATTTTCGAAAGAGAAGACTTCCCAGAGTTTGAGAAAGTCGACTATGTGAGAAACAGAGTTGACTACTACATTTCTAAACCCAGGCAATGCGTAAATTGTGACACCCTGGGCCATATTGCAAACCTCTGCAAAAGCCCCGAAAAAAGGTGCCTTAAGTGTGGAGTTACAAACTGTGAAGGAAACTAGCAGTATAGTCTGCATTTTATGCGACTCCCCAGATCACTCTTCCAATAATAGAAGCTGCCCGGTCTGGAAAAGTGAAAAGCAAGTTCTGGAAGTAGCGGGTATAATAAATATTACCTACTTTGAAGCGAGGGAGATTGTTAATCTAAAATCTAAAAAAAAAAAAATAATAAAATCATCTCCCTGTACTCAGGCTCAAATTTTAACATTGGAGGGGATTTCAACGCCAGATATAGGTGTTGGGGTGATCACAAAAGTAATCTGAGTGACTCACTGTTAAGATTTTTCTGTGCTCTCAAAAAGGTTGAACTGCAAAACGTTCATATTTGCTCCAAATATAAAGAAATGTGTGAAGCCTCTATACAAATTGGGGCCCGCGAAAATGTATTGTTGAATTAAATTACAATCAAACAATTCTATTTGCTTATTATTTAAATATTTTATTTTCATTTTATAATCCTAACCTATAAATTCAATTGACTTTGAGTTTCGTTATGTAATTTCATATATAACATTGCATTTGATTATACCACTAAACTTAATATTAACAAACCGATTCCAATTCCGCTCAACTCGGCAAACTATCCATTAAGTCTTCCAGAACTCTGCTATCTTCTAAAACACTAGTAGGCTCCACTTCCATCCTGTTCGGTTTTTTCTTCTTCTGTGCCAAGATCCTGGCATAATCTTTACTATCAAACGCTTTTTGTTTTTGATAGCCAAACGAGAAATTTCTTATCACTTTAGGACTATCAGTTTTCCCGGTTCCTTCGTCTAAGCTATTATCCATTTGATTTGTCTGCGGATCTTTCTCTTGTTTTTTCGATTTCGAAATAGCTGGTGCTGTTTCGAAACGGAAATTCGTGGGAAATTTATGCACGCGAATACAATGATCTTTACGTTCTGCGGCGTTTGCACTCATTTGTTGACATTCTTCGATAAAGCATGCATACATCGGTTTCCGTTCAGCCAAAACTTGAAAATAGGAGTCGTGTTGCTCTTGGATGTGCAGATCGAGGAAATGGGGTGTTGGCAGGCATTTTTTGCATTGTTTGCACAAATAACGGTGCAGCGAGTTGTAGTGACTTTCGTATTCATAGACACAATTGAAATTCTTATTGCAGCCAGGAATGTTGCAAAGTACTTGATTTCTGTGAATTAATCATATTTTTTAAGCTGCACCATTTCACAGATAGCGTTATATCAAGTTTAATACCAAATGTGGTTAGATTTTTAAAGCAGTAACTAAGTAACAGAAACTTTAAGTATGTGAGAAGCGTAATGAGTTGAGTTTGTGAAAAACAAATTGTGTTAAGTCCTTCATCATATATACGAGAATTGAAACATATTGTGTTAAGTGCATGATGACATACGCATAATTTACAAAAAACAATTGAATATAAGACCATATTTTGATATTGACATGTCCGAGCCTTATGAATTGTAGTAATATTTCAGTTCACAAATGAATTTCATTTTAATGAGTAGTTGAAAACGTTATTTCCGATTCAATTTGAAATGGGAACCAATTTTTCATCATAAAAATCAACAAAATACGGTCGACAGCAAATTTACAAGTATTACCACATGCAAATGCAACACACGAAAAAATAGGCACAAAACTGTATGGCATTACCCGAAATAAGCAGGAAGCTTTGCATTTCAGGCGGGAGCTTGAACCATTTGGTGAAATACATTTATGTTTGTACATAATTTAAATGTCGGCACTAGTGCCGGTCAAGTGTTGATGCTCTTAGATGCTGCGTTCAACTACATCTGATTCACTGCACGTTGTTACAAGTAATTTCATACCAACTTTGTTATAGAAATCACTTAACAATCTAAAAACGCTAACAGAAACAGCTAGAACAGCCAATTTTTATGGATACATTCTATGCTACTTCACCAACCTTTCATGGTAGTCGTCCTCATCTCCGTAACTAATTACACCCAGTTTAACATACGGCTTCAATAGCTTATTGCCTTCCGCGAAAAATGGATCACTACACGATTTATATCCTCCAGGAATGTCTTCAAGCAAAGTTAATAATTTTTCTTCCGGTGATAATGCAGCCGTTTCACCCGCCATTTCACGCGCAACAACAACAATTGCTGATTTCGCGTTGACAGGAGAAAATTGAGCAATCTGAGCAATTCATCTTGGCTACGTTCAGTAAACGTTGTATTTATGGTCGGTTGTTCTAGTTACCGCTAGATGGCCGATTCTTCACCGATTTGAAAAGCAACGAAAATTTGAACTTAAATTCTTTTGTACTAAAACGTAAACGATTAAGTGAACATTTTAGTGCCCAAATATGTATGTTTAAGATTTTGTGGTTTAGCGATAACTAGAACATTCAGCCACTTGATTCAACGTTTACAGGACGTAGCCAAAATGAATTGTTCAATGTACGCCTGCCAGCGGAGAAGCAACTAGTGTTGTTGTTGTACGTAAATTGGCGGGCGAAAAACGTTTAGCGTTATCACCGGAAGAAGAGTTTTTAGCTTTGCTTGAAGATATTCCTGAAGGATATTTGCTGTTGTAGTTGTTTCTATAAGCATTATTAGAATGTTAAGTGATTTCTATAACATAATCGGAGGGAATATTCTTGTAACAATTTATTTCGGCTAATATTTTAAGTTTTGGGTCCATTTTTTTCGTTTTTTTTTTTTGCATTTGCATGTCTTATTTGCATATCTTATTGTGAAAAAGTGGTTCCCATTTCAAATGGAATTGCAAATAACAATATAACAAAATGAAATATATTTGTAAATTAAAGTATTACTAGAACTGTGAAATAGCACGGACTTGGCAAAATCAAAATATGGTCTCATGTTTAATGTTTTTTTGTGTGTAAAAATGTTATAATGTACTTAACACAATACGTTTTGCTTCTCATAACATTTAACACAATGCATACCTATATATTCTCGTAAATGTCACACAGTACGTTTCTCACGCAGTTAACTCAATATGTTTCTATAAACTAATTAATGCTTAAAAATCTTACCTTGATATTAAACTTTATGTAACGCTCTCTGGGAGATGGTGCAGCTTGAAAAATATCATTTATTCACAGAAATCAAGTTATTTGTAACATTGCTGGCTAAAGTCACTATAATTCATTGCACCATTTTATCTGCAAAAAATGCCTGCCAAACCACCATTTCCTCGATCTGCACATCCAAGAGCAACACAATTTCCATTTTCAAATGTTGGCTGAACGGAAACCGATGTATGCATGTTTCATCGAATAACGTCAACAAATGAGTGCAAAGATTGTTCGAAAAAATATGGGTAAGATGCGCAGACAAATCAAATGGATCATAATTTAGAAGATAATAAAACTGATTTGAGAGGAATTGCAGCCGATTAAATGATA
Source organism: Nemotelus nigrinus (assembly GCA_947369275.1). Classification (NCBI taxonomy): domain Eukaryota; kingdom Metazoa; phylum Arthropoda; class Insecta; order Diptera; family Stratiomyidae; genus Nemotelus; species Nemotelus nigrinus. Next base: position 139,253,579 of record OX376373.1, read on the forward strand.
TTATAGAATTGTTGGTAATAAGTTTAATTTTATAATCGAATGCAATGTAAAATATGAATTTACGTAAAAGAAAATAACATAAAATCAATTGAATATAATTTCGTTCGTTGCCAGTGAATGTTCGCTGCGCTTACTGTTTCTTGATGGGATTATACGCACGCCAGCACACTCTCACCTATCAGCTAACACGGATATATACATTCTCACCTGTCGTTTGACAGCATACTTTTCTCACTTTCGCATGTGATAAAGTGATCTTATTTTAGTTTTATCTCTTTTTACGTGCCAGCTGATGGTAAATCCTTCACTCCCTGCCAATCTCTTCCATCAATAAATCACGTACTTTCAGGCCCCTGTCTATATGCACTGTCATTGCCTCCACTCCCGGACGACTACGTTCTACGGTAGATTGTAAGCATTGTTATTGTAACTCGCTTTCTATATAAATCATAATAATATAAATCATATAATCATTACCGCTTCATTTGCTGGTTTCAGAGCATCCATACTTGCATATCATTGAAACAGCAAACGAAGTAGCACGTTCAGTTTTCTCTTCTTGGCATCAAGTTCATATTTTGAGGATTTCTTGAAACAACGAGCGAAGATTTTCCTACCCACCTGAAATAATAATCAAATCGCTGGAGATCCTGCTTTTATTAAAAATGATTTTAATTCATAGAAAAACTTTGTTAGAATAAAACTGGAATTCATTTAAAATATACAAGTATGTATTTAATTGAATCTACGGTTTTACTTGAGGGCTCAAACACGAAATCATCATAGCCCATCCACTGAGCCCGGTACAGTTTGTTAGAGATGAGTTGGTTGGTGGAACCGCTGCATTTTGAGATAAATTTTAGTTTTATCTTTCCGATTGTCAGTGAAATCCCGGCCAGCATGTGGAGGAGTCAAGTAGAAAAATAAAAAGGTTTGCAAAGATTATTTTAAGGCAATTGCTTTGAACAATTTGCAGTATCTTTTTATGGCACGAAGCACAAATACTCCAGACTGGGGCTGCACAAAGAATTATTATGGATTTGAATCGACGCCAATCGACGCCAGTAATAATGTTGATGTGCTATTTTAAATGAAAGCGTCTTTAATATCCTATAAATTAGGTTTCTTATATGCATATGAATTTCGAACCGTTTCATTGATCAGACTACGTAATCCATATGACTACATTGTAATGAAGGCCTATAACCATCGTCACTCCTCTACTACTTTCTCAGACCGATTATTTTGCCCTAATCTAGACGCTTTTCGTACCGATAAGCGTTTCCGTACCGGACATCTAGCGCTACGGACGCCTTTTCTTGCGCCAAAACTGATTTCTCTCCCTGACACAAATTTTTCCTGAAAAACTGATAAACTACTGAGGTTTTATGTTTGTTTATGCGCGCCAGGCCAGTTGGCTGGCTTTTTGCTATTTTTACTCTCGTGTTTCATCTTTTTTTGCCTACAAATCACATTCCTACATATGTACGTGTTTGTTTACAGCAAATACAAAGCGCTATCCAAGTGATTTTTTTCGCTACCCGGCTCTCGTTCGTGTGCATTTCATTTTCATATTTAATATTTGATAAGCTCCTCCGAACATGTCTTGAAATAGCGCGCGGATGCGATAAGAACCGTATGAATTATTAGTGTGGGTCAACATTATCAATAAACTGTCCGTCATCTTATCAGTTTTGGAAATGAACAGTGTTTCTTATCACGTCGCCCATTGAATTTTGCTCCGAGGCTCTGACATGTGAATAATGTTTTTTTTAATTGCTAGTAAGTATGGCTTTTCTTTGCTGTAGTATTAACGGTAGATAAAGATATTTATCTAATTTGAGAAGAAGGTGACGCAATTGGTTGGATAAACCCTCTCGAACTCAAATAATATTTAACGACATTGAATCCATCAGCTAACTGAAAATTCCCACCAGTAGTAATAAATTACAACTCACACTCGAGCCCCTATTCATAGTGCAGCGGTATGACCTTTGCATCCCTTCACGAATAGTCATCGCGTCAGTCAATCGAATACCATCACCTTTCCTATTCTAAAAATCCTCTAATCGTCCTCAAGTACCCACTCATATGATGGTACTCGAGTGCATCTTCTGCTACTGTTCGAAAAATACCAGGGGCGGAGGGGCTCAGTTTACACTCTCACTGTTGTTGCAATTGGCGGTGAGTGGCAGGCAGCGCTCATCTCCTTTCCTAATTAATATCGGAAATTACACTCATTCAATAATTCATACGAATTTTCCCGTGGATTACTCTTGTATACCGTACAGAGCCCGGGAGCATGAGTACCCGCATACGAACGCCTGGCCCGAAAGGATGCATCATTGCATTTCACTCGTGCCTCACACGGGTCACGACAGTTTCGGACCTTTAGAATTTAGGGATGGTTATTATTACTACATATTGGGAAACAGAGAGGAAGGAAAATCATAGGGGCTCGAGTATATCGATAGTGATGGATGGCACGAGCATACCGGGGATGTTGTAGCGAAAGGTAACTAACTAACGGCTGTCACGGCGAAAATTAAAATTTTTGATCTATTCGTTAATTTCGGGTGTTGGGAAGATGTGCACAATTGGAAATAACGGTTTTGAAAAGTATAGCGATCAGTTAAAGTAGTTGCGAAGATTGTGTTTGAAGTGTGTTGAATAAATGGCAAAATGAAGAAACGTTGCTTAAACAAGTTGAATGTAACTGTAACTATTTTTAAGACGTTCATGAGAAATGAAAATAAATGAGATGAAAAAAAAACAAAAAAAAAACTGTTTGCTGAGGGCCAAAAAATGGTTCTGAAACCGACATTGAAAGAAAGTATTGCAAGTGTTTCGAGAAACTTAGGCTCCAGCTGACGGGTAGCATGAATAATCCCTTTTTTTTATACCAATCGCAGAGAGAGAGAGAGAAAGAACTTGGATTTTTCCTAAATTTTTGTTAATCTTGTCTCCGAGTTTGTCATGAAAATATTATTAAGTGGCAAAAGTAAATTAGGTACTCTGCAGAGATTTTCCTACACCTACAACTGATAATGTTTTATGGTTGTTTAAGGTGCAGAATTAAAAATATTTGACTCTATGTATGCACCGAGTGCGTAAAAGTAGAACAATATATTTTTTGGAATTTCGGTTAGCCATAACTCCTGACCGCGCATATTAATGTTGACCAAAACCATACACGAGTGATTTTTTATGAGTGTACGGCTAATCCTGTAGCTACAGAATGGACGTGAAAAAATCATTCAAATTATTAAGCCACTTTTTGAAAAATGCACACGATTTCTCAATTTTACCCTTTGTCCACCATACTAACTTAAAATTTTCAAAACTTCGTGTCACACAGAACGGTAACCCTTCACCAAATTATCTATTTTCTGAGCCCTCGAAGTTTCTGTTTACGAGAACTCAAGACCGGACTATCAAATCAATATGACATTCACAGGATGTGTTACCTTTTAGTAGGAACAGGTCTTTGTAGCAGTGGTGTCATCTTAAAAAATCACTACAAAAATGAATGCTATATGCCCTATAACTTCCGATGAAGGTATCAGATTCTAAAGAATTTCACACAGTTATGGTTAAGTAAGTTTGGTTGGAATTTGGTTTAAATTATTACATTTTATTTAATAAGAGATGCTATCATTAAATTAACAAGTGATTATCATCTTCTGGATAAAAATAATGAACTTGTTGTACAAGGTAGCACCAAGCGTTTCAATTTAAAAAATTTTGAAATTTTTGCTGGCGGTAATCCTAAATACCCTTCTACTCCTTTAACTTCCAATGTACTTATTGGATAAAAACGAAATTCGAATGCAGTGCCAGCAAAGGTCTGTCAGCACTGAGCATTGTACTAACAGATGCCCTCAGATTTCTATATGATAAGCATCCTATAATGAAAATAAACAAGTGTTTGACTTTCAGTAATTTTGAAACTTTTATGAGTCCCAACCCTGGATCCTTTCTACCCTATGGCTTTCCACGCTGTCATTGGATCAAAGTTGTACATGACCTTCCACACAGACTAGTTTTACTACAGAGCACGATTGATAGAACCTGTATCCAAAATCTGCAAAATTCCTCTACTTTTCTTCGTACATCAGTCTTTTTATCATAAAATCACTATGAAATTTGTAGGGTATATTGACGCTTTTGTAACTCAATAGCTGATTTAGATCATCAAATCTTTTTCTTTCAATCACTCTCGAACATAAAAAGATCTGAATTTCCAATCTCTACCATTATAGCTCGATAGACTCGATTTAAATGATTCCGAACACAGAAAACGTCGCTGAAATAGGTTAATTCCTAGAAGTGGCAGTTAGTATGACATATCTAAAATAAGGTTAGAACAGATTAGATTATGTTGGGAAAATTATATAACATAGTTGGGAAAACTTTTTAAAGACTGAATCCTTGTAACGGGTGTTAACGAAACCAATGGCTGAAACATGACGTTATAAGCCAACCTTTTTCCTTGTAAAACAGATTGATGTACAATAAAAAAATTTAAGCACTTATAACTAATAAGACTGCGTTTTTTTTTTTGAAAATATGTGGGCTGATTTGCAACTACACCAGGCGCGTGAAAAAATCCTCCAAACTATCGACTTTACTGAAATTTTTTCGCCTTTCAGGAAAATTGAATGGATCGCCAGTTTGAAATTTTCAAAGTTCTTCATCCTACAAGAACGGTAATTTATTATTATTTATTTTGTAGACATTCGAAATTTTTTTTCGCGAAAACTTACGACCGGATTTAACAAATTAGATCAAAATAATATTCACACGATGTATTGGTCTAAAGTAGGACCAGGTGTGATAAAAGTTTTGTGGATATACTTGCCATTGTGTAGCTCTTGAAATAAAATCTTGAAAGAACTGTCAATCAAATAAAAAATTTCGACCTTATAGCTTCCAATGTTTTCAGAATTAGGAAAAAGTTCCTAAAACCGATGATTTTTATCATTTTTGGATCAAGAGGTGCTAAGATCGGTTCGCATATGATTCGAGATACAACCTTAAAATAAAAAACTCTAGCGCACCTGAACCGCTAGAAAACTAATTTTCGAAGAAATTTTCTTTGAGTGACAAAAAAGTGTGGAAAGACATAAAACACTGTTTTGTAGAATCATATCAACCATTCCTTATCCAAAGCAACAAAACTCAACTATAACACAAATGATGAAAATGTTCAGTGCTGGCAACCCGAACGAAGTAGTCCGAACGAAGCGTCCGTTCGGCAGTCCGAACGAAGCAGCAATAAGTTTACCATAACAAACTTATACCCAAATCAACTTATCCTCTGAATTTCGTTCTCATCGCAGGATTTTATCGAAATTTTCAGCGGTTAAACGTTGTTTGAGGCTGCCATCCGAAAAATGTTCAAAACTCGGAAAATTTCGAAATTGGTTTCTTATTTTTATTGCAAATTCTTTGCATATGAGAACGTAATTTGAAGCATCTGTTGGTGCAATATTTACGGAAATGGCTAATGCTGGCTACCCTGTGTAAGCAGCAAAGCAAAACACATACCAAATCTGCTTCACGTTAAGTTAAACCCAACTAGTAAATTTCGTTTCAATTGAATCACTGCGCTGGACGTTATACGGCTGAAAAGAATTTTAGGGTTACCACCCTCAAAATTTTTCAAGTTTTGAAAGCGTTAATATTTGTTGTTAATTTTCATTGCAGGATCATTTCCATTTGCAAATCTAATGACATAATCGCTCAGTAAAGAAATTAAACAAAATTACAAAATGGTCATAGCTGGCAGCCCTTTCATGATTTTCGTACGAAATTTCTATGACATTTGGTTCATATTAAGGTTCATTTACTGCGTGAAGTTCGTTCTGATTTCTACACTGGACCGGAAGTTATAGGGAAAAAAGCTTTATTTTGCTGAGCAAATTTGCAAGATTTAGGAGACAAAAATCACCATAGCTGGCAACTCTATTCTAATTGTTCAGCCAAATTTTCACCAAATGTTACATAGAGTAAGATCCAAATATTGTATGAATTTTGTCAAATCGGACGGCTGAATCGGAAGTTATAGGCCAAAAACCGGTTTTTTTTCTCAGTGATTTTTCAAGATGGTACCACTGGCACAGGGTTGCCCGCATTTCAAAATCACTTCTATCAGACCTGGTCCTAGCTAATATTAACATGTCCTGTAAATTTCACTATGATCGGATAACCCGGTCGTCAGTTCTCGTGAACAGAACTTTCGAGTGCTGAAAATAGAGGTAGTTTGGTGATGGGTTGCCGTTCTTGTGCGAATCGGAATTTGGAAAATTTTAATCTGACGTGATGGACAAAGATTTAGATTTATCAATGATTTGAGTTTTTTGGCAAAACGCAAAAATTTTTCAGTAAGGTCGATGATTTGAAGGATTTTTTTAAGAGCCTGCCATAGCTAAAGGGTTACACACACTGTCTTTAAAATCCATGTGTGCTAAGTTCTAGCTTACATCAATACCCTCTATCAATTTCACGATGATCGAATGTTCTTGTCAGAAGTTATGACAAATCAAAATTTGAGAAAAATTCCTTGCCCACTTTTAGGCACTCAGCACCCCCACACGGCTCAAAATTTCCAATTCTTTGTCATGGGCAAACCTAAAACATAATAAGTTTTTATGTCCAATACTTTTTGTTACAAAAATGTTACACTACTTGGAAATATAGGAGTACCTGAAAATTCACTAAAATGCCCGCCGCCGCCAAAAGGTTAAAGATAACTGAATTCAAACAAATCATGGACCTACCTACTATATACATCTACGACATCCGAAAATTTCAGCTCAATCAGATCGGCCACTCCAAAGATTACTTCTATTAACCGATTTGCTGATATATATATATATATATATATATATATATATATATATATATATATATATATATATATATATATATATATATATATATATATATATATATATATATATATATATATATATATATATAAAGAAATATGAATTTTCGGCGAAACGAGTTTAATACTATTGTTCTTCGAACATTAGTAAAAAACTTTAGCGCATCAGAACCGCTAGAAAACTAATTTTCGAAGAAATTGTCTTTGAGTGACCAAAAAATTTGGAAAGACATAATACACTTTTTTGTAGAATCATATCAACCATTCCTTATCTCAAGCAACAAAATTCAACTATAACACAAATGATGAAAATGTTCAGTGCTGGCAACACTTTCCCAACGAAGCAGCAATAAATCTACCATAAAATGATCGTGCTTAATCAACCTATCCTTTGAATTTCGTTCTCATCGGAGGATTTCATCGAAAGTTTCAGCGGTTAAACGTTGTTTGAGACTGCCATCCGAAAAATGTTCAAAACTCGGAAAATTTAAAAATTGGTTTCTTATTTTTATCGCAAATGCTTTGCATATGAGTACGTAATTTGAACCATCTGTTGGTGCAATATTTACGAAAATGGCTAATGCTGGTTACCCTGTGTCAGCAGCAGAGCAAAATATATACCAAATTTGCTTCACGTTAAGTTAAACCCAACCAGTAAATTTCGTTTCGATTGAATCACTGCGCTGGAAGTTATACGGGTGAAAAGAATTTTAGGGTTGCCATCCTCAAAACTTTTCAAATTTTTAAAGCGTTAATATTTGTTGTTAATTTTCATTGCAGGATTATTCCCATTTGCAAATGTAATGACATAATCGCTCAGTAAAGAAATTCCATAAAAATTCCATTCATGATTTTTGTACGAAATTCCTACGACATTTACTTCACATTAAGGTCCATTTACTGCATGAACTTCGTTTTGATTTCTGCACTGGACCGGAAGCTATAGGGAAAAAAGCTTTATTTTGCTGAGCAAATTTGCAAGATTTATGAGACAAAAATCACCATAGCTGGCAGCCCTATTCTAATTTTTCAACCAAATTTTTACTAAATGTTACATAGAAAAAGATTCAAGTACTGTGTGAGTTTTGTTAAAATCTGATGGCTGAATCGGAAGTTATAGGCCAAAAAGCTGTTTTGTTTCTCAGTGATTTTTCAAGATGGTACCACTGCCACAGGGTTGCCCGCATTTCAAAATCACTTCTATCAGACCTGGTCCTAGCTAATACCAACATGTTCTGTGAATTTCATTATGATCGTATAATCCAGTCGTCAGTTCTCGTGAACAGAACTTTCGAGTGCTGAAAATAGAGGTAATTTGGTGATGGGTTGCCGGTTTTGCGCAAATCGGAATTTTCAAAATTTCAATTTGACATGATGGACAAAGGTCAAAATTTATCAATTATGTGAAATTTTTGCCAAAAATCAAAAATTTTTGAGGAGGGTCAATGATTTGAAGGATTTTTTTTCAGGAGCCTGCCGTAGCTACAGGGTTACCCGTACAACCTTCAAAATTCATATATGCTAAGTCCTAGTCAACATCTATACGCTCTGCAATGCACGATGATCCGCTGTTTTGATCACAAGTAATGACAAATCAAAATTTGAAAAAAAATCCTTGCCTAGTTTTAGGCACCCTGCACCCACACACGGCTCAAAAATTTCAATTCTTTATCACAGACGAGCTTAGAACATAATTAGCTTTCATTCTCAATACTTTTTTTCAACGAAAATTTACACTGCTTGGAAATATAGGAGTACCTCAAAATTCATTAAAACGCTCGCCGCCACTAAAAAGTTTAGGATATCTGAATTTGAGAAAGTCGTGGACCTACCTACTATATACATCTACGTTCTCCGAAAGTTTCAGCTCAATCGAATCGGCCACTCCAGAGATTATCTTGGATTTGCTTGTATATATATATATATATATATATATATATATATATATATATATATATATATATATATATATATATATATATATATATACATACATATATATATATATATATATATATATATATATATATATATATATATATATATATATATATATATATATATATATATAAAGAAATATGAATTTTCGGGGAAACGAGTTCAATACTAATGTTCTTCGAGCATTAGTAATAAGCAACAAATATTTAAATTTCTAAATCGTGGCTGTTGGTAGCATTTAACATCGTTCAGCATCTAGAAATTCCGAAGCAATCATCGGATCAAAACAAAATCCACTTGATAGGTTGGTTTGAAAATGGAGTAAGTAAAATATGCTTTTCGTGGCGATGATTGTATCCGGTCGTTAGTACGTAAAAGTGATTTTGTAAGCATTTCAAGCATATACAATCTCAAACGCAATCTACACATTTCCTCTGCTTTTCCTCGAAAACTTTCTAGTGGTTCTTTTACCCTAAAGTTTGTTTTTACTAATGTTCAAAGAACATTAGTATTAAAATCGCTTTGCCGAAAATCTATATATATATATATATATATATATATATAAATATATATATATATATATATATATATATATATATATATATATATATATATATATATATATATATATATATATATATGTATATATATATATATATATATATATATATATATATATATATATATATATATATATATATATATATATATATATATATATATATATATCAGCAAAATGGTTAAGGGAGATAATCTCTGGAGTGGCCAATCCGATTGAGCTGAAATTTCCAATCCATGATTTCCTAGAATTCACTAGGAATGAAAACTTATTATGTTTTAAGTTTGCTTATGATAAAGAAGTGGAAATTTTGAGCCTTATGTAGGCGCTGAGTGCCTACAAGTAGGCAAAGATTTTTTTTCAAATTTCGACTTGTCATAACTTCTAAGAAAAACAATAGATCATCGTAAAATTTTCAGAGCGTATTGATGTAAACAAGAATTTAATACACATGGACTTTTAAGAGTGTGCGAACAACTCTGTAACTACAGCAGGCTCCTGAAAAAAAATCCTTCAAATCATCTAGTCTCCTGAAAATTTTTTGATTTTTGAAAATAAATTCAAATTATTGATAAATTTTGACTTTTGTCCAGCAAGTCAAATAAAAATTTCAAAAATTTCGCGGTAAACAAGAACGGCAACTCGTGATCAAATTACCTCTATTTTCAGCATTCAAAACTTCTGTTCACGAGAACTGGCGATCGGATAATGCGATCAATATGAAATTTACAGCTATGAGCTAAGAAGTGATTTTAAAAAACAAGCAACACTGTGGCAGTGGTGCCATTTGGAAAAATCGCTGAGAAAAAAAACTGGTTTTTGGCCTATAGCTTCCGATTTAGCCACCAGATTTTAACAACATTCACGCGGTAGGTGAACCTTACTCTAAGATAGATTTCTTAGAAATTTGGTTGAAAAATTAGTATAGGGACGCCAGCTACGGAATTTTTTTCACCTAAATATTGTAAATTTGCTCAGCAAAATAAAGGTTTTTTCCCTATAATGTCCGATGCAGTGATGAAATCAAAACGAAATTCATGTGAAAAGTATATCTTGTTGCGTTTTTAATTCCGTAGAAATTTTTTTTAAAAACCGTGAAAGGGCTGCCAGCTATGATGAATTTCGTAATTTATTCACATTTCTTTATCGAGCGATGTTGTCATAAAATTTCCAAATGGGAATGATCCTGCAATGACAATTAACAACAAATATTTACGTTTCAAAAATTTAAAAAGTTTGTACGATGGTAACCCTAAATTTAATTCCCTCCTATAACTTACAATCGAAACGAAACGAAACGAAACGAAATTCATAGGCTGGGTTTAACACAACGTGAAGCACCTATGGTGCTAGCACATGATTGCCAGCACCGGACAATTTTGTAAATATCGCACCAACAGATGCTTCCATTTTCTATTCATAATCAAACCATTTACAATAAAATAAGCAACCGATATTTAAAGGTTCCGAGTATTGGAAATTTTATTGTTTGTTACTTGAATCTATAACCAAGTTTATTAGCTTATTCATCTGCATCATCCCCCTTCTATGGTAAGCATAATTTATGACAAACGACTTCGATTATATAAAAGCACTAAAAGATCATATAAAAGCAAAGCATCTAAGTTATATATCTATATGCTTTTAGAATCGTCAAAAATTGGTGCAATTGCACCATGCTGTTTATATAATGTTATTTTATTTGAATAAAGCTCTTTGCCCTATAGCCTCCAGTACAGTCAAGGTATCATAACGAAATTTATATGGCAAATTTAAATGATTGTAGACAATATTCAGTAAAACTCTAGTTTGAAAAACAATGATAAGGTTGCCAGCTATGATTGTTTTTGTATTTTTTGACATAGCTTTAGTAAGCGATTTTATCATAAAATTTTCAAATCGTAGTGGTCTTGTAGTGAAAATACACACCAAATACTAAGATCTTGAAAGTTTGAAAGCTCTTGCGAATGGTAACCCTAAATTTCTTTGTATCCCTATAACTTCCAATGCAGTGATCGGATCAATACGAAATTCGCAGAGCAGGTTGACTTCAACGTGAGGCAGATATGACTTATTTTTGGCTTCGGTGCTAGCAAAGGACTGCTAGCACGAGGTGTTTTTGTTATTTTCGTACCAATAAATGCTTGCATTAAGTATTCACATCGCGAACATATAATATATAACAATATATATGACAATACATACAATATATAATATATAAGACAATAACAACAATATAACAACAATATATAAGACAATATATAACAATACACTCAAAATCTGCACAAATCCTCTACTGTTCTTCGAACATTAGTATTTCTAGCGGTTCTGATGCGCTAGGGTTTTTTTACTAGCGACAATTCCAATTAGATATTTGATAAGCACATTTACGTTTTGAGGTATTTTCAAATTAGTTTTTTTATATTCTTTAATGAAAGAAATACGAGTAAAAATAACATTTAAGTTATTCAAACCTTCAGTGCTAAGATAATTACTAGATATCTTTGTTGAATAAAAGAACACCCAGGGTGACAAATTTCTGAAGGGCGGCGGAGTGATGTTCTTTAGGACTCAATTTAATAAGAGCATTTAACTTGCGTACATGCACACTTATGTATTTAGCATTTTTTTTTGTACAAAGCATAAGATAATGGGAGTCACTTGAGCGAGAATTAAAATAGCAGCTTACTTCAGATTGAAATCTTTATTGCAGCCGCCGTATAACGAAATTTACTTCTTTAACTATCACAATCAGTTTTAATCACTTTGGTAATCAACTTTGGAAATAAGAAAAGTTTATAAAAAGTACATTTTACTCCGATTGCACTGAGATCGGAGCAATGACGGTCACCCTGTGGGTAATCAGAGTCAAACAAAATTTAACACATATCCCAGATATAACCTTCAGCAAAATCCCCCAGTGCAGTTAGCGTGAGCCCACAACCCAGATGCGGTACACCTGCAACAAATCTTATATTTTCCGAATTCGCAGCATGTAAGACATCAGTTTCCTGCGTCTTCTGCATCACCCTCTTTATTACCCTGGCACAACTCATTAGTATTTGCGTCTGATACCGAAATACTATCGTTTGACTTCTGGAGAAATTGAATTTTTGCCCTTTTGAGGTCCTCCTACTGCACCTTAATCTTCTTTCCCTGGCCTTGGCCTTTTCATTTCTTGTTCTCTTTTCCTTTTTAAATCCCAGCATTGAAATCTATTATTAGAACGTTCGAGGTCTGAAGACCAAAATCAATTAAATCCTCCTCTATGGTCGTGTTTGACGAATTTTCCGCTTCACAGAAACCTGTTTGTCTGGCTATATATACAGCAACGCAATTTCGCCGCTTCTTACTATTTTTTTTTTGCAAGGATCGAGACTGCTCTTTGAGTGAATTTATTTCTTCTAATTGGAATCCTTCAGACTTTAAATGTTGTCTTCTTCTCTTGTTGAATGTGTGCTTGTTCGTATATCTGTTTCTCCATCATCAGAGTTGCTTGTCTCCTCAATTTATATCTCTTGTAGTAGCCCGGTACGAGTCTACGAATATTTCTTTGCGGAACTCACGTCCTATCTCAATAGCCGTTTCCCTTATGATTCTGTTCTTTTATGTTGAAACTTCAATACTCCTACCTAAAATTGGAACGCTAGCTATTTGAGTCTATTTGAGCGGATCATTTGTTACCTACCTCCATATGTGCACCTAAGTCCTCGCCATCCTCCTTTCTTTATGGAATTCACTTTGTACCATTCTACTAAGGTCAAAGCCATTTCTACTCTATGGTTTAACTTTAAAAAAAAGCTTATTCTGCTGATTAGACCAATGAAATAAATGATACTAACTGGTATCATTTTTTGGAGTTATGAATCAGAGTAAATGATGCTCTGAGCAAATTTTATTCCCTCCTTTCTAATTTAGTAGTCATGTACCTGCAGCCTGGAGGACCACTAAGGTCCAACCATGCGTATCCGAAGGATTACAGGCCAATTAGTCTGACTCCTCTAAAATCATAAGGAAGGTCCACATGGGTACACTCTGAGGAGGGCTCTACCCCCTCCCTTGTGGAACCTGGTGACAAATTCAATTTTGAAAAGGTTGACAGATTTTCGCATACTCTTGGCCACCACATTGAGTATGCTCTGGGGCTGATTGAGGACTGGGCGAATAATGTGAGCGTCAGCTTCAAGAATACCGATCTTGTACTGTACACAAGGAAGTCTAAAACTCCTGAATTAGACCCTATCAGGTTGGGCGACGCCAGGCTAGGTCTCAAGTCAAAGGAAGCTTATATGAAAGGTGCAATGAACAACGCGATTTACGCCGGCTAGAGTTTGCAGTAAAACGTGGAATCTAAGTCCCGCTTTAATGTACTGGATCTACACAGTGATACCTAAGCCGATCTATGCTTACGGCTGCTTGGTCTGGTGACCGCCAGTGAATAAAATTGCCTTTGCTGACATGGCGAACAGATTTCAGCAGTTGGCGGCTCTCTGCATTATAGGTGCCTTAACCACGACTCCTTCGTCTGTTTTGAACGTCCTCCTTCATCTCACCCCAATTTACCTCTTTGTTAGAGGCACTGCCACAAAAGCTGCTGTCAGGCTTAGGAAATTGGGACACTACGAGTCAAGATCCTTTGGTCACAGCAGTAGTGAACTTGGTCCCCACTCTGCGCTTCTAGCGAAGGCATCAAATAGGAGATGGGCAGTGAATCAGCAAATGGGTGCAACAGCTCTTAGCACCTACACTGACGGCTCTAAAATAGTTGCAGAAGTAGGTTGACCGCAATATAGATGCAGTTTTCAGGCTTCTTAATCGCTGTAGTATTTTTCAGGCAGAGGTTTTTGCGGTACATAAAGCCGCAGACTTAGCATATGCCAAAGAACTACATCGACATCTTCTCAGACAATCAAGCGGCAGTAGAAGCACTGATGTCTCGCACATACAAATTGAAGTGCGTACTCGACTGCATACAGGTCCTGAATAGATTGGGCAACAGCAGAAGAGTCAGAATTTTCAGGGTTTATGATCACAAGGACATTGATGGAAACGAGAGGGCGGATGCGTTAGCCAAGTATCGGACAAGTCTTTCCCTTTTAGGATTAGCAGACATCCCAACTCCAATTCAACCGATCAACTACTCGATTACCTCCAAAACAATGCAAGGTGCGATATGCAGATGGCGAGTAACTCAGACCTGCAATGACTAAAATTATTTGGGGGTCATACAATCTCACAGCTATTAAATACCTCTCGAATTAACGCGGACTAACTGCAGACGGCTGGTCGGCATCATTGCTTGTAGCTAGCAGCACATGTCATGGAAATAGGGCTTCTAACCAGCGACACCTGTAGGAAGTATCAAGAGTCGGGAGTCTCAGAAACGATCCAGCATTTCCTGTATCACTACCCGGGACTCGAGAAAACCAAACAGCGCTGGCTCGATGAGTCCTGGCTGGTGGATCTCTTGCAGGTGGCGAAGAAGAGGCTGAAGAACATCCTTCGCTTCCCAAAAAGGTCTTGGGGCTTTTGATGGCCGCTTGGATTGAACTTTCTTATCTCCAGGTTGACTTATCTGGTATCACTATGAAGCAATAGATCTAAGTATGACCTTTTGTCAACCAATAAAATATAGTCTAACCTGTCTAATTAAATTTCTTATAAAATTTCTTCCTATTGCCGTAAAACAAATTCCGACTCTTCTTAGTTTACTGTCAAATTTGCGATCGCTCTTAGGGCCAAAGATGCAGCGCATGGAAAATACAGTAGGTCTCAGGTATGCTTAATAACCTACTCAATTATCAAAAGCTACACACACCTAGCAAAACAACAGCCCATGACGGGATTTGATAGATATTTGTGAATTTTTTGCGGAATTCTTTTCTTCTTTCATTTCCCATCATAGTCCTTCAACACGATCAGTTAGTGTTCCTTGCCCATTTGTAGCATATTTTCTGTTTAAACCGGCACTATTTGCATTTTTTATACGGATGCATAATTATTCAGGAACATCCGTTCCTTTATCGCAAGTACATATCGTTTTGTGTAGGTCGTTGTAGCTCAACGGAGCAAGCTATCTACGTTAATAGGACAAAAATGGACTGGACGAAGTTCCAATCTTCGGTTCAATTCCCTTCGGAACCTTCTCTGGGGACCATAGATTGACACCAGTATCTGGATTCAGCGGTCAATACACTTACAAGTGCTCTTAGCTCAGCAGCTAGGTTAGGTAGAACCCACCCATAGCCAAAAGGAATCCCAGGACCACATGGTAGAATGTGGACCTTACCACTTTGCGAAAAGAGTATTGGAAAGAGTTCAACTTTGCAGAAATATCTAATGACTTGTCATAGTATAAATCAAAATTATGGACCCTTTACTATGCCGTATGTAAGATAAAGATATCTTGATAGAGATCCGTTTGTGGCGACATAGAGGGTATCAGTGATTTTAGTCGTCTCCGTAAGATCTTAAGCTCAGTACCGAAGGCTAGGGGAAACGTAGCTGGTGGGAAACTAGACCTGTGCTTATTTCTAGAAAAGGAAAAGTTTCGCATAAAAGGAAAAGTTTAGTATAAACGACTACCGTCCAATATGCTTAAGCTCTGTCCTGCTTAAGATTCTGGAAGGATCATTGGCTAAAATAAATAAATATAGAAAAAATTCAACCCATTTTACTTTTATATCGCAGTCAGAGGATGCTTACACCATAATCAAGCCTGTTGAAACTGCTCTTCATGTCCTCATTCAGCAAATTGAGAAATATTTCGGAATAATTGCTGATTTTCCTGAACACGCTTTCCAACACGGTTCTGGATGTTGATACGAACAGCACCTCTAGAAAAAAGTGTTATCCTCTTCTTTGGGACTCACAAATAGTCAAGCGGTTATAAATTTCCTTGCTGATCCTTGTACGATTTTTAGGATTGTTTTCGAATGCCGTGTATCTCTCCAGGAAATGCCCAGATATTCGGCAGTTCAATTGATTTGGGTACATGGGTACAGGGACATTCATAGCACCTCTGCGGACGACAAACTGGCAAGGCTTGGCATCTTGCTGCTGGAGGTCTGATGTTTTTTTAACAAACTGTCCATCAGGCAAAAATACCTCGAGGACCTTAAGAAGACTTAGGCTTTACGATCGCAAGACAGTCCTGGTCCACGATGTGCGTCGCAACATGGAAGCTGTTAAATTAAACCCCCCTTCGCTGTGCTGTGTCTGTCTTGACGGACCATTGTCTCATAGGACGGCCAACGCAACAGTTGAGAATTGGTTCAATCAGGCCTCCGCAATCTAGAGATATTTTTATGCCACAGAGGGAGGTTGAATACAACTCCATCCCATGTTATTTATAACAATGAAAGAAATATTTCTTGATAAAAAAATGCTCTAAGGTAAGATATTTACATGTTCGATGTGCTCCTACAATCAATAGCTGGACGCTGCAGTAATTACTCGCGAAGATTGCCTTATAAGGTAATGAATTATGTGGATTGATTTTTAACTTTGGTTGATTTTTGAGTTGAAAAGCTCTATCTAAAACCTTTTTCTCTTTAATAGATAGATTGTGTTGTGCCGTCAGGGCGATATTATTTATTGCCGTATTTTTTTTGCAAGTTGTGAAATGCAAATACAATATCTCAAATTCAAATCCAAAAGATGTTGAAATGTATTTGATCTCCAAATATTGTCCCATATATCTCTTTCGTCTTACTTTAGCAGACTGCTCGAAAGAAATGTTTTTAATAGATTGCATCTTTTCGTCCAGCCCTTGCTAGCTTATGGTAAGGTAAGTCAACGGTATAAAACGTATTGTCGTTCACAAGTAATGTTGCCTCCGCAATCAATCAGTAAAAGTAAGTGGATGTCCTATACACAAGCTAATACCAAAGCTTTCTATTCAGTGTACTATGAAATTCTTCTGTCAAAGCTAGCTGGGTATGAGTCTCTTCGGTAACTCACTCTGCCTTTAATACGCGGATGTCCTCAAAAATTGAAGAGTTATTGAATCCGTTAATGACATTCGTATTGCAAAATGACTTCGGTATTTTAGTTAATTGGTGCACTGCTAATTCTCCGATTTTAAATGTGACGCGGTGGCCTCCAATGACGTTTACCGTGTAAAAAATTTCCTCTGATGTTTTCGACCCTCTTCTCTATGTTGTTGATCGTTTCAAGAATATTGGCGTAATTTAGCATAAATTTTACCGATTCATTAAATGCAGGTTGAAACAAACAAAGTCCACTTAATCACAGCTCGTAGCTTGGAAAAAAATATTCATTGTATTCTTTGCCCACATTGGGCGCTAATATTGTGAACCTACAAGACTTTGAATTAACTGGAACAGAGTGGCGAAAGTATTGACAAACATCAACAGAAGCCCATATAAGATTTACAGGATATATATGAAAAACCATTTGGATATAAATAGTCGTCAAAACATGAAATGAAAGCTTTCCTGATCCGAAAAGAGATCCAAGGTCAGATAATCATTACTTAAACCGGAAAAACTAATCAAAACTTACCTGTGTATATTCTGTCACATAGTATCTAATATCAATCAACGCATCAAATTTAACCGCAAGACCAGATTCTATTTCGAATTTTCTCAAATAATCAAGATCATACTGACAGATGACAAAATCATATATTATTGCTCGATATGCAGATAATATTGCAAGCATACAACATTAGTAACATTGCTCCACTGGCCATATGTGCTTGCTTATGAAGCAACTTCAAATAAACACAATTGTATGTATATTTATTCGAAACGTCAGCTAAGCAAATTGTTATTCAAATAAAAAAAATATACTTAAGTCTATAAATACTAGGAATTTGATAAGAACATATAGAATTTAAGCTGTCACTCGAATCCTCTCAAGTCGGGACAAAGATCCAAGCAATATTAGCTTACTTGCTTTAAAATGACTTAAATAAGTATGTGTATAATACACTAAGCTCCGGTAAATATGAGAAGTCGACGTGTTTCCGTTACATTTCGAAATGAGACTGAGGCAGAGAAAAACAAATGAATATGCTTGAAATTGTTTATGGAAAATAAATTCGTTTGTTGGTTGGGCAAATCGGAGAGAAATGTCATTGCTTAAGTTAAGGTGATTTTAAGGATATTGATATCTATTAGGAAGTGGATTCCGTTTTTTTTTCTTGGTATCTGACAGTCATATTTTGTATGGAGAATATTATTTAAAGGTGCTTAATAGCTTAGCGAGATTTTTAAAATAAAAAAAAAACATCTTTATGATCAAATTTTTTATCAAACATTTTTCTTTACATAATTCATACATAATTCCTAGCTGTAAATATTTGAAATGTCATCATATTTCCAAACGGGATACATCTACAATTCAAACAGGGAGGTATCACAAACAGCTGTTTGGCTTATTCATCAAAAAATATTTCAATGAAAAGTTACTTTATGATGCATAAAATTCTACTTACTATGATATGAATGTAAAGCTGGGTAAATTGTTTGTATAACGCTTGAGTGTTTCGGGTTGATAAGAATTATTGTGAGCATCTATGAGTATCTTAAGCAAGGCATCTTGTCGAGATGTTTCGAGATTGTTCGACAATTTGAATGCATTCACGTGCATCTAAGATTTTTTTTTTAAATTGATAATATATGACTATATTTTGCTGAGTAATGTGTATGAACATTCTATTGAATTGAACATTGAACTTTATTATATCCTTTTTTGCGAAATTTACAGCAGGCATCGATAGATTGGATCGTTGTCAATTAGAAGTTTTTGTATATTCTATTCTATATTCTTTAAGTCCAACGCTTTATTCTTGTGAAGTCCTGGTGCTATGCCCTGTCACCGCTAAAGCTATGATGTGACACTTAATGAGCGGAGCGATGGTATTTATTTATTTATTTCCGTTTTAACAGGAGCGTGCCCAATTACAAAAACAAAATGAGTAAAACAAGAGATAATTTATAAAATTACATTAAGATAGTTCGAAATCAAAAAAGGTGAATTACCATAGCAATGATGAGGATCAGGTTGCATATGTGCAACCTGATCCTCATCACCCTCCTCTCCTGCTTGATGTTGACCTTAACTTCCAGGTAAGGAATAAATGTCCTTCTTTTCAGCGTTATAATTTCTTCAAAGCTGACTTTCAAAAAATGTCCTCTGAAATCAATCTTATTAATTGGTTTTCATTTTTCAAAGGATTGGATGTTGATTGTACATTGTCCAAGTTCTACTCTTTCTTTTCTAACCTTATCTTTCGTTTTACTCCCATTAAACGTCCTCTCAAACCTAACGATGTCCCTTGGTTCACATTGAAAGTCTCTGATGCTCTTAAAGCCAAGGAAAAAGCTCGTGAAAAGCTGAAGAAGACGGGTTCACCCACTGACCTTCAGGAATTGCATAGTTTGCGTTCTGACGCTAAAAAAGTGCTCAAGCAGGCTATGCGTGATTACTTTTCGAACATAGAGGCTTTAATCTGTTCTAATCAATCCAAATCCTTTTGGTCCTACATCCGTTCCCTCAAATCCAACTCTTCAGTTCCTGATTCTATGTCTCTTGATGATGTTACTGCTTCCACTCCTCAGGCTATTTGTGATTTGTTTGCTGCCTTTTTTCCTCCTCCTTTAAAAAAAACCCACTGAACACCTCGGTAGCTCCCACTGTCTCTTGTACCTTTCCTGAATTATCTATATTTAGTATCAATCCTTTGGAAGTTGAAACCATTTTGCATGCCTTAAATTCTAATGCCAGTTCCGGTACCGATGGTATTCCTAATATCCTTGCTAAATCCTTCTCATCCTCGCTCTGTGTTCCTTTAGCTATCCTCTTCAACATTAGCCTTACATCTGGTGTATTCCCCTCTTGATGGAAATTCGCCAATATTTTCCCAATCTTCAAATGTGGTGATCCTTCCGTTGTTTCCAATTATCGTCCTATATCCCTCCTCTGCTGTTTCAGTATAATTCTTGAACGTCTTATCTACAATAGAATTTATTCGTCTCTACAGCACGTACTTGCTCCTGAGCAGCATGGTTTCATCAAGGGTCGCTCTACATCGACCAACCTTATGGAGTTTACTAATTTTGTAGCCTTTGCCTTCGATTGTCAACGTCAAGTTGATGTAATTTACACAGACTTTTCGAAGGCTTTTGATTTTGTGAACCATAACCTGCTGCTCCTTAAAGTTAATGGTTTCGGTGTTTTTGGTCCCCTCCTCTCCTGGTTTTCTTCTTATCTTCATAGTCGTCCTTGCAGAGTTACTTTTAAATGTTCCATTTCCTTTCCTATATTTCCCACATCCGGAGTTCCTCAAGGTTCTATCCTAGGTCACTAACTTTTTATCTTGTTTGTCAATGACCTTCCTTCTGTTATCAATTCTCCCTGTCTTTTATATGCAGATGACTTAAAATTATACAGAGGAATCAAGTCTGCGAATAATTTTCATCAATTGTAAGCTGACTTGTTTGCTCTTAATCTCTGGTGTCAAGACAACTTCTTGCCACTGAATATTTTGAAGTGCCATCAGATGTCTTTTCTATATAAAAATACTCTAAATGTTTTCTCTTATTCTTTGTCTGGTATTTCCCTGTCAGTTGTCCAGCATTTTAGAGACCTGGGTGTGGTGTTTGACTCAAAGTTAAGATTTGATGTTCATATCATGATTATGACGTCCAGGGCCTCAAGGATTGCTGAATTTGTCTTCCGTTCTTTATATATGTTTGCCAACATTTCCTCCTGTATTCATTTATTTGTCTTCTTGGTACGCAGTATTCTAGAATACGGGTGCCAAATCTGGTCTCCGCGCTTTCAGTATTTATCTGACGCCATTGAATCTGTTCAGCGCAGGTTCACTCGATCGCTTCTTCTTAAATTTAATATCCCCTATTGTCCCTACTCCTCTCGTCTTTCCTTCCTTCGTATGTCCTCGTTGCAATCTCGGAGATTGTTCCTCGATGAGTGTTTTCTTTTTAAACTTTGCCAAGGCATTTTTTTGTCAGATCTTGGTTCCCAGATAACCAGACGTGAATCTAGTCGTCCAAGTCGTTCTTCTGAGGTATTCTCTGTTCCGTTTGCTCATACGGAAGTCTATTTCCATTCACTTTTGCTGCGTCTACCCAGAGCGCATAATGCCTTTAAGCTTGGTGCTCTGCCGCAATCTTTTTCACAATTCAAGCATGTATTGAAAATGTTACCTTGAATTGCTATTTTACCTTAGTCCTAATTTTAGTTTTCAAATTATTTAATTATTTTTGTTATTTCTTTTCCTTTTTTATGTTTCATTCTTTTATTTTTATTTTCTTGACGCTGTAATTGGAATTGTATCTGTAGCGCAAGGAATTAATAAATAAATAAATAAATAATACAATACAAAACAAAGCATAATATAATTGAGATAAAAACAAAAAATAAAATAATGACAGAAAAAGTAGTGCAAGACAATAATGTAAAGAGGCTTAATGAAAAGTTATAAAAAAAAATCACAAATTATGAGAAGTTTCCAGAATTAAGGATATGATATGCCGTCTAAAACGAGCGATGGTTACTGCTAAAGTGGACACGCAATAATGGCGAATGGAAAAGAACGGCGGGTCGCACAAACGGTATTAAGAACACTGACGAAGCTCTATCTGAGCGATTAGTCAAGCGGAACAAAAGCTTCGAGCCAAGGTCAGATAGCATAGGACCACAGATATGAAAGAATATGGATACGAAATGGCTATCCGTGTACTCATACGTGAGTGTGCCTTTTTTAATACACGCACAACTTTGCTCTCTCACAAAAATTCCGCTCAGTGCGCCTCTTTCTACCGCACTCGCAACTGAAAAGCCTTAATGCCGGGTTTTAATGCTGTGAACACCAGATCGGTGTAAAAGCGTGCAACGGGCAACCTGAAAAGAAACGTCAATATCAGCTTGATTTGTGTCGGGGAGTAAAAACATTGACTTTCAGTCAAAATTTGTGAAAAAAATTTGAAGATTTTTCGGCGTATTCGGTGGAAACGTACTTTTACGTTTGAGCGCAATAATTTGTGTCGGTTTCGCGAATAAATTAGCGGTCAAAAATTTTGAAATAGTGCGATAATGAAGTGCCACGTTCCACACTGCAAAAGTAGCTACCGAAGTGCTTCGCAGGGGATATCGTATTTCGGGTAAGTAAAATTAATCAAGTTTGCAGCTTAGCTCGGTGTCGCGCAAATCGTGGACACTGAAACAGTATGTGCTCCGGGTCCTCGTCTATTCCGCATATCGGGCAGTTGGGGGAGTCGTCCAGTCCAAACCGATGCAGATATTTCCGGTATACACCATGCTCAGTTAAGAACTGCGTAAGTTCGTGGGTGATTTCTCCGTGCTTCCGCTGGGTCCATTTAGCAATATCGGGGATAAGCTTATAGGTCCATCTACCGGTTGCGCATTGATCCCATCTCCTTTGCCATATTCCTACAGAGACTTGCCTCTCTGCCTTTGAATCCGCGCTGTTGTTTTTGTAGAGCCTTTGCATCTCATCTGCTAGGATTTCTATCGGAATCATGCCCGCTATCACATATGCCGCTTCCCCTGGTGTTGTTCTGTAGGCGCGAATCACTCTTAGAGCACTTAATCGATATGTCGAGCACATTTTCTTCTTATTCGCTTTTGCTGTCAGCTTGTGTGTCCATATTGGCGCCGCGTACAGAAGGATAGAGCTCACGACTCTGGATATTAAAATTCTGCTACTTTGACGGGGGCCGCTGATATTCGGTAGCATCCTCGATAGTGCTACGCTTACGTTTGCGGCTTTGTTGCACACCTGCTCAACGTGGGCTTGAAGCTCAACCTTGAGTCAATCATGACGCCCAAGTACCTGATTGAAGCCTTGGATTTGATTCTCTGGTCTCCGACGGTGACTTCAAAGCACTCGGTTTTTCGCCGGCTGCTTATCAATACCGCCTCAGTCTTGTGCCCTGCGAGCTCTAGACCAGCACTTTCTAGCCATTCTCTGACTTGGCACACCGCCTCATCCGCCAGCAGTTCAATTCCTTCCAGATTTGCAGCAGATACCAACACACCTATGTCGTCCGCGAATCCGATTATTGTTACCCCTCTTGGTAATTTTAGGGTAAGCACGTCGTTGTACATAACGTTCCAGAGTAGAGGCCCCAAGACAGATCCCTGTGGGACACCTGCTGTAACGCAGTGACGTTTCGGCCCGTCATCGGAGTCATACCATAAAACTCGGTTCCGAAAATAGTCAGCGATTAACTCCGTCAGGTAGTAAGGAACTTTCAGCTTAAGTAACTTAGTTACTATTCGGTTCCAATTTGCCGAGTTGAACGCGTTTTTGATGTCGAGCGTTATAAGAGCACAGTAGTTTCGGGATACTCTACGCGCTTCAAGCGCGGGCTTGGCTAGCTCGATTATCACACTGATAGCGTCAACCGTCGAACGTGCTTTGCGAAAACCGTATTGGCGATCAGATAGTCCTCCATTGTCTTCCACCGCCGGTAGAAGCCTGTTGTAGACAATCCACTCCAGTGTTTTGCCTAGGACGTCCAGCAGGCAGATGGGGCGATAAGATGCCGGTTCTCCAACCGGTTAGTTTGGTTTTGGCATCAACACTAGCTTCTGCCTCTTCCAACATGCTGGGAACGTTCGATCAATCAGGCATGTGTTGAAGACACTTACAAACATTTCCGGCCTCGACTTGATGGCTATCTTAAGCCACTTGTTTGTGATTCCATCCAGCCCAGGCGCCTTTTTGTCCTTTAGTCCCTTGCACACTTCCAAAAGCTCTGCTTCGGTGACCGGGTGCACATCCTCCGCCGCATTCCCTGCTTCAGGTACGATGGCACCATCCTGAGGATGAGGAAACAGCGTTTCAACTATCTTCCTGAGTAGTACGGGACAACTGGCCTGCGTTGAGCATGGGCCCTTTATGCGATATATATATGCATAGATCATATACATGTAAATATATTATAATGTCCTTTAGTACTCTTATAATAGGTCTATATTTAAATGAATGTTTTGCAATTGTTGTGTGCAGAATCTGTAGGTAATTTCAAAATCGTAGCCTTAACTGTCTTGGATCCCGCAATTGCATCATTATAAAATATTTTACGGTCGTGGATACATCACTGAAACCGCAAATATTCATCCGCACTCAAATAAAAAATGCATCTTCAAAAGTAGTAACATCAAATATTTAGTGTACTTTGCGTTTCCATTTGTATGCATAAATTGAATTTGGAAATCTTTTAGATATGGTTTTAAGGATATATTTATAATTTCAATTTGGAAATACACCAGCATGTTACTTTTGCAACCTAGCTATCACCCTCCAACTCGTAAATACAATAATTACGACGCCTTTGTGTTTTTCAGTTGTGTGCGGTTTTTTACAACCACAAATAAAGAATCCAAAAAATGGCAAGAATAATTTCTGTATTGACATATCCTCTATACTTTTATATCAATGTTCCAAACGTATCTAAAATTTAGACTCACCAACGTGCTGAAATGTGTACGCAAAAGAATATTTAAAAAATTATAAAAATCTAAATTGTGATCATAATTTCCTACAGCGTCATTGAAGCATTACGAAATTCATACGGCACATTGACGTGCATGTGTAATTTTTGGTGAATGTGCTGGTAGCTCAGTAACTACGACGAGCGCGGAAATACGAAAGTGGATCATTTAGTTCTGCAAATGCGGAGTAAGATGTGCAAATAAAAATGTAAGTTAATTTTTCTTCTTCAAACCATTTGCCTGCTCCTCTAATACATTTTTCGCATCTTTCAATTAGTTTATGTTGACCTTCTAAGAAAATTATTGTCTTTGTCGAAAAAATAAGGCGAAACTGCGGCCTTCTTTTTTTTATCGTTTGAAAACTTCTTCCCACGAAGTTCCTATTTCAATTTTGGAAAAAGATAATAAACGCTGCGAGCCAAGTCAGGGCTGTAGGGTGAATGATATAAAATATCGAAGCCGACCTTTTGCCGAGCAGCCAACGCAAAAGGAGTTTTGGAAGCAGTCGTTTTATCGTGCAGAAGGACGACACCATTAGTCAATTGTCCTCTTCTTTTTTTTATGGCTTCTTTCAGTCCACTATAGAATTGAAGTCTAGTATTTTTCTGTTATGGAAACGTCTTTTTTTTTAAATCGATAACAGGATCCCTTCCGAGTCCCAAAAACAGTCTCCATGATTTTTCCAGTAGACTGTGAAACCTTGAACTTCTTGTGATGGGGTGTGCCTTTTTGTGCCACTGCATATAATTTTGTTTGGACTTCGACTCGTAATGATGAGTCCAAGTCTCACCTTCAGTAACGATTCGGCTCAATACTTCATTCTCCTCTTCACTGCAAAAACGTATCCTAGGTCCAAAAACGCGGGCCAGTACTTCACGCGCTGATGTTTTTGAGGCGGCGTAAGCAATTTTGGCAGCCACCTTGCACTGACCTGAGTCATGCCAAAATGACCGCAAACAATTCTTTAAATGATCGAATCTGATACTTTAACCTTTTCTGGAAGCTGTTTTATCTTTAGCTTAGCATCTTCCAATATTACTTTTACAATTTTTTGAACAATTTTCGGAGTGTCATTTGGAACGGCAGTCCTGATCGTGGGTCGTCTTCAAGTGTAGCCCAGTGAAATCCGACATAAAAAGGCGAAACTTCGGAAAAATTAGGGGAAAGCTGAATTTTGGTGTGAATCTTGGTACTGGCGTGTTGAACAAAATGTCAAAAGTCCCCATCGATCCGAGTGCTGCGTCACTTTTTATATGGGGTCAAAGGTCACCAAAAGTGACCTTTCCTAAATATCTCAGTAACGGTCACGTCTTCAGAAAAACAATGTATGACGAATTTGTAGCTTAAAAAATTTCCAACAAAAAAAATTATGTAACTTTTTCCTAAACATTTGTTACTAACAGCATCCTCTTTCTCAACGGCATGTTAATATTATCCAATTTTGATTACCACTTGGCATGTTTGTGAGTTTGTTTTTCTATGTTTAAGAGGCGCATAAAAAAACATGTAAATAAACTTATCTACCACACTCCAGGGTAGATTGAAAAGTGTGCTCCGAAAAGTTCCCCCCTAATTTTTCCGAAGTATGATGTTAGATTTCCCCGGACTAGTGAGTCACTTCCTGGTTTGAAAAGACTGTATTACTTGTAAATCATAGTTTTACTTGGACAAGAGTCTGCGCAAGCGGATGATTTAAGGTGACTTTCCTTTTTTTGGTGAAGAACTGAATTTTTGGTGATACTCGATTTTCTCTATATTTTACACTTTCTCCCAGATTGAGTTACTTGGTCGATCAGTTCAAAAACTAATCGTTCGATTAGTGTTTTTTTTAGAGGTAGAGAACTTTAAGTTGGCAACACTTTGTAATGCTACGCATGGTGTGACAGCTGTCATGCGTTTTATGGTTAGTTTGGTTTGCCATTTTATCATGAATAGGTTGACGCCTGAGCAACTTCTGCAAATTGTGCAGATTTATTTCGAAAAAAACGATTATGTTCGAGAAACTCATCGCGCACTCCATCAATTTTAAATAATCGTCCATCAGAACAATTAATTCGATTAAATATGGATCGTTTCCGCAACACGTTTACTCTCACTGATAATACGCATCCATCCAGACGTCGTACAGTGCGTAGTGAAGAAACCACTCAAGTGAGTCCGTTCGACATTGTGCTCAACAATTAAACCTGTGCCCTTCCACATTATGGAAGATTTTATGGAAGAATCTTGGTTTGTGGGCCTACAAAGTCCAACTCGTGCAGGAATTGAAGCCGCACGACCACCGGGCACGGCGTAGATTAAGTGTATAGGCCCAAGAACAAATTGTTGCAGATCCCGAATTTCATAAGAAAATTTTGTTTAGCGATAAGGCTCATTTCTGGTTGTATCAATAAACAAAACTGGCGCATTTGGAGTGATGAACATCCACAGGCGGTTGTTCAAACACCGTTACATCCAGAGCAAGTCACTGTTTGGTGCGCTTTATGGGCCGGTGGAATAATTGATCCATATATCTTCAAAAATGCTGCTGTGAATAACGTTACAGTCAATGGTGACCGCTATAGAGCCATGATCAATGACTTTCTCGTTCCGGAACTGACTCGCCGTAATACAGGGGACCTCTGGTTTCAACAAGATGGCGCGACATGCCATACAGCTCGTGCGATCAGCGACTTATTCAAAGAAGCATTTGATGAGCGCATAATTTCTCGCTTTGGACCTGTTTGGACCCTTTGGGCCTGCAAGATCTTGTGATTTAACACCGCTGGACTATTTCTTGTGGGGATACGTCAAATCACTCGTCTACGCCGACAAGTCCGAGACGCTTGACCATTTGGAAGACAACATACGCCACGTTATTTGCGGCATACGGTCCCAAATTATTGGTTAGAGTAGTCGAAAATCGGACCTCTCGTTTAGACTTCCTCTGCGCAAGTCGTGGCGCTCACATGCCCGAAATTATATACAATTAAAAATGACAGAGAACTATGTCTCCAGTAAAATCAATTTTATGGCAATCAAAATAATTTATTCCTATTTTATTTCATTTCAAAGTTCTATACCTCTAAAAAAACACCCGTACTTACAATGAATCTCTAAACTCATTACCTTTCATTAAACTACCCTCATTAATGACACACCTTTGCACGTCACGAGCAGGGCCTCTCAATTTTCAGGCTTCAACATTAGACTTTTTAAGTGCTTTGTCAACCTTTGCACTTCTTTACATTTATTTTTGTTTTTTTTTTTCCATAGCGTCTTAGAGCCACCTCGTAAAAATTTTCATCAAACAAGATCAAAGATCTCCACAATGTAAAAACCCTAGCCTTAGTTGACAATGTGTGCTTAACAGGAATTAGAACCAATAGAACCAGTACTTTCGAAATTAATAAGATCAATCCAATTCATGTATACTACCAGAACGTTCGTGGACTTAGGACCAAGCTAAGCACGCTGAATCTCTACTCTACTCTTTCTCCTGATCATATAATATGCTTATCCGAAACATGGCTAACAGTAGATATTAACGATAACGAGCTGTTCCCGTTTCATACAGTCTTCCGCCATGATCGTGATTGAGCTACATCAGGTAAAAACGATGGCCTTTAGAGCTCCTCGCTTTAACTTTCATAAAGCTGACTTCGTTAGTATGATGATTGAAATGAACTCGGTTAACTGGACCTTGTCATAAAATTTCACAACTTCCTATCCAACCTTATCTCCCGTTTCACTCCTTCCAGACGTTCTCGCAAGCCTAATGACGCTCCGTGGTTTCGTCGTGATGTGGCATTGGCCCTTAAATCTAAGGATGTCGCTCGAGCTAGATTTAAATGAACAGGCTCTCGTGAGGGCTTCATCGAATTTTCGAGCCTACGATCTTCTGCCAAAACTGCCGTTAATTAAGCTATCCGAGATTACTTTTCCAGCATTGAGTCTTCTATCTGCTCTTATCATCAAAAACCCTTTTGGTGTTATATCCGCTCCCTCAAAAGTTCCCAACGTTTCCCCGATTCCATGATCCTCGATAATGCTACATCTAATCTACGTGAAATTTGCGACCTCTTCGCTAAATATTTTTCTTCTTTCTTTTCCCAACATAATCATATCTTGCCTTGTGAAATTTCCCATTTTGCTTCATCCTCCCTATCTTCCATTTACACCAATCCTCTTGAAATTGAATCCTTACTCGAATGTCTTGATGTCAATATCGGTTGTGGTTCTGATGGTATCCCTAACGTGCTGGCCAAATCAGTGTCATCGTCCTTATGTGTTCCCTCGTCAATTATATTTAACCTCAGCCTCTCCTCCAGTTCTTTCCCCTCCAGTTGGAAATCTGCTTATATTTCCCCCTCCACAAGTCTGGAGACCCAAGCTGTGTTTCGAACTACCGTCCAATTTCCCTCCTTCCTCGTTTTGGAAAAGTTCTTGAAAGAGTGGTTTCTAACAGGCTGCTTCCTCTCCTCCATCCCTTCCTTGCACGAGAACAGCATGGTTTTGCCAAAGATAGATCCCCCACCTCTAATCTTATAACTTTTTCTAACTTTGTTGCTTCTGCCTTAGGCCAACGGAAACAAGTGGATGTCGTGTATACCGACTTCTCGAAAGCTTTTGATTCTGTTGACAACAGAATTCTCCTTGCAAAGCTTCGAAGTTATGGGGTGTCGGGTTCTCTTTTGTCTTGGTTTTCATCCTATGTTTCTAGTCGTTCTTGTGCTGTATATGTGCAATCGTTCACTTCTTCCCCTCTCTGTCCGCTTTCCGGTGTTCCTCAGGGATCCATTCTCGGTCCATTATTATTCCTAGTATTTATAAATGATTTCCCTTCTTTTATCCGTTCTCCCTGCCTCTTGTTTGCTGATGACTTTAAGATTTTCAAAGTAATTGAATCTACCAATGACTGCATCCAACTCCAAAACGATCTCTGTACTCTGTGCGACTGGTGCTCGAAAAATTCACTTACTTGGAACATATCCAAATGTCATCAAATTTGACCTGCACATTGGCTATGTAATCGCCAAAGCCTCTCGTCTGTCCGGTTTCATTCTTAGATGCTCTTCTTCGTTTACTAGCATCGCTACCTCTTTCCATCTGTTTTTTTCACTTGTTTGTAGCATCCTAGAGTATTTTTGTCAAGTGTGGTCTCCTCGTCATAAATATCTCAGTGATGCAGTGGAACACGTTCAGCGTAGATTTACTCGCTCACTGTTATTTAATTTCGACATCCCTTACTTTGGTTATAGTGATCGTCTTTCCTTATTCCAAATTCCTTCATTAGAGTCCCGACGAGTGTTCCTTGACGAGTGCTTACTTTCCAAGCTACTCCATTGCTCTATGCTCTCCGATCTTGGTTATATGCTGTGTTTACGTAACGTCAATCGATCAGATAGATCCCAATTAATGTTCTCTCTTCCTTTCGCGCGTTCTGAAGTTTATTTTAACTCACCGCTAGTGCGTATGCCCAGCAAGCATTATGATCTTCAGCTTGGTCCTTTTCCGCTAACGTTCTGTCAATTTAAGTAGCAAATTAAAGATATAATTCTTAATGCTTCTTATAATGTTTGACTTTATTTTAAATTTTTTTCTTCTTTTTTTACCGCTTCTGCACTTTCTTCAATGTTAAATTGTATATTAGCTTTAATTTGTTGAAGTTCTAATATGTATATTTCTAATATTTTCATTTATTTGTTAATTTTTTCTATTTTCTTCTTTTGGGTTTATCTATTTTCTTCTTTTGGCCGTTAAAATGGATTTAAATAAATAAATAAATAATTATTGCCAAAATTGGTGACCTCACAACAGATGTCTGGTTAAATTTGCTTTAATTGGATTTTAGATTTGGACAGTAAAAACATTCTCACTAAAATAATGATGAATGTGAAAACTAAAAAAAACACATCTTTGTCCTCGCCCCGGAATATATCTAAAAAAAAAATTAGCGTAACATAACATGACAGCTGTGTCTCTATGGATCTGCTGGAAAAAGTTTGTGAGTGTTATAGATTTTTTTGCTGGGCGATAGTTAATTGAAAATTATGTATATCGGACGTGCAAATTAATTATCTGGTCAGTAACGAAAAATTGATACTGCCATATATGTACATCCAATCCAAGAAATCCAAGAAATTCATAAATTTCTTTTCGTTGTACCTTTATATTAATATTTCGTGTTGTCTGTGCTTCTAATATTTATCGCTCTTCGATAACAAGCCAATGCTACAGTTTCAATAAATAATAAAATAGTCCATTTTAAATACATACATATATACATGCATTGCTGATCAATTTTATTTTTCGGGTCAATTTGCTGTTTTTGTTTTCGTTCCCACTGATTGAAAATTTCCGTTCAAAACAATCCGTTCAATTGATTTTGACGTTCGCCTGCTTGTTTGTTGCTTGCTTGTTCGTCAGTAGTCGTCAATCGTGTCAGTTTCCATGTTATCACCAACCGGACTGCATAAAATGAAAAATCCATAAAACATGATTCGGACGGAATTGAATATTATTCGAAATTCACAGCTCAGTTCAGCCCTCAGTCCGCTTGCGATCCGATCACAATTTATAAGTTTACTCAATAAGAGTAATAGCAATTCAGATTACACATTTTCTTATCGCCTCTAGTCTTTGTCTGTTTGCTGAACGTTTATATGCCTGTTTGTCTGTACAATCAATTTGTTTGTTTCATTGTTTCAAGTTACGGTCATCGATTGTTCGATGTTTGGTAGTGATTAGGGGAGGAAACAGTATCGATTTTTTCTGTAAATTATTAATCGATATCTTTTCGAAATGTTTTCCAATTGAATGGACAGCACGATGACTTGTATAACATGAGTCACTTTTAAGAGCTATGGGAATTTTTAGTACATGCTCCTCTTTCATTACCGAGAAACATCTTAGATTGATAAAACGGAACGAAAAAGATGTACGATAAATCCGAATCAGTTTATAACTTGAAACAAAAGATTTCACCGACTTTAAGCTAAAATTTGACTAAAAGACACCATTATAAGATTAATTTCGATATATTTGTGAACTTTTTGATATTCTTCACAGTTGTATCTCATTTTAGTTTAACCAAAAAGTGTCAACATTCTGAGATTCGAAACTCCAAAAAATCAATACATCTCATCTTTGTACCAACCTTTCTATTCTAGCCGCACTGTTGTTGCCTTGGTTTATCGAACTGAACTTTAAATTGATACGCCCAGAAAATTGATACATATTAAAACTGAATAACAACAATACTTTGTTGCAAATAGAATAGCTTAAAGCTATGTATGTACGTACGTACGTGCGTACGAACTATTTTTCATCTCGTCTCGTATCGTCGATGTAAACGAATGTGCACGTATCCGTCATGCAATATACATTTCACGTGTCTCGATAATTTGCAATCGATGATATCGAGCTTGATCGCCGCCCAGTCCAGCATCCCTAGGCTATGTCAATAAATAAATAAATGCATAGGTACTTACATACATTTATTTAGGGAATGGCGTAAATTGTATGTATTGTTTCTCGGAACAAATGAATTTATTTGAAATGTAAAATCAGATTTTAAAGGTGTCAGAGTTTAGGTTACGGACAAATAGAAGGATATTTTCAGTATAAAAATATGTATGAGTTTAAGGGTAGGTTGTTTTTGTAATTCAATTTACGCATTGAATTTACAGCAAATTTGCATATAGGTGGTGGTGTATCTTTGTTAAATAGTGTTTTCAGATATATTCGGGGACGAGGACGAAGCTGGATTTCGGCTTCTAGTCGAAATAAATCTGTAAAATTTCACACAGCTTCATTGCGTAAAATTTTTAGAGCGACAATTTTTCGTTCTTATTTGATTAGAGCCCATCAACAATGTCTACAAGAACTTTATGATGTGAAGTACTATGGTTTCGGAGTAAAATTTAAGCATGTTCTGTCATCCGATCTCTTAGAATCAGTAAGGGTGACAAGCTCGGTTGTTGCTTATTGTCTTATATGTCCTTAAGGCTATATTCACAATTTTTTTAATGTATTCATCAAAACCTTCGTTATCTCTGAGAGTTTCTCTTTAATTTGTTATATGTCCCATTATTTTTGTCAACATTACTTAATTACTGTTTACTCAATTTCAGTTAAATCAGCCAACCATCCTATACTGTCATACCAAATTTGGCAATAATATTCTAAAAAGCTTGAGTAGCCTAGTGGGTACAGCACTTCTTGTGTGTGGGGTCGCTGGTTCGAATCCAAACTCGGACGAACTTTGAGTTCACCCAGCTCTGAATAGGTACCTGAACTAATCACGGGTAAATTGAGTCGTGGAACTAATCACTCCACACTCGTATTCACATTGATTGTAAATTTATGATGACAAACAAATGCTAAGCAATGAAAAGGTTAATAAATTATTTGAAGGATCTGATGATGAAGTCAGAAAATCAGTAGGTTCTGGCAGTGATGTACAATATACAGTCACTCAAAGTGAAAATGGTCCACCCAGTGAAAATAAATTAATGTGCATCGCATACAATTTTATATTATTGGAAATTACTTTATTTTATATTATTCTAGGCAAAAGTAATTCCTAATGTGTAAGCAACAAATACACAAGTTATAAGCGAAATGGTTTAAAATTACGGGTCAATCTTTGCTAGAAGGCTGAATACGGAGTCAAATTGAAAATGATCCATTGTACTTATTTCATATAGTTCACTACTAAGATTTTATAATCAGCTGTTGACATGTATTTGACATTCCCTCAGTTGACTTTAGTCTTTCGCTGAGTGCAGTCACCTGTTGCACATTTATCGTTTAGAGCAAGTTTTTTTTCGAAATGGGTCCCCATACGACATACGAAGAACGGGAGCTGGTAATCCATCATTTCAAGCTTGTGAAAAGTAAACGCGAAATAGCAAAGATTGTCAACAAGAGTGCGTCAACTGTACAACATATAATTGAACAATTTAAAGACAATCGCATCGGTAATAAGGTTCGAAAAAGTCCAAAAAAAAGCGTTTTCCGATCATGACGAACGGTGGATAGTAAACTTTATCCGAGAAAATCCGAAGCTTAGTGTGCCAAAAATTCGCGTATACGTTGAAAAGGCCTTGGGTATCAAGGTCTGCGACGAAACAATGAGAATTGTCCTAAGAAAACAAGGATTTAACAGTCGCTCCCCACGAGTAAAACCGTTAATAAGTCCGAACAATCAGAAACGTCGGCTAGAATTTGCGACTCAGTACTATTCGCATGCCCCAGACTTCGGGAATACCTTTATATTTGCTGATGAAAGCAAATTCAATGTTTTTGGATCGGATGGGAAGGTTCGAGTATGGAGAAAGAAGAATGAAAAGTTGAATTTGAAGAATCTTCGTCCAAATGTAAAACATGGTGGAGGTTCGATAATGGTTTGGGGCTGTATGGCAGCTAATGGAGTCGGTAATACTCACGTTATTGACGGTAACATGGATAAATTTATGTACCTCCAAATTCTGAAGGACAATTTACCTGCCAGCGCCGAAAAATTGGGTCTTAAAGACAAATTCCAGTTCTATCAAGATAACGACCCCAAACATAAGTCGTTACTCATTCGAGAATGGATGCTCTATCATTGTCCCAAAGTTATGGAAATTCCAGCACGATCACCAGATTTAAACGTTATCGAACACTTGTGGGACCATTTAGAAGAGCGTATTAGGGAGCATCAAATATCCAGTCGAAATCGATTAAAGGAGGTCATTCTGGAGGAGTGGTTGAAAATCTACCCAGAATTCACAAAAAAACTTGTTGCTTCAATGCCAAAGAGGTTATCAGCTGTTAGGCTCACCAAGGGCC
This sequence comes from Nemotelus nigrinus, assembly GCA_947369275.1. Classification (NCBI taxonomy): domain Eukaryota; kingdom Metazoa; phylum Arthropoda; class Insecta; order Diptera; family Stratiomyidae; genus Nemotelus; species Nemotelus nigrinus. The sequence goes on from OX376373.1 coordinate 139,288,297, forward strand.
TTCACACTAAATATTAATTTGTTAGAGAAAATTCTTGAAATATATTTTTTTGTGTGTTGTATTTTGATGGATCATCTTCATTTTGACTATGGAATATACATTTTTTGTTTATATTATTATATTTTCCAATCGAATAAATTTTTTATTTACTACACATTTAAAACTGATTTTGCACATCAGAGGTAATCATGTTTAAGTAGCAACAGTCCATTTTTAATTGATTTTCTATCATTAAAGTACGTTGCAATTGTTTTGCACCGAGTGGATCATTTTCACTTTGAGCGACTGTATACAGGTCAAACCTCAGCTGAAAATCAAAGATCACATCAAGGCCTTTGAAAGTACAACATTGAAAGTGGGTATATTGTACAGGTAAAAGTCATTTGATGACACTTCATAGCATTCAGAATGAGCGAATTAGCAGTGCACTTAGAGTACAGAAGTCTTCTCGCAACTGCGAACAAACGCTACTAGATTCAATCGCACTGAAGATTTGGAGTTCATAATTGCAAGAAGGCAGAATGAACTAAAGAGCGATGGAGGATCGCTAATAAGCAGAAGAAACAATAAAGGACTAAGAATGGATTTTTGTGGAGCTCTTTATGTAAGCTAAAAAAACGTGCGGAAGAACAAGAATCGTAATAACGTGGGAGGAAAACCCGGAATTTAGAATACGGGATCGACCATATCTAACTTTAATTCACAAAAAAAGCTCGTTACCCACTGAATCGAACGTTTTGTTGAAATTTATATGCGAAACATCAGCTTACTTTTGCTGACCGATATGGGAAGAAAGTTTGATACTGTTAACTTACCTTTAATGAATCCTTCCAAATAAAGACTGAGCTTCAAATATCGCTTCCTAGGCTATCCTTTTTTATATTAGTAAGTAGACACACATTAGTAAGTACACAACATTTTATATTAGTAAGTAGATTAACTTTCGACCCTTAATTTTTGTTTTTGCTACTGGCTGTGTCCTTAGCTTTAGAGCGAATGGATGCTTTTTTAAATGGGTGCAGAAAAACATCCAGAGGTTTCCTGCTTAAGATACAGGATTATGTTAGATTCTACTCACTTAAAAACATCATCCGCTGATCACAGTAAGCCGAATTGGAACCGCTTTCACATTACTTCGACTTGGCTGTGCCACTGGCACCTATCAGGTGCCCCCACGACTACTTTCTGTCAGGAGGAGTCTGTAAGGCAGCCTTTTTTTCTCTACGTATATTGAAGCACGTACCCAAGCGCCTTCTGAATACAGCATCGCCTCCACAATCGTCTCCGGCTTCACAGGGCCAACTGCAGAGAAGAGCGGTTACCGTCCTCTTCTGAAGTTGAGGCTCTCGAAGAAAGTACTCGTATGCTATGCATTATCAATTTCCTGGGATTTTTTTGAAGAAAATTCCTAGGAAAACGCAGGTTTTCTTCGTATAGGAGTTGTGCTGGTGATGCTGAAAGTTCTTCTCGGATAATGGGTCATAAGCCAAGAAGAATTAGTCCAGGACGCATCGTTGTGAGCCATGATAGCCGATTTTAGAGTACCATGCCATCTTTCTAAGAAACCGTTGGCTTGAGGGTGGTACGGTATGGTACGATTGCGTTCGAAGCCCAAGAGTCGACCAAGCTCAGCATGGAGCGCTGACTTGAATTGGCTGCCCTGGTCAGTGACAATGTATTGGGGTATTCCAAATATAGCAATCCAAGTGCTTAGTAAAGCAGAAGCACAATGATTGGCAGTAATGCTGGCTAAAGGAATTGCTTCTGGCCAACGCGTGAAACGGCCGATTATGGTGAGACAGTATGTGCATCCCTGTGAGTGTGCTAGGGGACCAACTATGTCGATGTGAATTACATTAAAACATTCGGAGACCGTAGGAAAGGTCGCTACAGGTTTGCTCACATGTCTGGTTATATTGCATTTTTGACAAGATAGACATTTTCTGGCCCAAGAGGCAATGTCCTTGTTCATTGAAGGCCAGAAGAATTTGGTTGCAATGTGCTTTCGTGAAGCACGAATGCCAGGGTGAGCTATATGGTGTTCCAAATTGAACGCTTCAAAAAAAATGTCGGTTGGTTGTTTTTGTTCGTTGGTTGTTTTTAAACCGAATTTTGAGTCCTTTAGAATCTTCTGAAACTGTCTGTCGAATGCTTGGGACGAGGCGATTGCGGCAAAGTTAAGAGTACTGAGAAGAATGATTTCTTCTAGACAAGAAAGTCTGTCTGGAACAACGTTGTTGCAACCAAAGACATGCCGAATGTCAGAAGTGAACTCACTTATATAACTTAAATGCCTATGTTGACGAGGTGTGGCGTTTTCTGGCTTTTGTTTGGTCGGTGTATAGTCGGTGTACAAAAAGTATCGGAAGTAACGTACCGGCTTATCAGGTAAAAGTTCGCGGTCGTATGCACTATACTTTCTTTGTGCGTCGTTTAGTTTGGCCGAGTAAAATCCAAGGGGTTGCCAAGAGCCTTGGCATTTTTGCTGGAGAGCAGCCCCGATGGCGGTATCAGAAAAATCTACGAATAGACCAAGCTCGGCGTTTGAGTCCGGGAAGGAATATAAAGTGGCTTCTGTTAAGCCAGTCTTGACTTGGTCGAAAGCTTTGCTAGCTTCTGTAGACCAGTCGATTGTCTTAGCACCATCTTTTTTGGCGTCACAAAGATAGGCGTTGAGTGGTTGCTGCATCTCAGCTGTGTAAGGAAGAAAGCGACGATAGAAATTGACCATCCCCAAAAATCTTCTTAGGTTTTTAACCGTCTTGGTGAGTTTAGTTGAAGGTATTGCCTGAACTCGATCTGGGGAGAGCTTAATGCTTTTCGACGAAACCTCATGACCTAAGAATCTAACGAATGGTCGAAGAAAATGGTATTTGTACAAATTAATTATAAGAGCATGGTCTGTAAATCGTTTAAAAATTTGTTCCAAGTGAACAAGATGCTCCTCTTCGGATATCGAAGCTACCAAAATATTGTCCAGGTAAATGAAACAGAATTTCAGTCCGTGTAGGACTTCATGTATAAAACGTTGGAATGATTCTGCCGCATTTTAAAGTCCGAAAGTCATTCGGGTGAACTCAAAGAGTCGGAAAGGTGTACAGATGACGATCTTAGGAATATCATTCGGCTCGACTGGAATTTGATGGCCTTAGTCAAATCTATAGTGGAAAAGATACTTTTGTCATGTAGTTCATGACAGAAGTCCTGGATAATGGGGTTCGGATACCTTATTCGGGACGGTTATGGCGTTAATGCGTCTATAATCGCCACAAGGACGCCATTCCTCATTGGCCTTACGTACCATGAGTAGTGGTGGCGGTGAGGGGCGGCATATACCCTGCTGCAGAGACTTGCACAGCGGCCCGAGCCCGCGGGTTGCGGCCGCACTGAATCGCACTCGCACAAGACAGCACGGGCTTGATGAGTGCGGTGAAGTCACCGCGCTGACCGGGCGGGCTTGTCTGAGTGCGATTCAGTGCGGCGGGTTCAGTCGCTCATCGCTCATCGCAACTGCACATAAACGAACGCCTGTGATGCGACAATGCACAATGGTGTGACCGTGGAGCAATGATTATTTTTATATGACGAATGTCGAATTTCCAGCGCATGTATTTTATATATGATTTTGAATAATATATTTTGAATAAATATTTTTGTATGAAAACATTTAAAATAATGACTATTTTCTGTCTTTGGATGTAATGAAATGCTGTCGCATGCGGCGGACTCTACCACTGCTCATAGTTTATGCGCACGAAGATCAGCTTGCCTGTGCATTCGGCTTGTATTTTCCACCCTCCGCTTTGAGTCTTCAGTGCTGCCGCAACCCGCGTGTCAAAGCTGGCCCGGTGCAGTGCGGGCCGTGACGTCATCGCACTTTGCGGCTCGGGCCGAATGATGCTCAGCGCTGTGCTGTGCTGCGCGGTGGACCGCTCTGCACGACTCTGCCTTGCTCTAGCAGGAAATCAATTTTTTTTGGCCGCTGCGAGCTTATCTGGTGTAGTGTTGAGTAGGACACGGTTTCAAAAAGAGTTTGTAAGAGGCGCCTCTTTTTTGTACTGAGCCAGTACAATGTCCCACTTCAAATGAGGCGAGGCGTTTTTTATGAACGCGGTACAAAAGAGGCGATAGTACAAAAGAGGCGATATAGTACAAATGACGCGATGTAGTACAAAAGAGTCGATGTAGTACAAAAGAGGCGAATAGTACAAAAGAGGCGAATAGTACAAAAGAGGCGATAGAACGAACTCTAGCATTCGGCTCGCCACGACACGACTGCTTGAATTGAAGATTTGAGTTAAAAAGTCTCAACTCGTCTCTACTCAGTAGTACAAACTGATTAAACGTACACACATCGTATTTTGTACGGGACATTGTACTAGCTTGCATCCGCATCGTACAATGTAAGGCCTCTCTCTGAAATGTCATGTTGGTCGTCACTATCGGCTCTTTGTCTCTCATCTTACAAATCGCAAAGTGAGGAGTAGCATGACGAGCATGACAAAAATTTTGAAGTGGTACATTTCATGAGTTTGTCGCGTCATGACAATTTTCGTTCTTGTACGGGACAAATGTACTGGCTCTTACAAGTCCTACTCAACACTAATCTGGTGCAAGTCGACGTGGACTCGACACTATTGAAGGGCCTCTGGTCAAGATGTGGTGTGTAACTTTGTGTTTACAGGGTTGTAAGAGCTCTGTTTTGACCGTGATGGCATGGTATTTGTTGAGAAAGATGTGTATCCGTAGATCAGAGGTTTGCTCAAACAAAACACAAAGTTGTGGAAGTTTGTACGAAGTGTAAGTGCCTTTCGATGAAAGCGAAGTTCGAGAATGCACAAGAATATAATTTGCCAAGTCAACGACTAGCCCATAGTGGCAGAGGAAGTCTGCGCTTAAAATGGATCTAGAGACTTCGGCAATGATAAAATCCCATGAAAACTCACGACGGAGTCCCAGTTCCAGTTTGATCACCTTTCGTCCATAGGTGTTGATGGTCAACTGATTTGCAGCGGTAAGTCGCATACCAGAAGGTGGAAGTCTTCCGGTTGAAGGTGCTGAAAATACCGAAATATCTACGCCCGTATCAACAAGGTAGTCTCGTTAAGACAAGTTGTCGTGAATTATAACACGACGGCTTGGTGATGAGTTGCGTTGTCTTACCGTCTGAAGAGAACGGTGACTTAGTTGTTTGGTTCATTTGAACCAGCCTTGTAGGTGCATGGAAAGACGCATTTAAGAGCGTTTGGGCCAAACTTCTGATGATACCAGCAAACATTAGATTTTCGCGATTAGCTTCAGGGACGTGACTACGAGCGAGATCTCCCGTGGTTCTTAATTGCTGGTGGACAAGTCTTGTCAGTGCAGTGACATTTTTGGTTAATTCGGCCACCTCTGACTGCTGATGGAAAACGGCAACTGAATTAATTTGTAGCTGTAGCTAATTTGCTAAGGCTGGCTTCCGGAGAGCAAGCTAAAATAGCCTGAGTTTTTTCCGGAAGCTACTGCAGCCAGAGGGTTCTCAACAGCTCCTCATCAACCGTAAAGCCTCCCAACTGCTTCATATAACGAAGCTATTGGGAAGGTTTTCGATCGCCAAGCGAGAGATTCCTAAGAGTTGCATGAGTTTGGCGGAATCGCTGGCTGAAAGTGGCGATATAAGTACTGTATTTTTGGATACGGGCTCGCAGCCACGTCTCTGACCGCCTTCAGCTGCTCTGAGCCCAGCAAGCAGACCGCATAGTGATACTTTGTTTCGGAACTTTTAATTCCCGCCTTTGCGAAATGGCTCTTTAGTTGGCTGAACCACAACGATGGCTCTTCGTGTCAAAACGCAGCGGCTTTACCGAAGCCGCACCAATTTGTGGGTCGAACGACGTGCCTGAGAGAGCCGCTTCCTCTTTGATTCCCTTTTTCAACTTAGACTACTGTGTGTTTTTAATTTTAATATGATATGTAAAGCAAATCGTTTGTTGAGTGTAGTGGAAAGAGGTGTAATTATGTGAGTGTATCCATAAACGCTTGCCATCCAAAGCTCGATACTTTGCAAACTTTAAGGCTGTGGCCCATATCTCCACACTATACAGCAAAGTTGAATGAGCCGCCGTCATAAGCAGTTCGCGTAGGACCGCGAACTTACTTGCAGTAGGACCGCGAACGATTGCCATGAGTCTGCTCAGCTAGATTATAGCCACCAGTGCCCTATCGCTTGTTTTTCCGATGTGCTCCCCATAATTCAGCTTGATGTCAAGAGCCACTCCGGGATACCTAAATAGCAAGGTGGGGGATTTCAGAGATAATGACAGCTGCTACACCATCAGCGTAACGTGCACATTTTCTGGCATTTCAAGACGCAGGAAATCATCGTATGCAGCATTCCACAGATCTGGCCCGAGAATGGACCCTTGCGCTGCTCCAGCAGTAATTATTTTTGCGAAACATTTCCCAAGGCGACGGTTTTTCAGATAATCTCGAACCATGGCTAATAGGTAGACCTCTATCTGAAAATTTCGCTTAAGAGGCTTTAAAATATCTGCCCGTCTCGCTGAATTAAAGGAGTTCCGGAAATCCAGCGTCACTAGAAACACGATATTTTTGGCCTGATAGCATGCAGCATTGGCGCGCTCTACAACACCGATTACTTCGTAGATGGTATATATTTTTAAGTGGCCATTACAGAGCTCATTGTGATTCTTCCAAAGGCCACCGGTCCTTCGTATTGCTGTCTAAACTCGATCAATAGGCATTCCACGGTATCAAGCATACATAGCTGTCTCTACGTAGATGGTGTGTCAGAGTCTCCCTTTCCCATCGGGATCAGAGCAAGTCGTGCCTCTATCCAGTGTGATGGAAATGCACCCCGGTTGATTCTGTGTAAAGAAGTTCTACTGTAATACTGTTTACAGTGTCAAGGGAATATAATATAGACTATTATTATTAGTGCAAGACACAAATAATCAAAAATTAATGGCATTGATATCTTTTGCACTAAGATCAGTCCCGACTGGGTAAAGATAACGCTGAGTAAACTCTTAAAATTCATCCAGTATATATCCAATCGCAGAACCTAATATATATACACGACTCAATCTACTGTATTTCCTGTGAATACTAAGACTCGCTGGAATATTCCACGCCAACAGACAATTCTGCGTCAACGTTAAAGGAGCTAATTTAGTTAAAGGACCTGTCGCATCAGGAGTGCCGCCAGGTTCCATCACCGGACCTGTTTTTTATACGATCTATACCACTGACCTAACGATTCGAGCTAAGATCCGCTCAAAGCAGCGAAGATCCCAGAATACTATTGTTCGAGTCAAAACTATATTTTAGCCAATGGGACAACAAACCAAATAGCAGCAAGACATAACTTTGCGTATTTTGCAATCCATTTAACAATCAGGGATCCCAAACTATTCGCAATAAGACCAAAGAGCTCACTGTCTCAAATAAACTCTACAATTACTCCTGACACTACATTGAGGTACCTTGGTATGGACTTTGACCAGTTCCTGAAGTTTAATCCCTACGTTCGATATAAAATCAATGTTGCCAGATCTGCATTTGATATATTTTCACACAAAAGATATCTTTACGCCAAGAAGATGATTCTGACCATGAAAGTCAAAAGTATTTGCAATCAAACTCATATTCGACCAGTCCTCACATATGCATTTCCATCCTGGATTAGCAGTTCCAAAAATGCCATGACAGAGATATTCGAGTGAAAAATCATGCGCTTATGTTTTGGAAGGTTTTACAACCCAGAAACTACAAATAGTCGAGGATAAGAGGAAGGGCCAGCATGAAGAGGTTCCTCGGCCTTTTTTAATCTAGGAGAGCAGTTACTTACCATAAGGCCATTACTTAGCCTTGGTGCAAGAAAAATAATTCATCATAAGGGTAATTCCCAACTCTTTTCTCTTAACTGCTAGAGGGACGACTGAATAGTAAATATTTTTAAGAAAGTAGGATCCTTACACCTACTAAGCTAGTTTATGGAAGGGATCTGTCCTTTTGTTGTTCTTCACGCAGTAGAACGGGAGGAAATGTGTAATAACTCATCTGCTTCCAGAATATAGTGAGCTTACGAAAATAGCGTCCCCTACACTAATTCTAGCTGGTGAAATGAAGGTTATTTGCTGTTCTTTTCAAAAAGGATTATCTTTATAGGAGGTGGTGTCCTACACATATTTTATTTGATGCAAGTGGGGACATTTTTGCGACATTGTCTTTGGAAATTGATGCCCACAACATCTAACAATTGGGTCCTGAGTACCACAGTGTGCATTCCTTTATGGTTGTCTTAGGACAACTCATATTTATTGACAAAACCACCCCAGATTAGATTCAAGAAAAATTCGATACCCTGAGCGGCAGTGTTAGTCCTTATTTTCCAAGGAAAATAAACCTGTCACTTAAGGTCAGTCTCTTAGAGGGAGTTTCAGGATGATTTTAGTTTAGAAGCAATTCAATATTGAGTCCTCACTGTACGAGTACAATGACTAGATGTGGTCTCCAGATTTGATGCTGACTCAGGACTTATTTTGATAAAACATGCTGTTTTCAAATTGGAGCCGAGTGTAAGGCTAAATGTTGTAAATCCTTCGCACAAAAGAGAGAGTCCCCGCATTTGACCATTAATGACCAATATCATAGATCCAAGTAAAACTGATAATATTTTTGGGTGGATCTTCCAATTACGGTTAAATTCAGGTGCCGAAGTAAAACCATTAGAACATTTTATATCATAGTCAATATTAATATCTTCACAAAAACTCCACCTAAAATCTCCATGTCCAATCAATCTCCAGAATATACCCATTAATAAATCACCTGTCAGATACTCAACCGGATAAAAATTAGAAAGGAAAAACTATGATGATACGCATGAAATTTTATGAATCATCATAAACATGTAATTCACCTATTTCGAGAAAACTCCAGTTTCGAGATCAATACATACCTACTACCACTTTCGACCTTGGGATGGGATGATTTTTCTAAAATCACTAAATCGTTTCATAGCTTAGTCATAAGCCCCCTTTAGATATTTCATCGAATTAAAATCTAATTATGAACGGCGAAGAAAAGTAAAATCGATTATGTTTGTGGAGCCAAAAAAATGTCTTAACCTTGAAAGGTTAATCCATCATTAATACGGACTTGTGGTGATTCTAATCCGCCTTGTAATTTCAGAGTACACTCATCTATAGATTTTACTTTCCGGATCTGTACTTGGAGTTTTGTATCGTTAGAATGATTTGGAAATTTCGAAGTTCTTTGTGTGGTTCGGAGCAGAGTGGAGCAAAAGTGATCGAATTTGATGAAAGAAGAATTAGAAGAAGAAATCAAAGGTTTTTTTTTAAGTAAATGTTTATTTGTATGAAATGGTTGATTTACGATTAATTATTCGTTGAAACCAAGGATAATTTTTTGCATTCACTTCTCATATTCACGTTTGCCTTCACTGTTGTTGAACTGAAATATATTTTAGTTTATAGACCAATTTTTCCTTTAGAAGCTAGATATAATTCAATTTCTTGACAGATATCGATATTTCGAGGGTACGTAGAAAAAATACGAAGGTAAAACTATGAAAAATGACCACCAGGTCAAAGTCGTATTTGATCCAATTCAAAGTTTATAAGAAAGGAATAGGTTCTATCTTTGAAAACATTAGATTTCTAAAATTATGCTTAGAAAATAATGTGACTCCGAAAAGTCACATGATTAAATTTAGGCCCCATCTGTTAAGAGCAGGAAAACAAAGTGTGCTGGCCGAAAGGAATTTCACCAGACATTCCGTAAATAGGCTATATAAGAGATTAGGGGAAATCACACCTAAAGCTTACTCCCTGCAATTAAAACTGGCGAGTGATGCTTCTGGTAGAAAAGGAGGCATTTTAGACATTGTAGGAAAAGCAAACAGGTCCATCAAATGTGGGAAAGACAGAAAGAGGAAAATTCTTACGATGAAACTGAAGGAGCTGACGAGAAGAAAGGATACCATGAAGAAAAAAACGCCGTAGAGACTATCCCCAACTATGTGGTGAACAAGTCCACGGTCCAATTCATGGAAGAACAAATGAAGTTTCTTAGCCATTGTTGTGAATGTACCTTTAGTTTAGCCATGATCTACTACTGTCATTGTATTTAGAACTAGTACTTCATTTGTTATGTAATCCACTTTGTACCATGTCACGGGCAGTCGTCAGTCAACCCACTTAGAAGTAAGTACTCAATAAATTATTATTCGTAATAAAAGTTGACTTTTATTTAAACAATAACCAAACATGGCGCAGCCGGTTTAAAGAACATAAAAAGAATAAAGGAGGTATTAAAAAAGTGTTTCACAAGTGGAAATTATAAGAAAAAAATGGAAGATTAAATTATATTAATTTAAATGGCGGATGAGTACACGCATAAAAAGAGAGGAAAAAGTGGAGTGTATAGAAAAAAGGGACAAAGAATTTGTAAAACCACCTGTGAACACAGATAATTTGCCAAAAAATTTGGAGAAGCAAGAAGAAATAGATAATATTGGAAAAAGTGAAGGCGTGCATTGTGAAGCAAATATTCGAAGAAACGGTACAAGTCACTGTAGATCTTACGGGCAAGAAGAGAACAATACAACAATGGATTACAATAAACCATTACCGTTAGTACTGGAAGGAAATTTAGCAGCCAATTTTAAAATTTTGAACGAGATTTTAAGACTTACATGATTGCATCAGAAAAAGATAAGAAAGCAGATATTGTTAAAAAGGCCATTTTGCTCAATTTAATTGGAGATGATGCAAGGCAAAAATTTTACACGTGGGAAAAGAAGATAAGAAAATGGAAGATGTACTCAAGGAATTTGAAAACTACTGCAATCCTAAGAAAAACGCTATTTATGAATGAATAAAATTCTACAAAAGAGTGCAAAAGGAAGGTGAAAGTTTTGGTACATTTTTGGCTGACATCAGACATCTAGCAGATGGATGTGATTTCGAAACTCAAAAGGAAAACATGATACGTGATTTTATTATCATGGGACTAAGAAATTCGGAGTTTAGCGATAAATTGATGAATACACCAGATCTTACGTTAGAAAAGGCGATAAATATATGCAGAGTAGCTGAGCTAGATAAAATTAGGTCTAATGAGGTGCACAGAAATGGCAATAGAGCAGTGGACATTTACGCTTTGGAGAAGAAAACGTCGACATCAATCAACAAATGCAATAATTTCAGTGTAAAATCAAAAAATTTTAATAAATCAAATAAAAAATCTAATTACAGGGAACATCGGGATGAAGACGTCAAGTGTTCTAGGTGTTTAATGATACATCCTAAAAATAAGTGTCCAGCGTATAAAAAACTGTGCTCATATTGCAGAAAACCCGGAAATTTTTTTCAAGCTTGTAGAAATAAAAGGAAAGGAGACAGATTTAAGGCAAACGAATTGAAAATTGATGAAAGTAGTGCAGCGTCCTCCAGTACATCAACTTCGGAAGAAGAACATTGGAATACAGGTGAATATCTGTCAGTTACAAATTTTTATGTAGATGCTTTATTTAAACATGGCAAAACAAGCTCTTATACACAATGGTTTGAGTTATTAAATTTCGGAAATTGCAGTATAAAATTCAAAATCGATACAGGGTCTGAGGTAAACATATTACCATACAGTTTTTTTAGAAAACATCAAACAAAATTATAGAGTTAATAACACAAATAGTTATATACAAACATATAGTGGGGAAAAACTCAAACCATATGGGACTGTGAAACTTAAATGTCAATATAAAGAACTTGTTTTGCTACAAGATTTTATTATTATGAATACGTCTTGCTCTCCGATCTTGGGACTTGCAGCGTGTCGCGATTTCGGTTTAATAAAAAATGTAGATCTTCCTCCGAAATAGCAAAGTAGATAAAATTATTAAAGAAAATTTAGATATATTTCAAGGGTTAGGCTGTTTTCCAATAAAATGCAAATTATATTATAAAAAGGGAATACCACCCACAAAAAAGCCAGCTCGTCGTATTCCAATGGCATTAACAGAACGGGTACAAAATTATTTAGGGAAACTTGAAAGAAACAATATAATAGAAAGGGTAAAGCATCCCACAAGCTGGGTAAGCAACATAGTTATAGTAGAGAAGCCAAATGGCGACATCCGACTATGTTTAGATCCAAAGGATATCAACTCGGTTCTCATAAGCGAGAAATTTTTAATTCCAAAACTCGAGGAATTGACCTCTAAACTAAGTCATATGAGATATTTTAGTGTACTAGATTTACAGGATGGATTCTGGCAGGTAGCTCTTGATGAAGAGTCCAGTAATCTGTGTACGTTCAGCACACCTTTTGCCAGCTACAAATTCAAAAGACTACCCTTTGGCTTGAACGTAGCACCTGAAATTGTTCAACGATATACGTCAAATGCTTTCTGTGATCTTCCGGAAACATTTGTTTATATGGACGACTTGTTAGTTTTTGGTAAAACAAAGGCAGAGCATGACGAAAATCTGAAAAATGTCTTCGCGCGAGCAAAAAAACTTAACATAAAATTTAATCCGGAAAAATTTCAACATAAAGTTAAAAGTGTAAAATATACTGGACAGGTTTTTTCTGAAGAAGGAATAAGACCTGCCCAAGATCGAGTTAAGGCAATTATGAACCTAGAGTGTCCCAAAGGCAAAAAGGGACTACAATGTATTATGGGTATGATCAATTACTTACGGAATTTTATTCCAAATTTGTCATCAGAAACTACAAAAATGCGGGAACTTTTAAAAAATAATATCGAATTTCAATGGTTACAGAAGCACACAAGCGAACTGCAGAGAATTAAAAATATTATTGCAAATGCTCAAACTTTACAAAATTTTGATGAAATTAAAGATATAGTAATTGAATGTGACGCATCACAAAATGGGTTAGGGGCATGTTTAATGCAAAACACTAAACCAGTTTGTTTTACATCACGGAGTTTAAGTGCAGCTGAACAAAATTATGCACAAATAGAAAAGGAGCTTGTAGCTATAACTTTCGCGGTGAACAAATTTCACTACTACATATACGAAAGACCAGTTAGAGTTCACTCTGATCACAAACCTCTAAAATCTATATTTCAAAAAGAATTAAATAAGCTATACAGCACAAGACTACAAAGAATGAGGCTCAAATTGTTGCGTTATCAAATTACCATAAAATTTATTCCAGGGAAATATCTATACCTAGCTGACCCGTTATCACGGTTTTATGACAAAACAGAAAAAAATAATGAAAAAAAATTTTTTAACGAAATAGTACATTCAGTTAATGTTAGCCATTCTAGGAAGATACAAATAGTGGAGGAAACAAAAACAGACCCAATTCTTAGACAGATAATAAAATATTGCAAGAAAGGCTGGCCCAACCATAAAAGTAAGGTGCCAGACGAACTAAAATTATATTATAAAAATAGAAATGATATATTTTTGGAGGATGAACTACTCTTTTTTCATGATAGAATTATCATACCGATCTATATGAGAAAAGAGATCCTACAAATTTTACATAAGCCACATTTAGGTATACAAAAAACTAAAGCGCGCGCGCGTGAAGTTGTCTATTGGCCAAATATTGATAGGCATATCGAGAATTTAGTATCAGGGTGTGACACATGTCAAAAATATATGGCAAAAAAGTGCAAGGAACCCATTAATTTTCATAACATCGCAGAGTTTGAAATTAAATTCAGAATGTTGAACTCATAATATTAATATGGAGAAATAAATTTGAAATTAATCAAACGATTTGAAGTAGATACGGAATATTGAAAAATTAAAATATAGACATGGATATAAACTCAAAGAATTCAATTACATAGGTATTAATAGGGAACAAATTTTGTACACTTTAAACATCTGATTCTAACTTTTGAGAGTTATCTTAAACTATTAGAATGAGGGAAGGGTGTTGTGAATGTACCTTTAGTTTAGCCATGATCTACTACTGTCATTGTATTTAGAACTAGTACTTCATTTGTTATGTAATCCACTTTGTACCATGTCACGGGCAGTCGTCACTCAACCCACTTAGAAGTAAGTACTCAATAAATTATTATTCGTAAGAAAAGTTGACTTTTATTTAAACAATAACCAAACAGCCATGACTTGAATTTTTCTGTCAAAGAAACAACATTTCAAACACAAGACTTGGTAGTAGACATCGAAGCAGCGGCGAAAACCTTTCCGAAGAGGAGAAAGCACAGATTAGAGACAATGCGGCTAAACTTATCAGGAACGAGAGCACTAAGAGGGGGACCACTAGAAAGGCACAAAGAGTGCTTAAAGAGTTGGCTACCAAACTGGTATTTTATACCAAAGCAGATAAAGGAAAAATCGTGGTCACAATAGATGAGAATGAATATGACCGATTAATTATGGAAAAGCTCAACAACGGGGTTACCATGAGCTTGAAAGACCCTTTAGCAGACTATAAAAGGAGAGCAAAGAATCTTGAAAGAGTGCAAAGGGACTATTGGAGAGGTCAACAAGCTACGGGTCTCAACCCGCCGTTGCCCAGAATAAAGTGCCTTCCGAAGATACGCAAAGAAGGAAGTGAGCTAAGGGAACTTGTCACCACTACAAACACTTCGACAAAGAGAATCGCAAAATGGATTGAATACGAAAAATAGAAATAGGATGGCGAGGAATAGAAAAGATTAGTGATAGAATAGTTAAAAATCGAGACGAGAGAGAGAGAGGAGCATTTTAGAAGAGAGGCCACATTAAAGCTGGTTGTATCATTTGACGTTAAGGCTCTGCTACCAAGCGGGCTGGTAAAATAAGCATTCTTGTTCTTTAAGGACTGGCTATTAGAGAAGAATAGCTCGCCCAAGGGGAGAAAGAGGGTTGAAGATAATTTGAAATTGGTTTGCGTTTGCATGAATAAACGCTGCTTCACTTTCAACTTTCAGAGGGAAGTACTTTAAAGTTATTAAAGGTGTCGCAATGAAAAATCCTTTATATCTACTTGTGAGCGAGATATTTATGGACAGACTGGAAAATAAACTTCATGAAGAAGTTTCGCTTCCCCGTGTATGGAAGAGATATGTAGACGCCATCTTGGCTATCGAAAGATGCTTTGCCAGAGACTTTGGAGAAGCTGAACCAAGCACATAAAAATTGAGTAGAACGGGGGAATGCCGCCAGGAGGGAACTTCAATATTTTTCATGAATCAGAAACATGTTTATGAACTAGGTAAATAATTTATACTATTGTACACACTTTTGAGAACCTTTATATAAATTTTTGTTACTGCAACTGTAAAGAAAATGTTCAGATAAAATAATTTCCGAACATTTGCACTATGGCGGGATTACGTAGGATTACATGGACTCGGGGTAGTGACACCAGTCAATTTAAATACATATAGACCAAGAAGGAAAAATAAAACATCAAAAATCCAGCGCATAGTTATAAACTTGTTCTATTTTGGCATAACGAATTAACAAAAAGATGACATTATACAAATTGACAAAAAAATGACATATTTTGTATGAATGAAATGCAAACTGACTTAGACCCAATTTTAATTAAAAAAATTACAAATGTAATTTTCGGGTGTGTCCACCCCGCTGCATTCAGAGAGCACCCAGTTTCCACATGCCATTACACAATTTTTGTACATCAATTTCCTCTTCGTTTTCTGTAGAACTTTCAAAGTTTGCACTGTTTCTTCGCAGATTTATTCTTTTGAACATCCTCATTCTTTTTTCTTTTATTGCTTTGCGTTACCTTAGGTTTATTTTTGAGGGCCATTTCCAAACCTTCACAACTGATTTTCTAGCAGCTTGTTTCCTTTTCAGTGCCTTTTCCTATCTTTTAGCAACTGTGTCTTCGAAAGCTGCCTTCATTGGAGTGCCTGTTCAAATTGAAGAGTGGATTTTTTCTTAGAACTGTAGCCAATTTTAGTATGGGGGAAAACTTTTGTATGGATTGAAGAAAATTTTTTTCAGAAGCTTGCTCTTGAGCGTTTCTTTTTGAGGAGCAAGGTACGCCCATTAATCCATCTTCGGGATTAATTACAAAATTTTCAGCAGCATTAACTTGTATGTTGTCTTCAGCTTCAGTTATAGACCCCTCCCCTGCTTGTTCTTGTTTTTCAGAAACCGGGTCATCTGCATCGTCAATGGCTATTGGCAGATCTCGAACAGAAAAAAATTTTCTTCCTTGAAAGTGTTTGGGTTAACTGGAAAGATTCCAGTACTGCGAAACCCTGATTCTCCCTTTTTCATTGTTTGCCACAGACATATAAGCGCCTTAAAAAATTGACGCTACATCATATGGAGTAATTTTTTTAAATGCGCTTGCTCTCATAAACTTGTCATACTTCTTATTTGAGGCTCTTTTGAGTGGCCCAAAAAAAGAGACGTCAAATGGTAGGATCTTGTGAGAGGTATGTGGTGATGTTGAGAGTATATGAATGTGGTTTTCTTGGCAAAATTCATAGCTTTCAAGGGACACATGTCTTCCGTGGTTGTCAACGATTAGTAAAACAGGATCCTCCAGCTATGATTTTACAGTTTTCGGATAATGTTTTAGCCATTTGGTCGAAAAATAAGTGAGCATTAACATGTGTAGATTAACGTGTTACAATTTCAGAACGATTCGATAAATACTTTTATGTTAATTATGCACGCCAACTTGAAAAATTTTATTTCGAGAAAATCGCGTTTACGGTTCAAATTCAATATTTTTTGTGCGTGGCATATATAACATATACATTGGTAATACTAGTATCCTAAAATGTCCCCCTCTACCTTTACAGCTGCGATGTGAGAGAATAACGTTTTGTTCTATATATGCATATATTAGGCAGATGTTACTAAGAGAAAGTCGATGTAGCGGTATAGCGAAGGGAACAAAAATCATAGAAAAAATGATCTTGGCGCGCTTCGCTATATATGCTCATTTTTTTTTAGAATTTCAATTGTATATTATTAAAATCATGTTTTTAAAGCTTCATTCTAACATTCCAACAAAACAAAAAATCGATTTTTTTTAAATTTGAAGATAATATCATACCTCTTCTTTACTGAATCCAATCACCCTACTAAAGCTAGTTGCGGTGGGCTTTCTTAGTGAAATTTGCGGGTTTCTTTTGTGAAAACCAACTACTCAATCCTATCCAGCCATTCTTAAGGTAGTATTGAAGTTATGTTTGATTTTGATTCAGACATAATAATGCCGTAAAAGAGGTTTCCCATTGTTAATACTTTGTTTTTTAAAACGTCTTCCTGTTCTTTGTTGAAAACAGGATCTCTTCCCATTGTGGGGTTTGAAGTTTTAGTATTTTTAATCCTGTTGCGAAGAGTCGATCGTGGATTGTTAAAGTGAAGAGCAACAGTTTTCACTGATTTGCTTTCAGATACTTGCTGTAAAGCTGTTTTTAAATCTTGTTCGAACCATTTTGGCTTCTCGGTGATACTTTTTTGAGCTCTAGGCATCTGAAATACACACAAGTAATCCCGCCACCATGGCGGCATAGCCTCTGGAATTGTGGCGTTATAGCTCCGGATGGACAAGATGGCAGAAATTTTGATTTAGAGGGAATAATAGGCATTAAAATATAGACTAAAACATGTAGTTTGAGGATAACATAACAAATATAGGTAATGTAGCATCGAACACATACCTCAACTGTTATGAAGGACGAAAATAAGATGAAACTCCTTGAAAACAATGAATTTCACTAGACAAGAAACAACTACTAGAGGCACTGTTTGTCGCATCGTCCACTTGAGTTTGGGCTAACTAAACTATCGCGGGTGGCGCCATTTCCCCGGATGGCGGCATTCCCCCGGCCTACCCTATCCTATTTATTGGAAGTTCAAAACAACGAGAGAATAACCTCCTTGGATTTAATGATCATTGAAAAGAAAATAATTGGAAATCTTATCAAAAAGAAGAAGGTAAACGTACAGCGTGATTTGCTAACTACGCGCTTGACCCAGGAAAATCAAAAAACAGTTCTAATAACTTTTTCGTCAATTTTCGAAAAAGTTCAATGAGAGAACGCTCTGATATAAAGGCAGTTCCGAGCAGTAGGGCTAAAAAAAATAGGTGCAATATTATGTGACGTAAAGGACAAAACTTTAGCGCACCGGAACCGTTAGAAATAGTAATGTTCGATGAACAGTAGAAGAATCGTGCAGATTTTGGTGCATATTCTACCACATGTGCTCCAACCTGTTTCGAGTGCAAAATCACTTTGATCTTAACAATGCATATAAACTGATAGGGTGGAAACTATTTCAGGAATTTCAAGATTTACGAAAGCCAAACACTGCAAAACTCTGAAAGCAGCATAACACAACATAAACAAAGAAAATGCTTAGTGCTTGGAACACTTCACCAGCACTGCAACTAAAAGTCTCCCACAATTGCCTCACGTCCAAATCAAATAACTCTATCGATTTAGATTTTATCCGATGATTTTGTCAAAAGTTACAAGGATAGAAAGATGTTTAGGGTCAAAAAACGAAAGATGTTTGGAACACAAAAATTTCTAGAACTTAGAAAATTTAAACATTGGTAATTTATGTTGATTGTAAATGTTCGCGATATGAATACTTAATGTAAGCATTTATTCATACGAAAATAGCAAAAAAGGCCTCACGCTGGCAACTCTTCACAAGCATCAAAGCCAAACGTATATCGCACCTGCCTCATATTGAAATCAACCTACTCTGCGAATTTCGTTTTGATCCGATGACTGCATTGGAAGTTATAAAGGTACAAAGAAATTTAGGGCTACTAGTCGCAAAAGTTTTCAAGTTTTCGAAAACTTAATATTTGTTGTTTAGTGTCACTACAAAATCATTGCCGTTTGGAAATTTTACGATCAAATTGCTCAATAAAGATATTGCAAATAAATAAAAAAAAAAACAAACAATAGCTGGCAACCCAGTAATGGTTTTTTACCAGATTCCTTCTTAATAATGCCTATAATAAGTTCTATTTACCATATAAAATTCGTTTTGATTTCATGACTGCACTGGAAGCTATATGGCAAAAAATTTTACTTTCCTGAGTGAATTTTCAAAACCCAAGACACCAAAATTATTGTACCTGGCAACACCAGCGGCTTTTTTAACCAAATTTATACCAAACGCGGCTTAGAGTGAGATTCAGCTACTGTGTCAATTTCATGCAAATCTTAAGAATGAATCAGAATTCATAGGGCAAAAAGCTGTTTTTTTTCTTTATAGTTTTTCAAGATAGCACCACTGGCACAGAGTTGCCCACATTTCTAAATCGCTTTAATCAGACTTGGTCCTACTCAATACCAATACATTCTGTGAATTTCAACTGTTTCTGATAATTGGATCGTGAGTTCTCGTGAGCATAAGTTTTTGATGTTTAAGATATAAGTAAATTAGAGGAGGGTTACCGTTCTTGTCCGATGCGAAATTTCAAAAATATTGCTTTGATTTTATAGACGAAGCATGAAGTTTCTGTACGAGTTTGTTTTCACTGTAAAAGACGAAAATTTTTCAGGAGAGTCGATAGTTTGAAGGTTTTCACTTTCAATGCCTACCGTAGCTGCAGGGTTGTCAGCACGTTCATAAAAAACTACACGAGTCTACAACTTTGTAACAACAATATGCTCTGTGAGTAGCAAAATGATTTGATAATCTGGTCAGAAGTTATCGCAATTCAAAAATTTTCAAATTTTCCCAATTTCACTTTAGGCGCCTAGCTCACACATAGGATTAAAAATTTCAAAAAAAAAATTATCATATTCACATTTGGAACACGTTTGAAATTTGTTTCATAAACTTTATTTTTGCGAAAGTTATTTGTTGACAGAAGAATAGGTATATTTAAAATATCACTAAAATGGCCACCGGCGCCAAAGGGTTAAAGATTATTAACTTAAACTGGCACTATTTCGCATTCACACCAATGTATCCTGAAAATTTCAGTTCAATCGGATGGCGCGTTCCTGAGATTTTTTCACCGAAATATTTTGATGATATATATATATATATATATATATATATATATATATATATATATATATATATATATATATATATATATATATATATATATAAATATATATATATATATATATATATATATATATATATATATATATATATATATATATATATATATATATATATATATATATATATATATATATATATATATATATATATAGTAAAAAATTAAGAGGGAAAAATGTGAAATGTACGGAATTACTTGCCAAGAATGCGACAAAGTATACATTGGTGAAACACAATGGTTAGTTGGTGTTGGACTAACGGTGCATAAGCGGGAAGCAGCATCAGTGAGAAAAAGGAAGAGCAAACCATATCCTGGAGGAGGAGCACAACATTACATGGGACAACATTGAGCAGACCAGGGAGGTGCAGCAGGTACGAACACTATATGACTATGGTAGTCTGATCATATGAAAAACCCCGATGAATAGAATGAACACAAAACAAGGAAACTGTGCATTACCATTGTTCAGGTTGATTTGAACAGACATTTTGTGATAATAACAAAATGTAAAGAAATGTCATTGATATGTGTGTGTGGGTGTGGGTTGGGGGAGAGGCGCATTGGCACCTCTATGCACTCAGGCCAAAGGACCCATTGTACTTATTTCCTCCTGCCTACCACAGTTTCGCAGACTTCTTGATAAAGTCCAGGATCACTTATAGGGGAAAAGAGGCTCGTCTGCATGCGTGCAACATCCCAGCCAAAGCATTGATATCTGAGACGCACAAACGCTGGGCAATCACAGAGCAAATGCTCCGCAGAGTCAGCCTCTTCTAGGCAGGATGAACAGAGGTCATCCTGTACAACACCTATTCGGTACATATGTCCTCCTAGGCAGTTGTGTCCAGTCAGAATGCCTATCAAGGCCCTGCAAACTTTCCTGCTCTTATTGAGCAAGAATCCTGCAGTCACCTGGTTGGGTTCTGAAAGGAAGACCTTCGTGTGCCTGGCCACACCAGCAGTCGTCCATCTATCTTTGTGAGCATCATCTACCCACTTTCGAAGAATGGCACGTGCAGATGCGGTCGGCACACCCAAGGCGGGTTCAGAGCAGATGCACCCTATTGAATCTGGCGACAGAGTTCAATCGTGCTCTGCACTCTTGGACAATTTTCGAGTTTGTCAGGGGTCTACGCAGCGCCATAACTGTCACTGCAAATAGCAATGCTCTTTCCCCTCCATCTTTCTTCAATTGCCCAACAGGCAACTCTCAGGATAGCAAATATTTCTGCTGGAAAAATCGAAACGTGCTTTCCAAGAGAAAAACCCCACCTGCCATTCGATGAATGTAGATAGACACCAGCTCCAGATCTACCATCTGACCTCGAGCCGTCCGTGAAGAAGATCTCAGAATATCTCCTCGTACCCAGATCTGGATCGTCCCAGTTACTTCTGCTCAAGAGGATTACTTCGTATCTTCTTCCGAAGTCGAGGAAGGGCACCCGAACGTCCAAAAGCATAGTGAGAATTGGAGAGATCTCACACATCGAACCCCTAATAGAGCAGTGCCCCACATCGTCTTCACCTACCATAAGCCAAGCTGCGCTAGTCTATGGGCAAAGCTCATCGCCACACTCTGAACTTGAATGTCGAGAGGAGGCAGATTGAGAAGCGCATTAAGGGCCGCACCCGGAGTAGTGCTCATGGCACCACAGATACCCAGGCACACCATCCTTTGCAGCGTGGCTAACTTTTTTCGAGCATACAATAGCCTCACGATAGTCCACCACACTACGGATGCGTACGTGAATATCGGCCTAATTATTGCTGTGTAGATCCACATCACTACACGAGGCTTTACACCCAATGTGGTAGCAAAAGCTCTCCTGCACTGCCCCAAAGCTTTTAAAGCACGAGTAAGCTTCACTTCCACATTTTTCTCCCAGAGAAGTTTTTTGTCTAAGATTACTCCAAGATATTTGACTTCTTCTGAAAGTTGAAGTGTTACACCCTTCATGTTTGGAAGCACTAGTCCTTCCAGTTTTCTTTTCCTGGTAAACAAAACAATTTTCGTCTTACCAGGATTCACTGTTAGGCCGTGCCTTGAGCACCAGTTGCCAACCAGATCCAATGCAGGCTGTGTATTTTTACATACCACATTCAGATCTTTACCGACAGCCAGTGCGGCCACGTCATCGGCATAAGCCTGCGCGTGCAGCCTTTCTTGTTGCAGTTCGTTTAGCAGGGAGTCGACCAGATTACTCCACAGGAACAGTGATATGACGCCCCCTTGAGGGCATCCATTTGTCGCCTTTGTTCTTAAGTAGCAGTCGGATCCAGCTTCCGCCAGCAACCATCTACAAAAGGCGCGCAATCAAAGGCCCCTTCAATGTCCACAAATACCCCCAACGCATACTCACCATTTGAGATCGCTCCTTCAACTCTGGCCACCAAAGAATGAAGGGCCGACTCGCACGATTTTCCTCGCTGGTACGCATGTTGCTCATCATTCAAAGGGTTAAACCTAAGCGCCGTAGTACGTATGTGTCGCTTGACAAGTCTCTCTAGGCATTTCAACATAAACGAAGTTAAGTTGATCGGTCTAAAGTTCCTTGGATCGGAATAGTCATCTCTCCCCGGTTTAGGTATAAAAACTACCTTAACCTCTCGCCAAGGTGACGGAACATACCCCAATGATAGGCATGCCCAGAAGATTTCTCTTAGGTCAGCCCCCAAGTGGTCAATTCCCTGCCTAAGCATAGCCGGATAGATACCATGATATGTATGATATATATATATATATATATATATATATATATATATATATATATATATATATATATATATACAGTGGCTCACAAAAGTCTACATACAGCATGTAAAAACACAAATATGGTACAGTGGAAAAAGAGAGAATGCAATGAAAATGTAAAAGTACAATAGCTTTATTGGCATTAAAACTAAGTTTCATAACATAACAATAAAGAAAATCCGAACACAGAAAGAAATAAGCTATGAAAACTAAGAAAATGCATCCATCGAAAGTCAGCATACACTACGAGCCATGTGTCGAAAAGAACGAGAATGACCAAAAAAACGTGAGCTCAATACTTTGTAGGCCCTCCATCAGCCTTAATAACAGCTTCTAAACGCCTTCGCATCGAACGAACGAGATTTCCGGTAATTTCGGGTGGAATGTTCATCCAGGTACACCGCAGAGCAGATTTCAGGGTCTGTTTGCTAGTAATAGTTACTCTTACGGCTGGCTCACGAATTCTGCGATCCAATTCCTCTCATAAATGCTCTATAGGGTTTAAATCGGGAGACTGAAGCGGACTGTGAAGCTGATGAGGGATTTTATACAGCAACCATTCCTTGACACTTCTAGCTGTATGTTTTGGATCATTGTCCTGCTGAAAGATCCAACCTGGCTGTAGGCCTAATTCCTGCACAGAAGGTATCAAATCACCTCGTAATATGTTCAAATACATGTATTGATCCATAGTACCATCAATAAAATGTAATTGCCCCACACCAGCGGCCGACACACAGCCCCATACGAGGACTGACCCTCCATCGTGTTTCACTGTAGGACGCAAATTCTTCTTTGCCAATGCTTAGTTCCGCTTCCTCCACACGTATCCGCACCCGTCAGAGCCATAAATATTATACTTGCTCTCATCACTAAACAGAACTTGATTCCAAAAATGTTCGTCCTTATTAAGATGCAGACGAGCGAAGTCAAGCCTCTTCTTTTCATTAACTGGAGAAATGAAAGGTTTTCTGCACGGAACTCTACCGTTATAACCCTGATTACGCAAAACTCTACGTATTGTTTCTGGACTCACTTGCTTCCCTGTTGCCTTTGCAAGTGCAGTGGCCATTGCCGGAGCACTTTTTTATGGCTCCTTACTTATTTTCCGTAACAAGCCTCTCTCTTCTCTCTTACTTAAGGATTTCGGTCTACCTGTTCGTTGTTTATTTTGTATTCTCCCTTCCGTTTCCGCTTTCCGTATGATTGTTTACACCGTTGCCCAACTTCTTCCAACTATTTTAGCAATTTTGCCGCACGAATTCCCTTCCACTCGTTAACAAGGACGATTTTTCGCACTTCCAAACTCGTTGCCTTCAGTGTACTCATTTTTAAGCATTAAAGGCACCCAAATAACTTTAGTTTGATCGATTTGCAATGTACTAATGTTAATCTTTATAAATTAACACGGTAGCAATTTTTATCGCAGTATGACTCATCGCTTAGACTGATTCGTTTGAATTTTCTGTGGTGTATGCTGACTTTTGTTTCCTCACTTTCAGCGGAATTTCTTGTTATTTACTATGTATATGTGTATATATATCTATATTCTCATTAGTTCTGTGTAAAATAGATTACAATGTCCCTGATATTCCTTTTAAGTTCGTTTTTCACCCGTCTTTTCATTTTATTTCTACCTATATATTGCCAATTCCGCGTTTTTAAGCGGTGTATGCTGACTTTTGTGAGCAACTGTATATATATTTATATATATAGATAAAATGTACTTAAGTACTTGAATGTACTTAAGTATTAGTAAAGGATAAGTAGGTAATTAGTTGAAATCAATACTTTTAAAGTAAGCATTAAAAAGTAAGATATCTAAATTACATTAATATTAGACCGATAGGCACTAAAGAAGAGGAGAAAAATATCGATATCTGTCAAGAAATTAAAGTATGCTTATGAAGTGTCTAAAGAAAAAATTGGTCTTTAAATTTAAAATGTTTTTTGCAAGCTAGAAAAAAAATTGGTTCACATTAATACAACTGAAATATAGCTTGCAATGTTTTTTTTAAGAAATGCCGATTATAATAGCCGATGCCATCAAATGATCACGGAGCAACTCCCCCCACTCGATCCTTGCCAAATTTTCAAAATTTCCTAACACTACTTGAAACTGCAAGCTATTTGTGATGCGATTAATGGTATAATTTTAAACTTAACGAACGTTTCAACTAAGCACTTAATGGAAATTATCAAGCACATGCTCATGCTATCTTCCCCGCCACTATGACAATAAATCCATGCCACAGTTTTAGCTCAATGAACTATGCCTTCATGATTGATAGTCGGCGCGGTATGATATTTATTTGTTACGCTCTACATTTAGTCTTGGTCTTATCACTGAACAAGTCTTTATCTTAAACAGTTTCTAAAAAAAATCAAAATAAAAACGCGATTGCTTTCGAAATGTTGACAAGCCGCAGCTACACATACTCGTAGGCCACAAAGCCCTGCATGAACTGATTTCATTTTCTTTGATCTTAGAAGCAAATCAGAAATTCTGAATCGAATCAAAAGATTGACTTCCGAACTAAGCCATCTTAGTAAATTGTATTTATCTTGGAAAACCCCGGCTTTGATCAATAGCAACAAAAAAAATCCTTTTAATCTTGTGATTGCACTTTTAATAACAGCCAGTCTTCATTTCATGTCTTAGTCACACACAAATAAAATGCAACGCAAAAAGCCTTAAGCACATTCTCATCGGGTTATTAACTTCTAATTTCACGATTAATTGATCGGATTGTGTTGATAGTAACGCTCTTATCGTCACCGTTTATCAGTCAACATCGTATTGTAGAACAATCAACTTATTATGACATGATAAACTTTTTTATAAAACTGATATATGATACGTAAATCTATCTTGGTCTAAGCCTGATAAGTGCAAATGGACAAAAAAAATAGTGTGTGTATGTGCAGTACTCGTATGTAATTTCCGATAAGAGCGATAAGTATGTAGACTTCTCTAAAATGCTATCACTGATAAGCGTATTTGATATCACAAAATCATTCGCTGTTGGCCGACTGATAACGCTCGAGCGAGAATACACAATTTTTTTCTTTTCACGCCTTAAAGAAAACATTGAAAAACTTAAGGTAATCAAACATATCCGACCGACAGTCTATTTTCGAACAGTTCTTCATCAAACTGATAACGTTCTCTGTGATATCGGTTAATATTGTTTAGGTGTAGAATTTTGTTTTTACTTTATTTTCGAGATTATGCGTTAAATAAACGATTTATTTATGATCGATTATTATCAACGACAGTATGGGAATGTGAAATTGAAAGCATAGCAACGTTACGATAAGATATTTCGCAATTAGTGTTTGAATTGAATTGAAAAGGGGGAGATTCGAATTTTCGGTAAATAAGCGGTGACATTTCTTGTCATAAGGAAAAAGAGTAAGAGAAGTATAATTCAAGAAATAACAACTGTCTTCAGTTCAATCTGATTAAAATTGGATGGTAGTCGGGAAAGCTATTTTTTGGTGCATGAAATATGACAGGTGGATCTGACTAGTTTTTCTTTGCCCATTCTATACTTCGAGCTTTCACAATTGTTACGACCCACGATGCTTCTGGCGGTGACAAAAGAGTAGCTGTTCTGTAGGTGGTTGCTTATATGTCATCGCCAGAAGTATTACTCGTCACGACCTACCTTTTGTCCACAGACTACTCTTTGATCCCGCTTTGATCTAGGCACTGGGCTGTTGATCCTGGCATTCTAGAGCTATTGGTCTTCCTGACGCGGTAGCGACAGAGTGAAATCTGCTCGTAAAAGGCTTCAGATTAACATTATGATCTTTGTCTTCATAAAACCGTAGTGGGTCTCAGAAAACGCTCTTGGTTTCGTAGCCATTAATTTAGCCGTACAGGTTCAGTTGAGTTGGACTCTTGATTAGCATCGATTCGGCTCTGCCCGCTTTCGCCAAACCTTGCACAATCTATCTGCTACGCACAAATAGTAATGATAACGGATCTGAGTTATCCATGTTCCTCAAAAAGCTAAAACATCAAAACTAAACTCGTCAGACAAACTCCTTGGCTCCTAATCCAAACCTGATTGAATATGTATATATAAGCCTTCTACTGTCAAAGAGGGGACTTATTCAACGGTGGGTGTCTTAATCTACGAACAGAAGTGATTGGAAGCTTGCTCTACACCCAGCCGGAGAAGAAATAGCTGGAAAACCTGCTCCACTGTTGACGAATATCTTCCTTATAGGAAGACCGAGACCGAGGAAGGTTGTGACAATTTTTACGTTAACTAACGTAAGTCATCTAATATTACTCGTAAGTCTACGAGCTCTTTTCTGAAAGAAAGCGAATTTAATACACTACTTAAATTAACTATAAAAGGAAACAAAAATAGTAAGGTCCATGAGAAAATTGACATTAAATGAAGAAGTCTTCAATGTCACAACTCTCCTAGTACCATGGTAAGTTGTGACAGGGCTCGAGGTAACTTGTTTTTGATGGGTGAGTCAGTGAGAACAGCGGATTTGATCTTACATCTGTTTGGTTGGTTGCCTTTTGTTGAAGGTGCTTTTGGCAGTGGCCTGAGCACTTCCGGCGAAAATAAATTAGATTTAATGTGGCTTAGATTAAGAGATTTAGTTGTGGACGCAATTGGTTCCAAGTTTGTTGGTGGTGGATTATACGCTTCGGATGTGGGGGCAACAGGTTATATTTCTGGAGGCTGGGCATTACAGGTGAGAGATCTGGAGACAACGGAGTCTGCGTTTACGTGCTATGGATGCTAAGATGTGGAAACAACTGGTGCAAAGCTCTCGTGCAAAAGGCTGCGGTTCCTGAATGCAG
Organism: Nemotelus nigrinus; assembly: GCA_947369275.1. Taxonomy (NCBI): domain Eukaryota; kingdom Metazoa; phylum Arthropoda; class Insecta; order Diptera; family Stratiomyidae; genus Nemotelus; species Nemotelus nigrinus. Next base: position 139,315,941 of record OX376373.1, read on the forward strand.
CAGGATCTATGTTTTCGGATTCCATAGCATCATTCAACAGTATGGACGGACTGGTAGAACTGTTCTTCTGCATCAACAATTATGTTTGGAGTAACTGTTCGTTCTTGTTGATCTGCAGTTGATTCTCGGTCTGACATTGGATCAGTCCAAACTTGATCAGTAAATTGACTTGGTAGGAAGTCAGCTTCGAAAAAAATATTTGTATTGACAGGCCAAGCTCCTGTAGCTGCAAAACCAACGCTGGTGTTCCTTGCCGTGATCGATACGGCAAATGCAGTTTTCGCTATTGAAGGAATATACGACCAAGATCAGAGATCATAGGGCAATGGAGTAGCTTGAAAAGCAAGCACTCGTCAAGGAACACTCTTCGGGAATCTATGGAAGGAATTTGGAATTAGGATAGTCGATCGCTATACCCACAGTAAGGGATATTGAATTTAAACAACAGGGAGCGAGTAAACCTACGCTGAACGTATTCCACTGCCTCGTTAAGATATTTATGACGGGGAGACCACACTTGACAACAATACTCTAGAATGCTACGAACAAGTGAAAAGAACATATGGATAGAGGTAGCGATGCTAGTAAACGAAGAAGAGCATCTAAGAATGAAACCCGACACACGAGAAGCCTTGGCGGTTATATAGTCAATGTATAACTCAAATCTGAGCTTTGAATCAAAGTACACACCAAGATCCTTAAAATTGTCAACAGCCGTAATGGTAGATCCGTACAGTGTGTAGGAATATATTACGGGTGACATTTTAAGCGTATAGAACATTTGATGACATTTGGATATGTTCAAAGTAAGATAATTAGTAGAGCACCAGTCGCAAAGAGAACAGAGATCGTTTTGGAGTTGGAGGCAGTCGTTGGTAGATTCGATTACTTTGAATATCTTGAAGTCATCAGCAAACAAGAGGCAGGGAGAACAAATAAAAGAAGGGACATCATTTATAAAGACTAGGAATAATAATGGACCAAGAATAGAGCCCTGAGGCACACCGGAAAGTGGACAAAAAGGGGAAGAGGTGGATGATTGCACAGATACAGCACAAGAACGACCAGAAACATAGGATGAAAACCAAGACAAAAGGGAACCTGACACCCCATAACTTCGAAGGTTAGCAAGAAGAATTCCGTGATCAACAGAATTAAAAGTTTTTGAGAAGTCGGCATACACCACATCCACTTGCTTCCGTTGGTCTAAGGCAGAAGCAACAAAGTTAGTAAATTATATAAGATTAGAGGTGGAGGATCTACCTTTAACAAAACCATGCTGTTCCGGAGCAAGGAAGGGATGGAGGAGAGGAAGAAGCCTGTTGTAAACCACTCTTTCAAGAACTTTACCAAAACAAGGAAGGAGGGAAATTGGACGGTAGTTGGAAACACAGCTTGGGTCTCCAGACTTGTGGATGGGGGAAATATAAGCAGATTTCCAACTGTCAGGGAAGGAGCCGGAGGAGAGGCTGAGGTTAAATATAATAGATAAAGGAACACATAAAGATAATGATAGTGATTTGGCCAACAGGTTAAGGATACCATCAGAACCACAACCGACATTGACATCAAGACACTCGAGTAAGGATTCAATTTTAAGAGGATTGGTGTAAATGGAAGATAGGGAAGGTGAAGCAACACAGGGAATATCACAAGGCAAGATATGATTATGGTGAGAAAAGAAGGAGGAAAAATATTTTGCGAAAAGGTCGCAAATTTCACGTGGATTAGATGCAGAATCGTTATCGAGGAACATGGAATGGGGGAAACGATGGGATCTTTTGAGGGAACGGACATACGACCAAAAGGGTTTTTGATCAATAGAGCAGATAGAGGACTCAATGCTGGAAAAGTAATCTGAGATAGCTTGATTGACAGCAGTTTTGGCAGAAGATCATAGCCTTGAAAATTCGAGGAAGTCATCATGAGAGCCTGTATGCTTAAATCTAGCTCGAGCGACATCCTTAGCTTTCAGGGCCAACGCTACATCACGACGAAACCAAGGAGCGTCATTAGGCTTGCGAAGACGTATGGATGGAGTGAAACGGGAGATAAGGTTGGATAGGAAGTTGTGGAATTTTATGGCAAGCTCATTGACAGTGAGGCCGCGAGAAAAGGAGAACCAGTTAACCGAGTTCATTTCAGTCATCATACTAGAGAAGTCAGCTTTATGGAAGTTAAAGCGCATGGCACGAGAAGGAGCTCTAGATGTCTGAAGATCGACATGAAGTGCGATTGAAAGAGGAGAATGTTGTAAGTCTGCTTGAACGTAGCGGAAGGATGTGGTATGAACACTGATATTATTGGAGGGAATATTAGATAGAACGAAGTCTAGTATTTTGTTATTTATATTGGGAACACAGTTTACTTGGGAGAGTGAACACAAGGATAGAAACGATGAGGTTATTAAGGAAATATTGCTGGAAGAGATTATTGAAGAAAAATTATGATTCCATACTAGGTTCGGTAAGTTATAATCACCACATATTAAAGAAAAGGCAGAAGGAAAGCTAGCGTTGAGGTAAATTGAAAGCTCATCGAAAAATTTATTATAAACCGCAACTGAGGAATTACAAGAAACATATACTGAAAAAACAATGAGAATTTTTGTGGGGGCAAGGGTAACACGCACAATAATACATTCAACAGGAAGAGAAGGAGAGAAATCCATACTGAATGTTCCTTGAAGAGAACCGTGAACTGCAACTAATACACCACCGCCATCGCTTTTACCTGATGTAGCTCGATCACGATCACGACAGAAGACTGTATGAAACGGAAACAGCTCGTTATCGTAAATATCTACTGTTAACCATGTTTCGGTTAAACAGATTATATGATCAGACGAAAGAGTAGAGGAGAATTCAGCGTGTTTAACTTAGTCCTTAGTCCACGAACGTTCTGGTAGTATACATGAATTGGATTAAAGTGCTGATTCCATTGGTTCTGATTCTAGTTAAGCACTCATTGTCATCTGAAGTTAGGTTCTTACTTTATGGAGACTTTTGGTTTTATTTGATGAAAGTGTTTATAAGGTTTCCTGGAGAATTTCTTAAACAGTACTCCAGATGGCCAAAAACCTTTGTGAAGTAGAAGATCAGTGCCAGCAGTTATCGTTATTTTAAACGAGGAGTTTTCCTGATTCTGCAGGCTATCAGGTGTCAGCTTTTTGCAAATTAACAGAGGTGCTGAGTAGCCAAGTTTGGCAGTGGTGTAATCCATGATTGCTTCTGCTGAAGTATTGTATGCGAAACGCGATACAATACATGCAAAGGTGGCGAAGCAACAACCAGGCGTGGTAGAGTACGAGCTGGCTGACAAGGCTGAGGAAGACCTGTGAAGATCCAGGTTGAACTGCAGTCGGCGCATGATCCGATAACAAAGAGTCGGAAGATGAAGCAATTAAAACGGCGTTAGCATCTCTAGCGGAAATATCACTTTGTGGGACTGGTGAAACACGTTTTCGTTTTGACGGTCTAACATGGTTCTTGAAGTGTTCCAGAAACGTATGAAAATCATTCTCTTGCATCCACCCTGAGCCATTAGCTGTTCCTACGGATCCATTTGGGCCACCTTGAGCAAAATGATCTTGATATCTTTTACGAGAGATAAGCATAGAAGGTATGTCGTTTCGTATGGCGTTTCCAGCTAAGGCCAGTGCTATGAGAGTCCCTTTCGCCGCAAATATCATAGCACTAACTTGTTTTTCTCTGCGTCGCACAATAAGTCTATCAGGATTTTGGACGGTCTTTATGCCTGTCTTGTCAACGTCCAAAATATCTTTTTCCGGAAAGTTTATGCTTGCTTAAGACACATGTTAGGTTAGGTTAGGTTGTACTGGCTGGCACATGGTCACACATAGACCTACTGGTCCGTAGTGATACCAGATAAATGGACCTCGAGAAAGTAATTCAGTCCAAGCGGCCATCAAAGGCCCCGGACTTTTTCACGAACTGAAGGATGTCCTTCAGCTTTTGCTCTGCCACGTGCGAGAGATCCAGCAGCCAGGGCTCACCGAAGTATCGCAGTCTGCTTTTCCCCAGTGCCGGGCAGTGACACAGGAGATGCTGGATAGTTTCTGACACCCCCGGCTCTTGACACCTTCTACAGGTGTCGCTCGTTAGGAGTCCCATTTTCTTAGCATGTGCTGCTACAAGACAGTGACCAGTAATGATACCAACGAGTCGTTTGCAGTCAATCCGCGCTAACTCGAGGAGGTACTTGGTCGATGCGAGATTGTATGACCCCCACATGATTTTGGTTGCTTTGCAGGTCTGATTTGCACCCCATCTGCGCGTCGCTCCCTGCATCATGTTGGAGTCGATTGAGTACTTAATCGCCTGGATAGGAGTAAGGATGTTAACCGCTTCCAAAAGGGGAAGACTAGCCCCATACTTGGCTAACGCATCCGCCTTTTCATTTCCATCAATACCTTTATGACCGGGAACCCAGAAGATGCTGACTCTTCTGCTGTTACCCAGTCTGTTCAGGGCCTGAATGCAATCGAATACACACTTCGATTTGTACGTGTGAGACAGCAGTGCTTTTATCGCCGCTTGACTGTCCGTAAAGATGTTTAGTACTTTGCTAGTAGTATCTTTGGCGTATATGAGGTCTGCGGCTTTACGTATCGCAAACACCTCCGCCTGGAAAATACTACTGTGATTCGGAAGCCTGAAAGCTGCTTCCATAGCTGCATCTGCAGAATATACTGCAGCACCCGTAACCCCGTTCAATACTGCTGTGGCCAAAGGATCCTGGCTCGAAGTGCCCTGATTCCCTTAGCCTGACAGCAGCCTTTGCGGCAGTGCCTCTAATAAAGAGATCAAGCGGGTGGAGATGAAGCAGGAAGTTCAGAGCAGACGAAGGAGTCGAGGCTAAGGCACCTGTAGTGCAGAGGGCCGCCAACCGCTGAACTCTATTCGCCATGGTAGCAAAGGTGCTTTTATTCACTGCTGGCCACCAGACCAAGCATCCGTAAACAAGGATCGGCCTAGCTGTCGCCAAGTAGATCCAGTGCGTTAAAGCAGGGCTTAGACCCCACGTTTTACCCAGCACTCTCTTGCTGGCATAAATCGCGTTGCTTGCCCGCTTAACTCTTTCCTCTAAATTCGCCTTCCATGTGAGCTTGCTGTCCAGAATAAGACCCAAGTACTTAGTTTGCAACTTGAGACCTAACCTGGAGCCGCCCAGCATGACATGGTCTAGATCCGGGGTTTTATACTTCCTAGTGAAGAGCACAATATCCGTCTTATTGGGGTTAATGCCAAGACCCACGGTATTCGCCCTCTCTTCAACCAGCCCGAGAGAGTACTCGATGAGCTGACCAAGGGTATGTGGAAACCTACCCGAGACAAAAATTGCAATGTCGTCAGCGTAGGCCACAACCGTAAGTCCCTTGCTTTCCAACTTTTCCAGAATTGAGTTTGCTACAAGGTTCCACAAGAGAGGAGATAGGACCCCTCCCTGTGGAGTGCCTCTGCAGACTTGTATAATTGGAGAAAACTATCGCCACATTTGTTTGATTGAAGCTCGTTGCCCGAGCTATACTTGTTGCTTGAGCCAATCTTAGTGATAAATTTGGATGTTGCTCCATAAATAGCTTAAGCCATACCTCTTCAGCCATTTTCTTTTCTTTCCAAGACGCCAGAAATTTCTTATTATGCTTATGTGCTATTATTTTTCGTTTCTTTAGTAGTCAAGCCATAATTTGAAGCCACACAAGTCAAAAAATACTCGCATAGTATATTTTCTTCATCTTTGGTGAAGACTGTTGGAAAAGCATACCCAATAGATGGTAGTTTTTCCGTTTCATTAGCCTCGTAAGCTTTTTTCTTCTTAATATATCTTTGGCGCGATATTTGTTTATTTATTTCAACCAAACAAGGCGTACAAAAAAAACACTTACAATGAATATTTAACAATTCATATAAATTTGTCCAATAAACAATAATGAACGAATTTTAAAAATATAACCATCTTTGGTAGGGAATTGGATAAGGCATTCATGACGTGAGCACCTTAATCAGAGCAGTTTTAAACCAATGCGAATAATCTTATGATCGAAGAGATTATGTGATCTGCTTTCGACTAGATCGCTTGATAGCGAGTTACGAACTGCTACTAAAACACCACCACCTCGAGTTTGGCCAGTAGAAAGATAGTTTCGGTCCTTCCTGTAAATAGTCCAGTTACCATCTAATATTTCTGCGTTTGTGTGCGAACTGTTTAACCAGGTTTCCGTGAACGTCAGTACATTAAATTGGCAAGATTTTGAGTCAAGAAAGAGTCTATTCAGTTTGCCTCTCATACCACCACAGTTGTGGTAAAAAAGTTTGAGGCTGTTTAACGAAAACTTCTTGTTAGGAATGATAGTTTTTAAAATCATTCCTTGATTTTTGAAGGGAGGAAACATACTTACCTGAGACATGTGAGGCAAAGGTGCTTAGCTCTTTTTTCACTTGGTTAGCTGTTATGCCAAGTTTATTTATTTATTTATTTATTTATTTCCAAAGAATATCGTCTAATACAGACTAGTAGTATTTACAGATTTAAAAATTTGCAACAAATCAGTCAAAATGGACTATTTTTGGCTAAGCTCTTTTTCAAAGATGATACAGATAAATTAAAATCAAATTGATGATAATCATCGTTGAAATTTCTTTTGATGCACGAAACGGGCTCATTAAAGGCGTAGTTGGTCCGATAGGCAGAGACAGATAAAATGTTGACTTGTCTCATTCTGTGACCCTTGGTATTGAGGCCAAATAAACCAAAAAGGTTTTCACATGAAATGTTACCCATAAGGATCTTAGCAGCAAAGATAGTTTTGAAATTTTCTCGTCTCTTGTTAAGTGTATTCATGGCCAGTAAGTTAAGTCGATTAATGTAAGGAGGCAAGTGAAGAGGATCTGACCAAGCAAATTCACGAAAACAAAACCGAAGAAATTTTTTCTGAATGGACTCGATATGGTCCACATAAACCTGCTGATAAGGCGCCCAAACTATACACGCATATTCAAGTATTGGTCTTACTAACGCACAAAAAAGAATCTTAGTAAGATGTATGTCATGAAACTCTTTGGATCGCCTCCTCACAAAACCCAAGGAAGATGCAGCTTTTGATAAGATGGCGTTAATATGATCGTCAAAAGTAAAAGAATTGTTTAGAAGTACTCCTAAATCGAGTACTTTGTCAGAATATCTTAAGGGAATACTATTCAAAGAGTATTCAAAGCTCAACGGATTAATTTTACGCGTGTACGAAACAACGGTACACTTGTCAATATTAATTACTAATTTATTAAGGTCACACCAGGTCGTGAGGTTATTAAGGTCAGCTTGAAGTTCCAAGCAGTCGTGAACATTAGATACCCTTTTAAAGATTTTGGCGTCATCAGCATATAGTAAAATTGATGAATGTTTCAGGACAGATGGTAGGTCATTTATGTATAAAAGAAAAAGTAGAGGTCCTAAGTGACTACCTTGAGGAACACCAGATAAGACAGCAATTTCAGACGATAGGGCGCCACGGAAGGATACGCATTGGGTACGACATTCCAAATAAGATGCTATCCAGGAAATAAATAGCTGAGGAAAGTTAAACGAGGACAATTTACACAATAAAATGGAATGATCCAGCTTGTCAAAAGCCTTCGTGAAGTCAGTGTAAATACAGTCTACCTGAAATCCTGCCTCGATTGAAGGGATAACAATGTTGGAAAACTCAAGCAGGTTGGTAGTTGTGGATTTGTCTTTCAAGAAACCATGTTGGAAAGGAGATAATATGGATTTAGTATGAAACGCCACAACATTGCTGATTATCGCTTCAAATAGTTTAGCAACACATGGAAGTTTTGCGATGGGACGATAATTGCCTACAACATTTCTCTCGCCTTTTTTATGAATAGGTGTAACAACTGCGTATTTCCAACCACTTGGAAAAATACCGAGCGACAGAGAAAGGTTAAATAGGTAGGCAAGGATAGGAGACAGGGAGGAGATACAATATTTTAAGATAGCGCTAGGAATGCCGTCAGGGCCTGGTGTTAAATTATTGTCCAACTTTCTAGAAAACGTTAAAATGGTATCTTCGTCTATAAACAAGTCTTTCATTCCCAAAGAAGAAGTTGGGATCATTGTCAAGTTGTCATTATAATTATTACTATTAGTAGAAGGTTCCGTATTATATGCGGTACGGAAATGATTAGCGAAAATATTGCTAATAGTTAATGGATCGGAAATGGCCATGTCGTCTGACTTAAACGTGGTGGGATACCCATCATGGTATCTCTTGGAAGTAATAAAATTCCAAAACCTTCTAGGCTGCTGTTGTAAAGTAGAATTAAGATTTCTAAGGTGAATTTGGTAAGAACTTTCGACCACGGATTGATAAATATTTTTCAACTCTACAAAAACCAAAAAGTCAGAAACAGAACGAGACGAGCAATATCTTTTCCAAGCTTTAGATTTTAAATTTTTTATATGGCGTAGTGCCTTCGTTTTCCATGGAACTTTATTGCAATTGTTAGGAAAAGAGACTGGTACAAACTGGGTAAAGCATCCAAAAAGAATTGAATGAAAATTGTACACTGCCTTATTAATGTCTTTTTCTAACAACACAGTGGACCAATCACACCCTGCGATGAGATCATTTAGTACATCCAAGTCGACTTTCTTAAAGTTAAATTGACACGTTGAGTTATGTAAAGGAGTGCTTAGAGATGTATTGATTTCGTAGATGGTTAGAACTGGTTCATGATGTGTTGAATCGCAGAGAGATGATGGACAGTGCTTGACCTCGGACGGGTAGGCGTTTGAAGTAAAAACTAGATCCTATAATCTTCCATGACTGTTCAAAATGCTGTTTACTTGGTTTAAGCCGCACGCAAGCATTGCGTTTATAAACTCCTCGGCGTATGGGCGATTACCAGGAGAAAAGGTTGGGGCTAATGTGAAGCCGTCGTCAGATAAGTTCCAAGTAATTCTGGGTAGGTTGAAGTCACCCATGAGGATGAGTTCATCTTTTCCATCTAATAGGTCACATAAATGATGAGTGGCGTTAAGTACTTGCTCATAACAAATCGATGCTGAATTTGGAGGGATATAAAGAACTGCTAAATAGAGTTGCGCCATTCCCAGGTCCACACGAGCACAGACAAGTTCCAAGCTATCGGTGTTTGGTATGATTACTTCTGATACGCGATCCGAACTGCGCACGGCAAGCAATACGCCCCCACCTACCGGGGCGTCGAGTAAAAGTCCATGACGATCTTTACGGAAGACAGAAAACCGCGAATCAAACAGTTCTGTATTCAATATCTTCGCGCAGAGCCAAGTTTCAGTTAAAGCTACGACATGAAAGTCTGAAGAAAGAAGTTGCTCATGATACCGAACAAAATCAGTATGAAGAGCCTGAAAATCGATGGGAAGACCTTCCTGTTGAATCATGACTTTCAGATGAGTCTTCGTTTTACCCTGAGTCTTCGTTTTTTTTATGTAGCTCACACCGTAAGAGGAGGCATTATTTCTCAGATTGTTTCCACTTAATGTAACCTCCTCATAAGCTAATTCATATATTTCGATACTAGACATAGCTCTATTAGTTTTTCTGCAATTTATTTCTATTCGTACGTCGTGAGGATCTGTGCAGACCCGAGCTAGAAGAGCACATATAGTTTTTTTTATGGCTCTATTCTGTTTAAAATAATACGAATATAAAGTAAAATATCTAAATAGGAATTTTATTAAAATTTTTCAGCTGAATATATAAAGGATTTTGGGACTCTATACTGGATGTTAGAATGTAGCGAAGTTATTTGCGTGAAAACTTCAAAACAAAGACGTCACTTTTGATCATTCTTATTTTTTGCAGGTTTTTACCACAAATCGGTTCCTTTACTTTTCAGGTTTTCGGTAAATTACCACTCACCACTGCATTAAACTTACCTTTTAAAAATATTTACTGGAAAAGTCAGGTAGCAGACTTAATAGTTCGGTGCAATCGTATCTTAGAAAAACAACACCAAAAAAATTAAAAATATTATCTAATGTAAACAACATTGTATACTTTTATTTTCGCCCATATTAAAACTGCCTTAATTAGCTCCAAACTTTTCACTGATATCTTTACGACACATAAACATGATGCAATAAAACCATTCACTCAGTTGTCATTGATAACATAAAACTGAAAACCAAATATTGTCAATAAAAAACTTCTAGAATCTATCAAATATATAACGGTATCCTGTATCAACTAGGGTCACTACAGAGATTATTTCACTATCCACAAGTAACAGTTTATACGAGGGACATGCCTAGATAATTCTAATCGGTCTTGTTCATTGTCTTCATTTCAAGATAATAATTAGGCACTTCAAATTGCTTATTTGAACGTTTAATTATATTTGCTATATTTACATAATCGAAATGTGCTACTTTTCAAACACAATTTCATCATTTCATCGAATAAAAAAATCCACTCCATTATGGAAAATTTAAAATTTTGAAATCAACATCAACAACTGCTACAATCCAAAAGGATTAGAGAGAAGAAACTAATCTCTGAAATGATAACATACAGAAAAATAAAGTTAAATTCAGTCGTCGTAATTTAGAGGAAATGATAAGATTTCAGTTTACTATTGGCGTTGTATATTTTCATTTAAGATTTTCTTATTTTTTTTCGTTGATAATATATTATTGCATTGTGTATGATACGAATGTCTCGTAAAACACCACAAAAATCATATGAAAGATTCATACAGCATCTCATAAATAGCGCTCGAATTACACATACTGCGCATTTTTTCAGATTATTCATAATCATTTTCAGTATTACTATTATTTTTTTTTGCTGTGTAAGTTACGTGTTTTATTGTTTGAGTGTGAGAGTTACTCGTAGCCGTTGTTGTTCAACTTTGAAAAAGTTATGAGTTTGCGATGACTGTTTTCTATAAATGAGAATGTGTGATAGTATTATATTTCCATTCTTAAATGATACAGCGAGTCGAGACATTTTGTGATAAGGAAATAACCCCTGTCTTGTGTTCAATGGTAATGATGAAAACACAATGGGATGTATTTTAGATAGTTCAGCAGAAGCTTTTGAATTATGTTGTTTTTGAATTATAAGTAATTTTCTTAGATTGGCTTACAGTTCAAATGCCTCTTTCCTTAAAGATCCCTTGTGGGTTCCGTGATACGCCAGAAACTTCGCAGCTGGGAGCAAGGCTGCCAGCACAAAAAAAACCCTATCCTTTTAGCGAAACCCACACACTCCATTGTCAAAACTTCTCAACTATCAATCGACTCAGTAGTCTTTTTGAAGGACAAAATTTATTTCGCTGCAATCTCTTCGCCTTGGTTGACCAAATCAAGCAATTTGTTCCTACCTTTAAAATATTTTCATTCCAAGCTGAAAAACGAAATGCTTTCATCTCAATCGCTCTTCGCTAAGGTAGCAATGCGTCCACTTAAGTTTGCAGACTTAAATATCTCTACCTTAGCTCCCATGTACAAGAGGAACTCCTGAACCATGAGAATCCCGATACTATTTTCTTATCAGAAACCAAGTTCAAGCTCCGTCATCGTGTAGCCATGGATGACCACAAAATGATCCATCACGATACTTCTGAGCACAAGAGACTAGGAAACGCACTATTAGTTAATTAACGGATCAAAACACAACGGCATTTGATCTGAGGACTAAAAGCTACGGAAGTGATCAGCATTAATTTCCAATTAGGAAATGATAAAATAGTATTTGTGGGTACCTATGTCCATCATGGCTTCAGTGCTTCAGTGCTGATTCAGGACATCGACTGCATACTAGTGATGGGCGTTTCTGTTATTTTCAAAAAACGGAAACAAACTGTTTTTTTTTTTAAAATAACTGTTTTTTAAAACTGTTTGAAAAAAACAGTTTGAATTAACGAAAAGAAACAAATTTTATGCTGTACGGCAATAAAGGTTGGGTCGTACTAGGATTTTCACATACTAGGTACAACTAGTACGAGTACGAAAAAATACGTGTTCCAAATAACTGTTTGAAGTATGTACATATGTACATACAATGCATACGATTTGTAGTGATGTAATGAAACGGACTGATATGCCCTCCCCACCCTCCAGAAACAACGTTCCCAAGCTAGAGTAGTGATGGTGCAAGATGATTTTCAAAGAATACCGAGTCATCAAATTCAACCAATTTAATTTGTTTTTAATTTGATTATATGCAAAAAACACCCCCTGTATTCGTTCAAATCACCAAAGTAAAAAAAAATACTAAGATAGGACCAACTAATCCTGTTGTCATCTATATGACTTTTCAACGAGCGATCTCTGACACCAAACTTTTCCTGGCTAATCTAAAACAGTCGAATTTCCACTTCGCCTCACTGAAGCATGAAGTTTGTCGAAAATGTTATTAAGAAATGATAAAAACAATGTTTCGTTTATTAAACATGCAACCTCTTCTGTAAGGCTGGACATGAGTCCAGGGGCACCTTACCTCCCGCGGTCTCGTAAATTTTACAGCCCCGGTAAGGTTGGAGATACCCTCGTCGGGACCTGCAGTCACGAGGAGGGCCTCAGCACACCCGGAGACGCCAACTGGTGAACCAAAAAGGATCTCAGCCTTTTCTTCCTTGGCACTTTTAGTGCTACTTTTAGTTTTTCCGCCGGATTTCATTTTGCCGTATCTTCGAAACTAGGCCGTTTTTTCCCAGACTTCTATGGAAATTTCACCCGAAACAACTCAGAAAAGTCCCCGAATTCATGCACGAACAAAAAAATTTTGTTGAAAACATGGACGTTTTTGCCCAATTTCCCCTATAAAAAAATTTTAGGCCCTTGAAATATCACTATTGTACTGTTATTGTACTGTTGTATTGTATTGAAAAACGATTGGCTTTAGAAAAACTATTCGTTGTGGAATAGTTGGAATAATTGGTTTTAGAAATACTATTCGTTGTAGAAAAACGGTTCGTTTTAGAAATGCTGTTCGTTTTCGAAAAAAAAATTCGCTTTAGAAAAACTGTTTGTCGCTATTTTTTTTGCAGCCAAACGTTTTTTTCAAACTGTTTTTCGTTTCTGAGCCCATCACTACTGCATACTAACATCATCTTCACTTGGGTTGTTCATCCTCGAGGGTGATTTCAATTCTCGGTCGCAATTATGCGGCAACCGCATCTATAACGCCTACGGCGTGGCCATAAGGTAATGGCTGACGCAAAATCCAAGCCTTATTAAACCCATCTTTCCTCAGGAGCCTACTTGGACGATCTTTACCCATTATTGACTTCTTTCTTGTGTCCCCGAGCCTGGTTAGCTCTCTTCCATCCAACGCGAATGTGGTCTAGATTTTTTAACTGCAGAACCCGAACTATTCATCCCCTACAGTAAGATCAACTGGGACCAATTCACAACGGATGTTGCAATTCAAATTCAAAAGCTGGGCCTTGACTGGTCCCGAAATCTTTGCTCGCAGGAAATAGATGAGGCTCTCGACAGGCTTAACCAAATCATGTGCTCGGTTATTGATAGTCTAGCTATCCCGAAAAAATCCACACACTTGGCTTTCCGCCATCTATCGCGCGCACGATATCATTCAGCACCAGAATCGGCGGAAATCTTGCCAGTATCTACAACAGATACCTCAATATGGAAAATAAATCATATAAGTACACGTTTGCCCTGATTAAAGGCATTAAAATTCTCGTCATGGTCAAAACCATAGCCCATGTCAACATGAAATTCGAAGAACGACTCCAGGAATTTTACCTGGCAAACACTTGTTTCAGGAAATTAATAAAATCACAGGTCGTAAAGACTAACAAGTAATTTCACTTCTGTTCTACAAATCATTCAACAAATCTTCGTGAATAAGGGAGCTAAAAAGGATAACATATGCAGCTTTATCTTAAAAAGGCTCCCTACTTGCTTCTTTGGGTATCTCTCTGTTCTATTTAACTGCTGTATAAACAAAGGATATTTTCCCACTGCCTGGGAGCGTGCGAAAATACATATTTCCAATGCCAAAATCGGCAGGATCCTGCGATATCCTCAACGCGCGCCCGATGTCTCCCCTCTCATACTTGGGAAAACTACTTGAAAGGGTCATTCAAAACACCTAACTAACACAATAGATGTCAACCATATCATACCCGGGAGACAAATCGGCCTCAAAGCCTGCACTCTACAGTGGACGCGCTTATCGTTCTTAAAAGCACTGTTGAAGAAAGTATCCAAAACAAAAGGGTTTTGGGTGACTGTCTAATTGAGCTGCAGAAAGTCCTCGATGCCGTTTGGATTGAAGGACTCCTGTATAAAATGACCAATTTCGGTTTTCCAAAATGGTTAATCAAATTCGTAGATAATTTAGTGGCAGAAGGGTTTTGGCAGCTTCAATGGAGCTTTTTGTGACGAACTTTTAATCGAATCAGGTGTACTTCAAGACTCCAATCTCGGGCCAATTTTATTCAACGTTTTTACAGCAGATACCTCCGGAATCTCAAACGACTCTTTCACAGGTGTTTTTATTAATCTAAACAGAGACGATCTCCTCTTCGGGAGTTCATAGCATAACGCTTTGTAGCAACAGTGTTCCAAAGTGTGCTCTATCAAAAATCAAGACTCTTACTTCTCATCTGCTTTAATTAAGCAACAATGCAATTTGCCATGCCTCAGAGGACCCGAACCCTATCACTCAATCACTTCATCCAAGACCTGGATCTTAACGATCATTCCTTGACCTTATGAATAGCTCATAGGCAATCAGCCACTCACTCATCACATATATATCTCCCAGTGAACACTTCCACTGAAGAAATTCCTTAACACTGCATAGTAGCTCCAGTTAAAAACCTCCCAAATTGCTCAGCCGGAAATTTTCTAAATTATTCTCCGTTTCTAATTGTCAATTTTTAATGATTCTATTAATTTCCGAGATCTTTTCAATATTACTTTCAGGAATTATAATATCTAGAGACTTTTTCAAATTTTAATTTTTCAAGTTTATCACCCCTACGACAATTTTGCATCTGGCCTGAGGCACACCGTTGAAATTATTTCAATCATACCCGCAGATTAAAAAACAGTTAACCAACCCTACTCTATCAAATCCTCATTTAGGCAATAACCACCACTATATTACCTCGCTCTCACTACCACCTATTTCACCCTAATAATCATCAGTTCAAAAACAACTGTATAAATTTAGAGGACATACATATACATATCTGCTCCGTTCGTCCCTTCAACACCCACTTTAGACCGGTGCATTAAGCATAAAATCGACGCCAGCCGCATCCACCCAAAACCCGTGAGAAAGTCAATTGGAGAAACTTCATATGCATTTTTCCCCTAGAATTCGAAAATATCTATTTTACTGTGAAGCTATTTCAATTTTTCACTTTGGCGTTTGTCTGTTGGTTCACTGTACCCTTGAAAAATGAGTACGAATCCTTTTATGCTCAATAAAGTTGTGTAACGGTTTTCCTGTTTTAACACCCTATGGAATTTCATAAAATGAGGGAATAGTTGCACGCAACCCTCTTCTTCAATGATCTCTTCACTTCGTCATTGATGGACGGTTCGATGATGATGGGAAAGTTCCCGTCAATATTCGTATTGAGAAAAACATGCGGGTGAACTCTCGACTTCTACATAGGGGTGGTTTACATGAATTCAACGATAAATTTGGAACGATTGAGAGAAGAGTACGAAAATAGTGCGAAACAATAAAATTTTTGAGGATATTTAGAATTTAACTAATCAACTTTAAAGATAACGTACGCTATATTCCACTTCTGTACCTGAACAGAGTTAAATGAAAAACAATCTCAAAGATAAAATGAGCACATCGAGGTGGCCGCCATCAAAACACGCCATGTCCAGGAAATTAAAAAAACATTATGGTAATATTTTTTTACTTAGCTTCTCGCTATTTTATAAGATCAACTCCTTCCATGTTTTTGTTGTACGATCACTTTCGGTTTTGAAAGTGTTTCTCTTGTTTTTCTGTTTTGAGGAATTCATTGTCGTGGCTAGTACTCAGCATAACTATATCTGTCCATTTTAGAATCATTATTTTGTATCTGTACTTAGCAATGTGCTCAACTTTTTCAAAAGCTGAAATGTTTTTCCGCATTGTTCTTACAAAATCGATTTTTCTCCTGCGCATCTTACCTTCTACTCACATATGGTTACATGGTACGTATAAACAATTGAATTTATTGTTCCGAAATTCGATCGATTTTGATAAGTTTTTTACTGCACACTGTTATGAGAAAAGTAGAGGAAAAATTTCACCAACAATTGGAATCTTTTTCTGACATAGTTTTATAAAAAAAGAAGTCTACAAAATCTCGCGCTTTGAAAAATACTTCTTATATTATTCCATGCGAAATTAGTGAATAAATAAATATCTTATCTCTCGGTCTTCGGTGTCAGCCCACGCGAGAAATCTTGAACGCTGTTTGAAAGAAGCATTGTTTCAAAAAACTGTCAATCATACACTGCTTGTTTATTCTGCAATAATTCATAAAAAAAAAATTGTTATCTATAAATTTCTCAAAGTAAAAAATGCACATTTTTGTTTGGGCCCTTCAAATATAAGGCCAGATCGAGACAAAAATAGAAAAGGTGGTCGTAGATTACCTTCACTTTTCCATTCCCCTGATGTTGATTGAACTCTTGTTTCTATAACATCACCTGATTCCATATTATTCGGTCCATCCGTAAGAAAAGTGTTATTGCTTTCTTCTAAACTGCTATTGCTGCTTAGAATCTCCTTATAGCATGTAGCCAGGATATGGATAAGAACTACATACACTCCGTTACAAAGAGATGAGGCACCCCTATATTTTTCTAAATTTTCAGAAACTGTGAGAAACGGAAACCCCAAGGTACTTGTATTATTGAACTTCATTGAACTCAAAAATATTATTGAAATTTAAATGGAAAAGGCATTCCTTAATTCCTCCTTAATAAGTTTCTTAAGATGCTTGATAAATGGCTGCTACAAAAAGGTAGGACGTTGAATTACTAGAAATAAAAAGAATGGATATTTTGGTGCATATCTATTTTTTTTATTTTCAGTGATGAATTGATTTTCTCTTACTTTTTATCACTTCTATTACCTCTCTAGAAATTTTCGATTATATTAAGATCTAGCGACTTCGTTGGCCATAATACATTCATATTATGCTCCGCGAAATATTCCCTTACGATGTTCGCGCTATGTATCATGGAATTATCATGCTGAAAGAGAAACCCTTCATCAGAAATGATGATTCAAATTCCGAAATCGGAATTCATAAAATTTTCCGATTCGCCCATTATCGGAATTTCGCATTATGATCTATTCCGAAATCGGAATTTAATACCTGTTTTAAACTGCAGACAGCTTCACTCGAATGGGCTAAACCGTTTCCAAATTTTCAATATATTTCCAATCAAGTGTCAAAATAGCTATTTAAATTTAAAAAAGTGGCACGGAGTTTCAATATTTCTTGCTAAAATTGACTGTATGGCAGTTTATTTTGCTTTGCTTAAGTATGGTCAGTCGAAAATAACAAAAAATAAGGATTAAAATTTAATAAGTCGAAAAAGTCCAGTAGTTAAAGAGAATCTTATAAGATTGTAATATCACGAATTCTAAAATTGGTGGCAAAATTACGATTTATCACACACGGTGTCTACCAGTTACCCGAATTTCAGGTTTTACTTACGTATATCAATCGAACTGTGAAAACAAAGAAATTCGAAAATTAAAAATCCGCCAGAATCCGCCAAAAAATCCGACCACAAATGAGCTGTCGGACTAGACAACTCGCCTTCGGAATTTTCAATCCGAAGTTGGCGGATTCCCGTGCAAATAGCAAACAATAATACGAAAAGACGATATCGTATGAATTCCGATTTCGGATTTTAATTCATAGTAGGCCCCCTGGATCTCTTTATCTACTATTTAGTATAGCTCCTGCTTTTCATTTTATCCGAAAATTTCTGTTTGTCCGTTATTGGCGATTCCGGTCCAAGCCATAAATCCACCTCCGCCTATTTGACGTCAGATTTTTATCCAAGAATCTTTTCTCAAATTGTGGATATAATGGGACCAGCTTCTGCTGCGATTTTCCTGGCAGTGTTCGTCGAATTGAATGCGACTCCTAAAATTCCACACCATCCCCGTCGATTTAGACTACGTGGGCGTTCTTCATTTTCCCATAATTTTCAAGATCTATGTGAAGATTCATAACTAGACATCGAACCCCTTATAATAATGCAAGCGATTTTTGCCGCACTATACAAACTCACCAAAATCTAAAACTGCGAGATTTTAAAATCCCTTCTTTTTGTAGTACATTTTTTGCAATTTCGACACAATTTTTTCCTGTAACTCAAAATAATCTTAAATCTTTACAATTGAAACACTTCTTTCATATTTAAATAATCGCATGTATTCATTATCAAGTTGGTTTATTTTTAAATAATTTACAAAAAATAGTATAAATATATAAATTATTTCACTTCGTAATGCATTATAAAATCTAATCATACACAGAAAAAAATTAACACAATTTGTTTTCATCTTATTCTTCGTTTAATCAAGAGTTTTTTTATAATTTACTTCTCTGGGATATATCTCCTTGCCCCTATCCACATCAGACGAAACAGGGGGCAGGTGCAGTACTGTAATTTTTCAATTTTCAATAATCATGTTAGAAATATTATATACACGTACATATTTTTCTGATTTCCTCTCGTAGAAGCCAGGCAAAAATATAAATTTCAAACGAAAACAATTTCGATTCGATATGGAAAATGTGATTAATTTTTTCGGAGAAAATCTTGTCCTGAATTTTAAACTAAATACATATTCATAATAATTTTCGTTAATTTTTTTACGGGGATGATGTTATAATTCAGTTGTTTTATTTTCGTGACAAAAAGTTGTGTAAAATAATTGTTTGATTTTCAATTGTTTTGTTTTTGGGATGTGAAAATAATAGATACAAAATAGAGTACGTAATAAATTAGCAAAAAATACAATAGTGTTGAAATATAAAAAAATTAAATATTACATTATTATTATTATATAATGCAGGCTCACACAATATTCTGTCTTTTATATAAAGGTCTCTCATTTATTCTTTGTAGCTTGATATAGAATAATAATATTATTAAATCGATTATAATTTACATGTAAAGTTGTTGTTTTCTTCTCTTAGTGTCCTTACAAAACCTATTTAAGAAGGATAAAATAATATTTTTTTCAACTTATTTTCTGTAGTATGGTATAAGTTTTCTTAGAATATAACGAATATTTTATGCGTTTAATAAATCATTTTCAAAGAAACCGAAAGAAAGAGAGAAAATGAATGTAGCAATCAATAAATATTTCATTAAATTACTTGAGCGGATTGTTTTGTTGTTGTGCAGTTACATTGATTTCACAATTTTCGTGCATTTTGTTTTTTAAAGAAAAGGTATAAAAATATATAAATGTATGCAGCAAGTTTACTTAAAAAACTCATGCTCTCTTTGAATTTCTTTCACATTTTTATTGTTGTTAAATATTTTAATAAATATGAACTATATTTTAATATATAATAGTAGCAGCAGCAATCTACAAAAAAAGCTTTTACCAATTATTGTAATTCGAAAGAAAACCAAAATACGATATAGATTTATGAATTACTTATATAAATGTGTGTGTAAAACGTAAAAATTTCTATCAATATGAAAACAAAAATAAAATTGCAAAATATATCAAAAATAAAATGAAAGCAATTTTTTTTAAATTCTTATTGTAATTTCAAATCGGAAGACAAATCAATCAATCAACTTATAAACTAGATTATCTTTTATTTTATATCGAGAAATCCAAATCTTGTTTTCATCTTGCTTTTATAGTTTTCAATTTTAACTTTTGTGCAGCAGATTTTCATCAAAAGTTGTTATTCAAACATATAAATAATATTTAAATGGAATCAGAAAAAAAGTCAAAATTTGTTTTTTTCTTTAATTTTCGATGCAAGTTTTGTATTATATTTTATGTTTAAGAAGCTGGCAGCGCCAAGTCGGAAGAATTTTATATTGTGCAAACAAAAGGGAGAAATTATCGAATAATCCACACGATTGTTGGTATGTATGTATATAAAATAAATTAAAAGTAATAAGGCACTTGAGAAAATGTTTCCTTTGCTTGTAGATAATTATATAATGTATATTTTATTTAATAGACATTTGTTTTTTTTTTCGAATAATTACTTATATATTTTAAGTTATAAAAAATATCAAAATATCTAAATTGTATTTTTTTTCGTTTTGTTTTCAATTACATCAGAGAAACGACAGTAAAAATTTTGTGCGTTCGGTTTTCTAGGCTACTATTCTTGTTGTTTTTTTCCTTCTCATCTAACTAAATTTATTACCACACATGATATCACTAAATAATATATAATTACATGATAGAAAAATATAAACACGTGGAAAATTATAGATGAAAAAAATTTTCCTTTCATAAAAAATGTGTAAAAAACAGACGATAGTAATTGTTTTCGGTAGAAGGATTTGTTGTCGAAACAATGCAATAAAAGTCAACTCAAAATAGATTAAGTTACGGTTGCAATTAAAAATTGAATGAAAACGATATAGCCAATAGTTGTGCTACGTATCACGCTCTGCTATTTTTTTTTTTAGGTATTTTTTTAAGACACGTCTGGTTGTTGTTTTTATTTTAAGCCAGCAAAAAACGGAGCTGAGTAGATTTCATCTCCCTTGAGCCTGCTGTGGAATAAGCAATTCCGCTTTCACATTCAGGAATCATTTTCTGAGAGTTACATATATCAGGCCGGCAGGATCAAACCAAAGGACATAAATATAATCAAAGGTCGTTCCATTCGGCCAATTGCCGAGCAACACACTTTACTACTCTTTGAACTCTGGGAATATCAGGTGACTGTATGGAATTTACATTGAATGTAGGAGTCAAATCATCGATTCGCTCGGGAAAATTCAATACCTCTGATATTTCATAGAGTTCAGGAATATATTATTAGCGTGTCACTCGATCTGTCAACAGTACACACAGCTTAATCCACGAAACGTAGCAGACCGACTGCAAATCGCTTCAAATTTCAAAAACAAATCAGAAATGGTAGCAGCAGCAGAAATCGATTGAAAAATTGTACATAGTTCTATGTGCGATGAAAAATATATAAAAACCGAATAATTAAGGTTTAAAAAAAACAATATCACTGAGGCACATCCGATCGAATGGAAGAAATAAAGAAAATTTGTACAAACATTCTCAGTTGCGTGTTTCCTTAGTTCTATAATAGTTCGGGAAGCAGTCAATTTATGCCAATTTTAAGATATTTTAAAACGCAAGAGCAAATTAGCAGAGCATACGCAGATAATTTGCATGGTTAGAGCGCTCAACCGATTGCCAATAAATGACATAATGGTATTGTCAGCTTTAACTTTAAAACCTCATCATGATGGAAAAACGAAAACGAACTCGTGGCTTCTACTCGAGAAATCGATGGATGATAGTATACTACACACTACCGTAGGCTCTATTTACTGCCCAGGACAATCTTATTACCTAAAGCCCAGAACGTCTACGCATAGATTCAACAAATAGGTTAAATAGCGTCACTTTTCCTAAGGACGAATATTTAGTGGACGAGAAGTACCACCTTTCCTGCTTTTTTTTTCTATGGCCTATGGATACTATTCGAATGTTTTCGGAGATGCAAAGTTTGCATGCAGCTCGGTTTCTCATAGACCAAATGTTGTTTTTAGGTAAAACAATATTTACTGACAGAAGATGACCAGCCTTCCAGTTTCCAATTCAATCAGCGTCGAAGTAGGTTATAGTTTATAAAATCAATTGCATTCCATATTAAATATAATACATAAAAAAAATTTGCTTCCCAAAAACGATTCATACGATACGTTTAACGATTAAGATAGATTTGTTTGCTGGGTCGATAAAATTAGTAATATTAGAATGTTGGTATTTTTTGTGAATTTAACTCCAAGGTTTTTCTGAGAGTTATACCATGGGAGTTTTACTGATGACAAGTATAACTGCTCTCTTTCTCTCGACTGAGCGTCGCTTAGATGCTCAGATTGGTGAACGCATCAACAGTTGAGCTTAGACGATTGAAAACTGGTAAGCGCGCATCGACCTCGGAAGCATTGGTAGCGCCGGTAACGCTGACGTTGCTACTAGCAGACGTTACATTGTTATTACCATTATTATTATTAACAAGACTGGCTACACTACATTGCGGCGTGACTACGCTTTGTTGAGTTTGCGACTGCTGCTGGGACTGCAACTGGGTCTGGGACAGCTTGTTCTGAAGCTGAACAGAGCTTTGAGCTTGACTGGGATTGGATTGTTGGGCCGCGACTGTGGCCAATGGAGTGATCGGGGCAACCCCTCCCAAGGAGCTCGAGGACGAAGTTGACATTACTGATGAAGTGGACATCATCGAAGGCGAAACGCCACCACTCATTATTCCATGCGGTGGTGGAGATGGTGTGGTAACTGGAGAGTTGCCATGTGGACTAGCTGGTGGACTATTGAAATTGAATGCCCCCTGTGTTAGGCCCGAATTGGCCGGACTAACCTGATCAACGAATGGGAAACTGGCCATCGAATTGGTTGGGCTCAACGATACAGAGCCGGTCGGCGACGCACGATCTGATCCTGTCGACATGCTTAATGGTGGGCTCAAGGGCAATTGATGATGCATCAACCCAGATCCGTTATTCGCTCCATTTTGTTGAGCTTGAGCTGCAGCTGCTGCAACTGCAGCCGCTGTTAGACGTGTATAGGCGGCAGTATTCATACTGTTACGTTGAACGTTACGTGCTTCGTCAGCATTATGAACGAAGTGACAACGTGGCCCGTACGGGCAAAATCCAACGCTGTGGAATGTTCGGCAAAATTCGGTCTTGTATTTCGGATGACGTTGTAGCGTACGTAGCTCATGAGCACCATGTGCGAATTGACATTTTTCGCCGTACTTGCATTCGCCAGCTTCTTCGAATGGACGACACAATTCGGTTTTGTATCTGGAATGAAAAAAAATATGAAAATTTCGTTAGGATTCGAATGTGCAATGTTTTGGGGAATGGTTAGGAGTATACGTTAAATAAATTATGTGCAATTTTGTATGCGAAATTATGACTTGCAACCTGACAAATAAGTTTCGGAAATGAGTCTCTCGAACCGCCCGCGTTGTTTTTAATGTTTTTATTTATCTTAGCTTGGCAGCATTGTATGGTACAAAACGATCAAAAAGGGTCGCGTGAAGCAGTTGACGGTTTCCTTCGTTCTGGATGGAGTTAAACCCCAAATAAAGAGAAAAATGTCGATAAAGTCAAGCAAATAGTGTTCGATATTCGTCGTTTTAGTATCAGTGAGGTAGCTCGTGAAGTTTTTCGTGAATCGGCTTGGGCAAGAGATGCGTTGCAGCATGAATCGTTCCAAAAGACTTCAATTTACTTCAATAGCATTGTAATCGAGTGTATACATGCTAGAACGAGAGAGTTAAGACCCTTTATCCATC
This sequence comes from Nemotelus nigrinus, assembly GCA_947369275.1. NCBI lineage: Eukaryota > Metazoa > Arthropoda > Insecta > Diptera > Stratiomyidae > Nemotelus > Nemotelus nigrinus. The sequence continues at coordinate 139,339,535 of OX376373.1, forward strand.
GAACGCGTCATTGCGGTGATGAAATTTGGGTCTGTGAATAAGAAATGCAAACCAGCCAGCAATTATCGGACGGACTCTTGCCAAACAAGCCGAAAAAAAAATCAAGACAAATTCGGTTCAAAATTAAGGTTTCTCACTGTTTTTTTTTTTTTTTAAATATTCGATATTCTGTTCACTCAGGATTCCTTCTGAAGGGCCAAACAGCGATTAAACAATATTACTTGGGTGTTGTGAGGGGTTTGCGAGTGAGCTTTCGTGAAAAATTCTAGATCTTTAGAAGAACTATTATTGGATTTTGCAACATGAAAGTTATTGTTACCGATTTTAAGAAGAAAATTGCCACGAATATAATCGAATAACCACCTTATTCACCAGAATTGGCTCAGTTTTAATTCCATTAACGATATTAAGACTAAACCACTGAACGAACTCAAAGCAATCCCGGAATATGACTATGATATGAAGTGTATTGCTTCAAATGGAGCCTATTTTGAAGGAAATTCAATAGATTTCGATGAATAATTGCTTTTTAGAGTTTTATTTGATCACCCCCTAAACTTTCAGAATGTATTGATGTGGTAAAACGAACGTCTAATTTGAAGAGCAACTAGTTCGAATTGGAGTTCAAAAGGGTTGCGTTACTTCATGGGCGTGCAATGGACTGAAATAAAGGGGGCAAATGCCCGAATTCGGCCCACTTTCCGTAATTTTCAGTAAAGTTTTGTGAAGCCACAGTAAAGGTGAAATACGGGCGTAAAGTACATCAGCGAAAACTCCAAGATTAGTTACAAAATAGTGGAAGAGGGCAGTCGCACGCCACTGCATTACTTTAAAAATCTCATCTTTTACAGGGAAAGTGTCTAAAATTTACTAGTTGTCTGGGAAGCACTATGAAACACTTGCCCGAGGGTATAATGATAAAAATGGACTGTGCGTGCTGATAGAGTGGAAGGAAGAAGGAAAGAGAAAAAAAATAGATATCGCAACTTACCTCGAAGTATTAACCTGTGGCGCAAGCGGTTCAGATTGTGTTCGTTCCAATTTACGATGTCCTAGGTCAATCAATGTATTCATCAGTGTGTTCATTACATTCGTATTAACGGCACCGCCCTGAGGATGCGATACGGCTCGCGACAAAGCGTTGTGCAGTAATTTTTGCTGTTGCTCCTGTTGTTGCTGTGCTACAACCGCATTAATATGCTGCTGGAGAAGAGCTGGTGTTGTCGATGCAACAGCAGCAGCTACAGCCGATTGATAGTTATTATTTAACAAATTGGCATTCACACTAGCAGCATTCAGGTTAGCAGCCGATGTGCCATTAGTTAGACCATTCAACTGACGTTGTACCTGATGTTGTTGCTGTTGCAGTTGTTGTTGGCTAATGTGATGATTGTTTGCAGCAGCATTAATTGCCGACTGGTTTGCGGCAACCGTATTGCCACCATTGGCCAAGAGATTTTGCATCGATGAACCGATCACATTGGATAGCAATTGAGAATTTGTCGTTGCATTATTAATTGCTGCTGCATTTTGACTAATGCTATTTAGATTGTTAAGTGTAGTGTTCAATAAATTATTAACATGTGAGGTATTTGTATTTGTTGTTGCACCGGTGGCATTGCCTGTCTGTTGTTGTTGCTGTTGTTGCGGTAGATGAACAATTCCCCGGGATGAGGTTTGATTCTGAAAAGGAAAAAAAATCATATTAGATTGGTAAACTTGAAAATTTATAAAAAAAAGTGTTGAAAAAATGGTAAGCAGAATTTGGTATTTTATAATATAGCGGCTTGTAAAATAAGGTAACAGTTAAATGGAATTTTGATCCAACAATCGAACATTTTGCGAAGCTATTCTCGAACTTTTATCAAGGGATAAATTTTGGAACAGTTAATATAGTGCTGTACAATTTTTCGATTTAAACTCACACTATAAACATAATTTACCCGTCGCCTTTTCGTCTTATTAAAGAAACCACTTCTGCTTCGAACATTATGCAAGCTGCCGTCGTTATAATACCCATTATGAATCCAGTTGCCATTTGTATAGTCGTTGGCAGCTAATATGGCAGCCGCCGCAGCAGCTGCTGCATTTTCTTTACTCATAGTCGTAAGCGAACTCGTAACTGACGGGTTGTTTCCAACGCGCAGAAACATGTCACATAATTTGTTTTGGTCGCAGTACATATTAACCGCCATGTTCTGCTGGAAACGGATATTGTCACCTGTTTCAAACCCGCCTATCTGGATAAGAGAGATGTTATGGTCAGTTTTTTTTTCAGAGGTAGGGTGATCGCAGCTTTTAAACGTATTTTAAACGGGATAAACCCTCAAAATTTGACATATTTTGGCAAATTTTACACGTTCCAAAAACAAAGGCAGGTGTTATTGGAATTCTAGAACGTGCTGTACAATCTGACTTTATTGTCAAGAGACTATCCTCTGACAGAAATTTTTGACGATAGTGCTGAAGCATAGCATCTGGAACGCGTCAGCCAAATTTTGGCAGCAGTGTGAGACTACAACACGTTCTAAAATTTTGTAAATGAAATTTTACCTTGACTGCACTACACACTTCCTACTTGCTTGAAGTCTTCTTCTTATATACTCTATATATAAGTTACTTTTTAAGCTATCCTTATATACGATGCGTATAATTCGGTCGTTTGTTTTTTTTTTTGACAAAATTCACACCGAGGTTTTATGCAGCAAGATTTATACAATTTATCCGCTACTTTTCAAAAGTAATGCCAATTTGATTATTTTGGTCTTAAAGATTGTTATTTAGCCGCTGACTTCGTTTGAAATTATAGCTTCTAAACGACTAATGATAGATTGTTGACTTGCTCTTCAACTCTGACCCTCGTTAAGAATAGGTTAAAAACAGCCTTTCTTAGAGAAAAACTGACGGCACAGTTTAAAAAAAAAACTGAATCGAAAATAAAAGATCTCAGTTCGATTTCGTCAATGTCTCCTATATCATAACACTTCACGGTTTTTTAATGGTGAGCACAAACACTTTCTCGGTTCTTTTTGGGTTGGTTGCCAAAAACGTAGATTTGTAGGAATTGCTATCTCTGGTTGCCAAAAATTTGAATTTCCCACCAGGATTTGAAACAGCACAACGGGGGTCAATTCCAGATGAATTGATGATCTCGAATATCCTTTTGCGAATTGTCCTCCCGATTTTCAAGCTCCAAAAAATAGCGTCAAAATCCGAAATGAAGCCGGTTGATTTGAAGACTCCAAAAAAAAAAAAAAATTATAACTTGCAATGGGGACGATGAAAATTGACGATAATTGTAGATGTGGTACACAACACGCCACCGTTTTTTAAAATTCCAACATATGAAGAAACATTAACGACTTGGTCCTTAGATGATGGTTGGATAAAAGAGAAAATTCAAAATACAGAATTGGATGAATTGAATTGAGAGAGACGTTTTTTAGGCAATTATTATGTTTAAAATTTAAAATTCAGTTTCGGGGTTTCCGGAAAATTAAAAAGAGCAAAAAAAATGAAAGATGAAACGCACAAAAGCTAAAAATTATTAAAAACAAATGATACCGAGCTGAGACATGACGATAAACTGCCAAGGTTCTATAAAAATATCAATGCTTTCTCGGATTCGATTCATTCGAAGGATTTTTTCGGGCGACAGTCGTCGAAAGTTGAGTTTGCGATGAAAAATCAAAATTTGTTTGGCAGTTGATTTACAGTGTATTTTTTTCGGGGATGTTGTTTGTGAGTGGGTGTGGGGTGGGATGAATTAATTTTCAATTAGGCGATATTTTATTGGAAGTAGTGATGTTTTTACCCCAATTGAAATTCAAGAGTTTTGGAAGAGATAAAAGAGATATGCCAACTTGTTGAATTGAGGTTGAATTAATAATTTTTATTATAGCAGTGGCGTGCGAAAACGGGGTCGATTTCCACTTTAGTCGCATATCTAATCTTGACATTTGTTTTTATGCATTTCACCCCGCACTACACTTTTACTAAGATTTTACAGTACTTCACTGAAAATCAAGGAAAATTTGTGACGCGTTTGGATGTCTGGCCCCTTTATTTCAAAATCCTGTCCACGCCAATGACCAGAAGCTCAAATTGTTTGTTGGCGATTGATATGAGCGTGCAGGAGTGCGCAAAGGAGTGACAAGGGCAGCGAAATATTCTAGCGATTTGTCCAGATTTCAGAAGCCCGTGACATGACACCCCTGACATCAACATTTTTGTCTATTTTTCTAGATTGTTGCGAAATATTGCTGGTATGTTTGGGAGTATGGTTACACCAACCACGGCCATTTTGCGTCTTCTTTATTACAAAAACTAGATTTAGTTAAACAAACTAAGCACGAAAATATCGACGTTTTCCCTTATTTATTTCGATTGGTTTTCCAATTCACACTTATTGCATCAAGCCTTTTCATACTCTATGACTGTAGTAATTTTTCGATTGGCAGAAAACATTCCATCATCACATATTTAGAGAAAAAACATCACAAACAACAAATTGCTTCATGTCAACCTTATCCTTATCATTAACATGCATATATCAAAACATAACAACAACTAGCCTCAATCATTTTTTTTTGCACTCTGTATTGCGAGAAAAACACAACTGTGACGGTGAAAAGAGAGACGAAAAAAACAGGCGTGGAAAATAACAAGATATGAATGATGAATTTATAGCATCGTAATTATGAAATTATAGTTCAATTGCCCTTGAAGAACTTATTTGTGTATTTTACAAGCTATGTCGTTTTAATGGTAATTGCTAGTTTGACTGGATTGAATGTGGTCGTCGTCGTTTTATGCAAAACGATAGGTGAATGTGTGTACACGATTTGTATAAAAATTGTAAATATTGAAATGTAGATTTTATACAAAGATCGAAATGAGGTTATGAATATGAAATGATGTTGATTGGAAATTAACAAAAATAATATAACTGGTTGGTTTAAATTAACTAGCCATGTAATGGAGATAAATATATGCGAATTATGCAAAATTGATGGAAGCGAGTTCCTCTGAATGGTTGTGGTTTCGCAACATTAAATATAATTTCAAATTAGGATAGTGTTTTCTTCGAACAAAAAACTTGAAAAAGCAAAGGAGAGGTTTCTAGCCGAGTAAAAAAAAAATACTAAACAACAACGTCAAATATAATTTAGGGGAAAACGTGAATTTCAATCGGGGAAAAAAACAACAATTTGAATCGAGGAATAGCGTCAATTTGAACCGGAAAAAAACGTCTTTGATTATATGATCATAAATCCCATCGTTTCCTCGATGCTATGCATCTTAATGATGCCATTTTTTGTAATCCTACGGAGATTTGTCAGCTTTTTGTTAAACACTTTTCCTCATTCTTTTCCAAGCAATCTCCAGTCTTTCCTTATAATTCCCCGCTGGCAATTTCTTCTCCTTTTGCTTCCATCCAAACATATTTTTTAGAAATCGAGTTTATACTAAATTCACTTAGCATAAATGTCGGCATCTTGAATTTTGTGGCTGAGACACTCTTCCTATCACTGTGGGTTCCTTTGTCCATCATTTTCATACTTAGCTTCACCTTTGGTGCCTTCTTGTTCCTATGGAAGTCTGTTCATATCTTGCCGATACACAAACCTGATCCACTTCTATCTACCGGCCTTTTGCTTTTCTTCCTGGTTGGGTAAAGTGAGAAAGTTGGGCCCTTTTTCGCTCCTGAGCAACATGGACTCATCAACGGGCATCTTCCACATTCAACCTCATAACTTGCTCCAACTTAGTTGCTTCTGCTTTGGATCAACAAAAACAAGTTAATGTCGTTTACACCGATTTTTCAAAAACAATCGGGTCCTGTTGATCGCAATCTTCTTGTCTCGAAGTTCGAGCGCTTTGGTATTTCTAATTCTCTTCTATCTTCTTATTTTTCAGTTCGTATTTGTACCGTAATTGTACTTTCCTCTTCTCTTCCCTATTCTGTTCTCGATATGGAGTTCCGCAGGGTTCGTTTCTCGGTCCTTTTTTACACCATGTCTTTATCAACGACCGTCTCAACGTTATTCATTCGTCCTGTCTTCTCTTTGTTGATAATTTCAAAGCGTTCAGGATAATTGAATCTCTCAAAACACCAACGTTTTACACCAAGGATGAATCGGAGACGAGCTACATGCTGTGATTTAAACCAGACAGTGATGCGTTTCTCAGATAAATTGGTCAGTGATAGAAGTCGTATAGTGCCATCAACTTAGCTAAGACACACACCATTGCTCGGTGTAAATCATAGCAGCTCATCTTTGGTCACGCCTTGATATAATTAACGACGTTTTGTTCTTTACAGCTTGTTGAAAAATGCTAATTTGAATTGAAAAAGTTAATTTGAGTTGAAGATCATTAATTTTAGCTGATGAATGCCAATATAAACAGAAAACCGTCAATTTAAACAGGAAAATGTTTGGTTTGAAAATCATCCACTTGATTTACAAACCTTGATTTGATTCGAAAAAGTTTTAAAACACTAATTTGGCTCAGAATGACAGATCCAGTTTATTTTTCGTCTAAAACATATTTATAGCTATATTAAGGACATCACAAAATTAAGCAAAGTTAATAACAGCATTCGATTTGAAGGACTGTCTTTTCTCAAGCAATTTCAGCTTAATTTAAATTGGTGAACTACATGCAAGTATTTATAAAATTCTGCTCAACATCCGAAAAACATCGATGGTCTACTAGCCTAATCCCCAATGAATTTATGGATTATATCATTTATTAATTCACTAATTCCATTTCTTATCTTAGTCGTCATTTTTTATGTTAGCTTATCAACGAAGATAATCATAGATCAATAAAATTTATTCATTATGATTCATAGCACACCACCATTGCATCATCATCTGATTATCAGAGCAAATTTCATAAGATATACAAATATTCATAAATGTATTATGCTATTTCATAACTTCCATTCATTTTTTACAATGCATAGAGAGAGAGAGTAATTCATTAAATATGCACTTACGTTGTTATCGAGTCAGTTCAAGTTTGAAATCGTATACTATTTGAAATTTCACGGTATAGTTATTGCATGCATAAAAAAATGCGCCATGAAATATTTTCTCCGACTGCATAATAAAATGCAAATTAAGTACTACGAATAAGTTATCACAATCGATTTGATATGGTTTTGGTGAAGGTGTAAATAATAACTGTATAAGGAATTTTTCAAAAGATACAAATTAGAGCATGTATTTGCACAAGAATTTTGCGATAAAGATTGGGATTGGTGGAGATAATGTTTTACGGACGATTTGATGAATCCATGTTTGGTATTTGGCAGGTAGGTTTGATAGTTGACTGACGTTTGACAGTTGTTTGACGTTTGTAGATTTCTCAATATCTTGCTCTTTTCATTTTTTTTGTGTGGAACTAGTTTGGATTATCGAGTAATAGAGTTTACACATACGTCCATGCGTTGAAACCGGGTTTTTAGCAGTTGGGAGTTAAGTGGAAGTGCAAATCAACGTATTCGCGTTCTTCCACTTCACTCCTGCCTTCTAAAAAAAAAACCCATTTAAAACGCATGGACGCAGGTCTAAACAGGGCCTAATAGGTCAGATTGTAATGAATAGTTTTAGGTCGTCAGCATATAGGAGGGAAATAGATGAAATAATTGGTGGAAAATCATGAATGAAAAGAGTAAGCAGCAGAGGGCCGAGTATGGAACCTTGCGGAACACCGGAAAGAGATAAAAAGGATAAGAAGACGAACCATTTAAGACAACTTTACAAGTGCGACTAACGATAAATGATGCGAACCAGGACAAGAGAGGGCCGGATATACCGAATGAACTGAGTTTTTGAAGCTGAACGAAGTGATTAACCTTGTAAAAGTCTTTCGGAAAGTCAGTGTAAATTACGTCGACTTGTTGTCCGGCGTCTAGTGTAGAGGCCACAAAATTCACGAATTCAACTAAATTAGGCGCATTTGGGCGACCCTTAATAAAACCATGCTGGTCCTTGGAAACTTGATTCCCAACAGCACAGTAGACTCTATTGTCAGCGATCGTTTCCAAAAGATTGGGAATGTAGGATAGGCGGGGCATTGGTATATAGAGAGATATATAATTCGAAACATTTTCAAAGTCACCTGGCTTTAATGTTAGGAACACATTAAAAGTTTTCCAAATCAAAGGAAAAAAACACCCAAGGAGTGTTTACCCATGCATCCATACGATCAAACTGGTTTTTTAGAAGGCAATAGTAGAGTGGAAGAGGGTGGGTACGTTAAATTGTACTTCTACTTCACTCCAATCTTCTAAGAAACCGATTTGATCACATGGACGTATAGATTCATGTGTAAAAAGAGCCCAAGATAAGCTACGATTGAAGAGTGTGAACAAGGAAACACATAGCGAAGAAGAAAGAGGCTTTACCAAACATTTGGTAAACCATTCGATCGACTGCTGCCGCAAGAATCTAAAAAGGATATTAATGTTTTTGAGCTTCAAGAATGTTAATCATTAGAAGATCAACAGGAGGAAATTCTCGTGGGCCTAAACTATTTGAGGGATTGTAAGTGGAAGCAAAAGAGGAATGGAAGAAGTCGGCAGACATATTACACATATCTTGGAGGCACCTTCAAACATCACTGTTTCGGGGTATTGTGTTGCTGTTTTTAGGAATCGAATGTAAGACCAAAAGGGTTAGAATTGTTGGAAAGGAACGATGACTCTATTTTGACGAAGTAGTTGCGCTTGACCTCAATTATTATCTCTTTCCCGAATTGAGCGTAACTTGCGTCAAATGTACGAGAGCGAGGAAAATCGTCACGTGCCTTGTCTTTATTGAAAAAAGGATTGCAAACAGCAACCGAAAACCAGAGAGGATGGTTTCGACGTGAACGAGTTAGGGATGTAAGGTTGGAAATGAGAGTATTAGGGTAAAATAAAAGGAACTAAAGGCCTAATTAATGTCAAGATTGCGAAAAAAGAAAGAAAACCAGTTGATGCATTTGAGCTGCTATGCGCTCATAATCACATTTGAAAAGGGTTGAGCCGAGGTTTCGCAGGGTCGTTTTTTTTTGTGAATCCTGACAAAGTTTAAAAACTAAAGAAAGTGGGGGATGATGAGGGTCGACATAGAAATAGGAAGATAATGAAGATGAGAAAAGAGAAGTATGGTCTGGAAGAGTATTTGATATTTGATATTGATATTAAGTATATTGTTGTATTGGGATAAGGAACATGCAGAAAGAAAAAAAGAGAGGAAAATGGAAACCGCACTTGTAGAGAATTTTTTCGGCGGCGATTTCGTTTTTCAAATGACTTAACTAAGACGACCAGAAGATTTGATTGCAAAATTTTCTCTCACTACAGCAGTCAATTTTTGCCCAAAAATTGTTTACCCGAGAAGTTAGGGAACAGACCCGGGAGAACTGTATATGTTCATATCAAATATTAAGTAAATAGTTATATTTTAACAAATATTTCAAAAAAAAAAAAATACATTTCCAAATGAAAAAATATCAGATTTTTAATCCAACAATATATCATGGGAAAAAATCTCTTCAAAAAAAATAACAATCTACCTAAATCATAATGCATATTACACAAAAATTACTAAGCACGAAAACAAAAAAAAAAACCTGGACAACTGCCGTGACCGATGTATAATACTTACATCGGTTACGAATTATCTCATCTCTAAGTTTTTTTCTATACTTCTTCACTGACTATGTTTTCTTATCGTTGTTGTTGTTTTCTGCTTCTTCTTTTTCTTTCGTTACCGGTTAATTAAAATTTCAAGTTGTGCTGGTTCTTATATTTTGTCTGTAAATGATGACGACCATATTGGTTTGATGGAGTAGGGGAGATGGAGGGGAGGGGGTCTGCTAGTATCTTCATGTTCATCAATGTCTGCATCGTCCATAAGAAAGTGAAAGGGCCTTGGACTTGATTACAACATAGGCTCACCAATTATAAGGGGACAAAAAAAACTAGTAGAGTGCGGTAGTAGTAATAAGTACAAAATTTGAATTTCCGAACACACAGACATAAGTTTGTTGCAATTGGGATGAATTGTTTAAGATAATTGTAAAGATAGAGTTGAGACGGTATTATTGGTGATGTGTAATTATGAGTAATTTTGGGATTTGACGCGATGACAATGGAGCCGGAAGTTTTCGTGATATGATGTCGTTTTTTTTCACCACACTAAATTATTGTTTGTGTAAATATAATTGCTTGGAGTTACATGATCGGTGAAGGGGAAAATTATACAAGTGATGGATTGATGATTTTATTTGAGGACGTTGTTTGAGCGCTGGTTAACTGAACATAGTCTGAAAATTAACGCCAGCGGTTGAAGCCGATACCAGTTGAGATTTATTTCTAGTTTAAATAACATTTATCCGATGATTTCTTGGATGAAATTGATAAACCGTCCAAAAGCTGATTAAAAACCACAGTATTGCAGCATTAAAAAAAGCAATATGCAAACAACATTTGGTAGTGGAATTACATTTCACTAATTACAAAATCACCTTGTCACATCCAACACTCATTACCTTTTCTAATCAGCTGATTACTAGCGACTAGCGAATGTTCAACTTTATGACTTCTTTTGTTACCCCAAGGGTTTTTGAAATTTAAACACTACAACAAAGACAAATAAACCAACAGCACAACTGACTCCATTAAAAAACGAAATCCAAACATACGAAATAACAATTTCACTACCTCTGCTCTGCTGTCAAACAACTAGCTACCATGAGTCGTGTGTTAAATTAGTCTATGAATATATTGCCAATTCTTACTCATCATCACAACCACCAGTGCACCATCGTTGGGCGCTAAATTAATATTATTGTTTTTGATTGAGTAACGATAGAAAACAAGTAGCAAGCTCACCATCGAATTGACAAGCAGCTGAAAGTCGTCTTTTGTGCAATATACTATTGATGGAAAAGTTCAAATACATTAAACATTGTTTGCATCGCGTCATCTGACAACATAACGAGAAGAAATAATAGGTATATCAATCGCATAAATATTTAGACATACAAAAGGCAAGAAATCTGCTACTTGAGTACTGCCCTCCGAATAGTACAGTAAATCTGTCGAAAAAAAAATCGATTTACGGAAATTAGTGCCTAGGACGTGAATCTTCTTTTATTCGATGACAAATGAGATTTACTAAGCAACCATGGGGGTGGACCAGTTCAACCCTTAGCGGTCTTTTGAAAAACTCAAAAAAACAACCAAAAAATTTTTGAAATGCGTTTATCTCGTTTTCTATGCATTTCACAGAAAAATCGATTGATGATAAAATGTAGAGGACATTAAAATCTACAATTTATGTCATTGGAGCAATGCTGTACAACAAAAAATGCACACGGTAGGTGGCGCCAAAGTATCCAAAAAAGTGTTTTTCCACTTTTTCGCCCTGAAAATATTATTTTAACGCAAAAATGTAAATGCAAAAGTTGTTCCTTACATTTTTATCAACAACTTTTATTTAAACATTTTTTATATACGACTTACCGTTTCAAAGTTACAGTGCAATATAGCGCAGCGTATACAGCACCGTGCTGTTAATGGTATGTAATTTCGTCGTACCTACTGTGACTTTCTCCGGCGACGTTGGCATAGTTCTAAGAAAAGGGACTATCCGACCATCTGCCCTATTGACTAAGGAGCGTACATTTTTCAGTTGCCATGTGAGTTTCGGAGAGTAGAGACAGCAAAACTTAGCTCTCTAAAAATGAGTGATAATGTGTCGATTTGTTTCGTTTGTGGCGAAAGTGTTTTAAATAACGTCCGTCACGTGGGTGTAGAGGCTCGGAAAACATTAATAAAAGCAGCAATAGTTAGACGTGATACTAAAAACCTGGAATGGCTCGACGACAACAGCATCCCAGTTCCAGACCTTCACAGCAGTTGCTACCGCAAATACAGCAATTACGAACGCGCTGCTAAACAGATTCAAAAACACCAAAAACAACAAGAGTTGTCAAGGTATTTTGTCAATAATTTTTATTGTAGTTTCTCTTTTGATTTGGAAGATTTTACTTTTGTTTATATTATCGAAATCGGACCTTCCCCCCTCCCTATAGTGCGTAATAACATTTCACCCTCTTGATATAAAAAACATATATTTATCACATAATATAGGATATTATATACAGTTTGGATCAAGGCATCTCATCGATTGTTTAGCTGCAATTGGTTTGTCGTCTTCTTACTCAGAAATTAAACGTATACCAACATTTGCACAGAATTCCTAATAATTGATAATTGCTTGTCAGTAACTGAATAAAATTGTTAAAATGTTATAAATAAAAAAAAATAATAAATCTTGATTAAAACGTGTACCTCCGATGTGCACTCATTGCGTGCAACCGTATTATTGGAATTTTCGTACTTTTGCAAGCTGCAGCTTTGAAACGGTAAGTCGTATAAAAAAAATGTTTAAATAAAAATTGTTGATAAAAATGTAAGGAACAACTTTTGCATTTACATTTTTGCGTTAAAATAATATTTTCAGGACGAAAAAGTGGAAAAACACTTTTTTGGATACTTTGGCGCCACCTACCGTGTGCATTTTTTGTTGTACAGCATTGCTCCAATGACATAAATTGTAGATTTTAACGTCCTCTACATTTTATCATCAATCGATTTTTCTGTGAAATGCATAGCAAACGAGATAAACGCATTTCAAAAATTTTTTGGCTGTTTTTTTGAGTTTTTCAAAAGACCGCTAAGGGTTGAACTGGTCCACCCCCGTGGTTGCTTAGTAAATCTCATTTGTCATCGAATAAAAAAAGATTTACGTCCTAGGCACTAATTTCCGACCTCAACCTGCAGATTGACTGTACTAGAAGGCAAGCAGCATCAGAGTCTTTACGTCATTAGAACTAGTGTGTTTTGACAATAACGAACAGAGTATGTATGTATGCAGGTTATTTCAAATTTTGAACGATAAATTGAATGAAAGAAAATGTCAATTAAATTGATGTTGTTCTAGTTTTACACGGTTTCGCTGAAGATAGATCGATATTGTTGGTAGAGTAGTCATTGTTAATGTGATTGAATCGATGATTTTGGAAGTCAATTGAATTACCGATGAATAATATTCGTTTTCAACAGGTATTTTTGTTACTGTTTTTTTTATAATAGACCAATCCTGAAATAATAGCTACGCTAAATCAATATAAATAAAATAAATATGACAAAATAATAATAAAAATAATAATAAAAATAATAATAAAAATGATAAAAACACGAAACATAATGGAATGAATACAAAAATATAACAAAATAATTAAACAAAAAAACAAAGAATAAATAAAAAAACACCAAAGAATAAATAAAAAACCAAAGAATAAATAAAAAAATACCAAATAATAAATAAAAAAAAATCAAAGAATATACATAAAATAGAACAGAATCAATAACAAATAAGGAAAAATAAGCAACAAATAAGGAGAAACAAGCAACAAATAAGGAGGAATAAATAACAAATATATAACCGAAAGAAAAACATATATATAACAAAAAATATGAAAAATAAAGTGGAATGGATAATATGACCTAATAAATAAAAAAAAAGTTTACGGAACTAATAAAATATATTACGAAAGAGTTATAAAATATAAAACGAAGAGGGATATGAGACTCATAATGAGAGAATAATTGAATGGAAATTTAAAAGTAATCAGCTGCAATAGATTAGAGGCGCTGATATGGTTATTGAGCACTTTATCAAGAAAGATGCCAGCAGCACACATCCTTGCCTCTAGCTCTCTCAGGCTTGCCAAACTATCTGCATTAGATTCATCATAAAATTGAGCAGGCAGGAAACGGATGAACTAGTGCTCGACACTTTCTAGCGAAGCACGTAACGTGAATTGATGTCATCATACACCGCTGCCATCAACAAAAAGTATAAATTCTAATAAGCCATTCCCATATCATTGATGAATAACAGAAAAAAACCATTGTCCCAAATGCGAACCCTGAGGAACGCCGGAGAAAATAGAGAAAATTTGAGAAACAATGTCCTTAAAATCTACAATTTTGGTAGTTTTATTCAGGATATAATTTAAAAATTGGAAGTAGGGTATTGCGTTTAAACATATGAAAGAGAAAATACGCTAATAATGATTTATCAAAGATTATAATAAGACGCACCGTGAGGAAAATAGGAGGTAGTCCATTAGCTGACTTGAAGACATCAAGTAATTTCAATTTAGTGTTTATCGACTCGAAACAACAGTTTACCTTTAGCAGAAAGAGGTGTAACAGACCTCGCATGACATGAGGTTAAATATAGATTTGTTTGACAGACAGAGGAAAAATTACCCGAGAGTGAATGCCGGAATGTAGCCGGCTGGATGGTTGTAATATATACATAGATCGAAGTATTGTACCCTAGAATACCATAGAGGATATAATAGAGTGTGTATTGAACACGATAATGGATTATGTTTGCTAAGAGTATTATTAAGACTGAAATAAAAAGAGTACACTGGTTCACCAATTGGTATATTGTGAGTATATGTCGGAATGAATAAAAAAAACTAGGACGAAATAAGTAAAAAAATAGGACGGAATGAATATATGAAAAATATATAATATAAAATGGGAAGGATAATAGCATTTAACTGTTGATGCCATCTCAGTAGTAGTAGCAAGAGCTTAACAGGCATGAAACAATGCCAAATAGGTTGTTTCGCTGGTGACGCTAGATGTACAAAAAAGGCGAGGTGGGCAGACGTGATTTTGACCCTGCAGCATAGCTTCTGCATAACTGACAACTTGTTGGTCATGTTGCGGGACTATCTTAGGGTCCGATGGCTGCTGCTCGACATCGACGGTACATCAACTCAGAGGTAGGACACACTTCGGTTCGTCTAATTCAAGCTTGACCAAGTCATTGCAAGGGTGGAACGGTGAATGACCGTCATATCGTCATGCTGAACTTCGCAGAGGTCCAGACTAGTAAGTCGGTAAAGTAGTTGTATGTGACTTTGGACAGTGACCTACTTGGGGTCACTTATGTAAAGTATGTGATTGGGTTCTGTGAGCAATCGGCTTGCTGAGCAGTGATGGCCTCGATTGATTGCGACCACCAACTCCAGCTTTACAAGGAGGAAATTTGGTCGGACGCCCTCCAAAGGATAAAGTTTAGCGTGAGAATCGCCAGCGACCAGTGTAGAAATACTCTTGCTTATCGCCAGATGCTAGCGCACGGTATCGGAACTTGCCGCGATGGTGGTATTGGGAGTAAAGCCAGTAGATCTACTTATGCGAAAATGTAGAGAAGGGTACCTCACCCGATGCAATAGGATCGCACATGTACGTGCACTTTCCAAATTTCGTAGCAAGGTTGGAGTACAAGCAACAAAGGACGTTGGATGGCGAAACTGATAGATCTTCTGAGAGATTGATAGTTCTTCTGGACCCATGGGTCAGCCGTGGCTGCAGAGAAACGAACTTCTACCTGCACCAATTTCCAACCGGGAACTAATTTCAGAAAGTGCACCGTACTGTTGATACTGTGTGGATGAGACCAATGTTGCTTACCATACATTTTTATGCGTGCGATCGGTTTGCAATTTCAAGGAACAACCGCGTGCCCACCCATTGGCTTGTAATACTGAGCACATAGCACGAAGAGAGCTGTGCGCTTAGCACGAAGAGGGACCCATAAGCCGCGATAGCTGCTAAAGTAACTGGACACAATAGGCAGATTTATATTTAGAAAGTAAAACTTACATAACAATCCTTTTGAGGACCTAGGCATGTATTTGGAAATTTTACTTTTGCCATACACAAAAAATATGATGAAACACATAAAGAAGCGCGAAAAACTAAGAAAAAAAAAACAAAAACTAAGAATATAGGACGAAAAAAATAAGAATACATATAAGACAAAAAATCAGAATATAGGACAAAATATAAGAATATAGGACAGAAAGATAAGAATATAGGACAAAACAAATTAAACCAAATAGCCAGAAAAAATTGGAATGAATAAATTAACATATACGATGGAAACAATTAGGAAATAGGTCGAAACAATTAAAATATGGCGAAACATAAGATAAGAAAAATATATAGCGTAATAAAATATAGTGGTGCAGAAATAATTGACGAAAAATACAAAGTTATATAATGGTACAAGTAAAAAAAAAAAGAGGAAGTAAATACACGAGGAAATAAATTTAAAAATAAAAGAAAAACTATGAAAGAATGAAAAAAGTTATGCAGGAGTACAAAAATAGGTCGAAAAAAAATATAGAATCAGAAAAATTATATAACCGCATAGAATTTTCTAGCCTCCTTCTAGTTCTAACGTTGAAAGTGTATCTTTTTTCAGAAAACTAGCTCGGATTTCAGTGTGTCTAGATAATTTAATTGGTAGACATAACATCAACGGCTAAATCATGAGCTATAAAGTTATTTATATGGAAGATGACAAATAAATTCAACATTATAGAAACATAAAATTTAAATAATAAAATACTAGAGCAATCAAATATTTAAATAATTACCTAACTAGGAACATATTTCCCAGCACAGTTAAATACAATGAAAATAATTTCCACTTGTCTGCGAAATAGCATGAAATCAACTTACAATGCTATTAATTAATCGCAGAGTACATCAAACAGATGACTTTTGATACACTTTCAACTGATAAAAAAGAAGAAGATAACAACAATTAGTATTTGCTGAACAATGACGATATTTCAGAAATATTAGTGGCTTATAATAAAACGAGGAGTGAAAGAATCAAAAAATATTTTGCGAAATGAAAGAAAATTCAATTTCATTTCGGTTCAGTTAATATGTTTTTTTATGAACTGATTTTTTTTAATTAAATTTTTTAATGAATATGTTTAATAGGTTTAATAGCAAAAAAATCTAGAGAATTGCACAAAAATCTATACAATTTACAACACTTTTTTTTAACGGTTTTTCAATGCTTCAAATAAAAAAAACGACATCCAAACGTACTTAAATAAATAAAATAAAAAAATATAGACAAAATATCTGAGCCTGGTAAAGAATATGAATAAATGCAGATAGTTTCAATCGAATTAAATTTTTTTTCCTAAGTTAATTTTTGAAAGTTATCAGTCCTTTACTCAAGAGACATTTCAAAAATTAACCTCTTGAATAATTTTTATTTCATTTTAATATAATGCATAACAAACTGGCCTACGATTTTTTTGAATTAAATGTTTTTTTTTTTTGTTTTTAATTGTTGCATTTAAGGTTTCTTATTGTAATAGAAAATTCTCGTAGATTTATTTTTGACTTAATTTAATTTGTGGCCTGAGTTTTGGCAAACTTTACAGTCGAAATAGTAGTCAAAGTCGAAATCACAATTAACTATCTCCCTCGCTCATCATTATTTATTATCAGCTCAGTATCAACCCCAACAACCTCCTCCCTCTACACAAATTTCATTAATTATTCTTATCTTTTCTCGCTAGCACTCGTGACTGATAACTATTTAAAAAAAAATTACTCATCTAAATTATTGTATACAACAAGCAGGAGTTTTGAATGTTTTACAGTTTGTTAGAGTACAGCAGATATTGACTTTTCTGACTCTTTCACCAGCCCTATCTCCTCCCTCCCACAACTTTACCGCTTCTCTCATTAGCTAACCACATGCGGGAAATTGTTTCGTGAAATTAGTCAAACAAATGATAAGATTACAATAGAAAGAAGAAAAAAACAACAAAACTTTACTGTGCCTCACAAACAAGCCACCACACCACATACAGAGTACATATTTGTTCATAACATATTTTTGCATTTTCTACTTCTACTGCCGCACAAAAAAATTCATAGAATGATTTGAATTTTGTGATGCGGGTTTTTACGAGGCTTAAGTTTTTTTAAAAACAAAAAATAAGCTAGTTTATTTGAGTATGAAATTTTTTCCATGCACGGGAAATTGAAGAAAGCAGGAAAAATTGTGTTTTGATAATAGAATGAATTTTTTTTTGAGTGGAGAATTTTATTCAGAATTGATAAATAAAATGAATCATAATGGTTTTTTTTTTCATAATTGGAACGGAAGTATGAACAGTTTGAAATGAAATATGGTATATAATGGATTGGCTGACTGAGTCAGGTAGATCGAATTTGATATGAGACAATTCCTAGGTCGTGACAAAAGAATCTAAGAACTTCCAAATATGATGAGATACAAGAGGCGGATAAGTCATCGGTCTTTGTCATTGGTTATGTGACCCATTTGCTGAGAGGTTTTATTTTTCCTGCTAGCAGTGCGAGGAAAACACCCTTTCATTGTCTTCCCTGAAAGATCTACTGCAATACATGCTTTAATTCAACTAATATTCACTTCGATCCTGAAAGAAAGATCGGATCACCGAAATAAGTAACTCAGATCAATTGATGAATCAACTCACTGAATCTTTTTCAGCAGCTGATTCATTGATTCAGTTCTCGCAACTGATTCACATCAATCATTTGATTTATTTTCAGGTAATCTTCGTGATTTGAGTATTTAATACATGGTCTATGGACAATTTGAAAAGCTTGAGTGGCCTAGTGGGTAGAGCACTGGTTTCTTGTGTGTGGTGTCCCTGGTTCGAATCCAGATTCGGACGAGGATCCGTGAACCAAGCTCTGAATAATGACTTGAATTAATCAGGGGTAAAGTGAGTCGTTGAACTAATCACTCCACACTCGTATTCACATTGATTGTAAATTCGTGATGAAGCTCTCTACCAGCTTCAACCCCTAGACCCGTATTAGGATTTTCGTGGGATTAATTTACTTTACTATCGACAATTTGATGTGATACAATCTAATCTAAGTGATAGAATTTAATATATACCTTTGTTTTAAGGGAAATATCAAACGATCTACGTCATTTTTTCAATTCAAAATATTTGGAAAATTCCACATTCGATAGACTAGACCATTACAGTTTTCATTCGATTTTACTCAATTTAAGCAAATCTATTAGCCAATAACATCTGATCTCTGTCTTCGATTTCAATTCATGCCAATCATATATTCAAAGCAAGAATACTATCATCATCATTAACATCAATTTAGTTATTACACAGCCAATTGTGCCTTTCAAACTATATTTACAATGTGTATGGCAGTTGTTGTTATTGTCGTGGTCATCATCATGATCATCATCAAGTGACATGAATACGAAGACTTCAATTAGATCTATGAAATTCATAGCGCCACCAATACATTCTTTCTCTCTCTCTCTGTATCTCTATTCCCTCCTCCTGCCTCTTTGACCAATCTATTCGAGATCTTTTGATGATGGTTGTACATCGTCTTGACATTTGATTATTGCGTAAATAACAACTAAGAAGTCATTGCCTATTGAACGAAATTAATTGAATGCATTCATCATCAACAATATAATGGCTACCACTTGGTTGGAATCACACATATAGAATATGGCGGTGTGTAAAATAAGTGCGAACGGGATGGACCCAATAAGCAATAAATTTATCGAAAGCATGATCGTAAATGCTTTTGAATAATTTTAATGAAATTCGAATAGATATTTGTTTCAAAATTATGTAGGATACTAACATTTGCTGGGGGGGAAAAAATTTAAAAAAAAATTGGATCCAATGACGGAACCCTGTGGAACACAGGAATCAATGAAAACAACCTAGAGTTCTTATCATTATACGTTTAAAAAAAACTCATTTGAGATGAGGAAATCTGGAAATTTAGGGAGATTAAGATCCAGATCTGTTGATTCAAACTAAATCGAAAGCATTTTACAACTTCGATTAAACAAACCATGACGAATTGTCCTCAGTCTGGGACCTTTGTGTATCGGTCGTGCAGACCTGTAAGGTATCGATGAGTCGGTGACCTCATGTGAAGCTAAATGGTTGTCTTTCTCAACAAAGCAGTTGTTGAAAAAAGAGTAGAGTGCACTTTCCAGTAGTTTCCCCTACATTGGAGAGAAGAGAGATGGGTCTCGTGTTGACAATGTCGATATTGCCAGGCGATTTGAGAATAAGAAGGATTTTGGCACCTTTCCAAATACTAGGAGAGTAACCAATATTCAAGCAATTATTAAAGATAATGACTAGCAAACCAAAGAAGATAAAGGGAAGTTTCTTTATCAAATAGTTTGTGATAATGTGTCTTCACCCGCTGATTTCTTAGGTTTAAGTTTGGATGCCAGTACTTATAGGTCCACCGAGTTGATGAAAACATCATTGTCACTAGGATAATCAGAGACATTGGATGCAAGTCAAGCAAGAACCTCTTTCTCTGAACACACTGCGTCACCCATTTTATTTTTTAATTTTATTTGCGAAGTCGGTATATTCATGAGTTTTTTTTACCTGGGGACCAGCTCAGAGAAGTGGTCTCCAGTACCTAAAATCAATCGTGAAGATTGGAGCACGATCCCTCCTCCTGATGATCCTACTGATTTCTGGATGCATATTTATATTTGACTCAATATTCTTGAGTTTCTGCTCAAACGTGTAGGGAAAACGATGAGAAAGAGAGCGAATAACAGGACGTGGTGCGATTACCAGTGGCGTAGTTGTGACGACAGTGCCATGCGACAATTTGATGGTTCTTTTTTAAACTTGACACAAATATTCTTATAATTGTAGATTAGAGACTGATAATACGACCTGCATTTGACTTATTATTATATTTTCAAACCAGCTTGATACCCACTTTTGCAAGTCTCTCTCGAGTTACGTGGAGAAAAATTGTGGCATTCCTCGAGTTACACAGAACTTGAGTTACGCGGTTTTCGTATGTCTTGTTTTTGTATAAGAAAATATAGGATTATTTAAAGACTAATTCTTTAATATTTTAGCATTTTTGGTTTACAATAATTTTGAATCAATTTACCATCGCAACTTGAAGAATACTTGTGTTTGGAAAAAGATGCGACGAAAATTCAGCGTGATAGCTTTTTAACTAACCACATCTTCTTTAGTAATTCACAATGATGCTTACCTGGAAAGATAAAACAAAAAAAAATGAATTAGATATGCTGATTTTTAAGTTTACTGTGAATAATGTATCAATGAATAAAGTACAGGGTCTATGATTGAACTTAACGGGACACCATAACATGATATGAATTAACTCCATTGATAATTAAAATATTTTTAAAAATTAATTCTGAGTTAGATCTTCTGCAGAATTCCACTCAAATGAGTCAAGATACAAGCAAATGAACGAAAAAGTACTGAGCCCGTCAGAGAACCTCCAGGAACACCACGAAAAATATATTTGATACATTTGTAGTGATATATGTGGTTTTTTTTTTAGTTTATAGCACAGTTAACTATTCATTTTAGATACTAATTTAGATATTAGATTTTTCGGCCTTTTATCAAAAATTGATGAAAACAGGAGTGGAAATTTCCAAAGAGAAACAATTTTTTGGAGAGCGTTTGGCTACAAAAAACTAGTTTGCTGAAGAATAAGACAAGTTGTTCCTAAAAATAGCTCTAGATAATACGGTTTTTTTTAAGTACATCACAAAGCCCCAACAAAGAATTTCAGAATTTATGGTAGAATTAACAAATAACTGAATATATCTCATGAAACAGAATTTTTTCTCCAGAAACATCAAATTAGCACAATTATACGTAATACAAATTAAATTAGTAGACATTCGTCATAAGATTCATGCCATACCGTTGCTCGTTTTACACAAACATCAGCAGCAACTTCCCGATACAATACGGAAGAAAATATGACTTCTTCGTCATAGCACCCGCTTACAAATTGACACATGCAAAATTGTATTTATATTTTCATGGAAGCAGTAACTAGAATACAAATATACACTATGCATGCTAAATATTTACAAATATTTTTCCCATTTTGTCTTTCTTAAACTCGCACACACAGTAATATCTATATGGACAAAGAAAGATTACATCGACTAGTCAGAGTCTTCGTCATCAAATGCGCTAAAAGCTATCCACACACTTGGTCGCTAGCAGCTTGCTGCTGTTGGCAAGCAAGCAAGCAACGCAACTAGCTAGCTAAGTTAGCCAAGAAACAGGAACGATTGAACGGAAAAAGTTTTTCCAACTTCAAGGTTATACCACCTACTTGTGGTTCGCCGACAGAAGTAGCAACTGCTAAGTAGTCACGTCATGCAAGCCGGCCGTAAAACGTATTTCTGCATGGAGCGGCCATTAACATTGCAGCTCGCTACTTGCGGTAAATATTCTAGAATCTCAATGAAATTAACAAATATCAAATATAAACATGCTTTTTAATTTCTTTTTTTATGTTTTCATAGTAAGTTTGTTACGAGAGGGTAGAGGAATGTTGTATACACTTTAGGTATACTGCTTAAAAAATTTGTTTAAATAGTTAATCTGGACTCTCCATGTGGTATTGAGTAAATAGATCGGTAAATCATTGCAATAAATAAATGAGATTATATAAATGAGATTGTAGGTTTTTGTATGGAAAAACTAGGGGATCTACTGTTGAAGAGTTGGTTCATTTTTATAAATATTTTGTTTTTAAATAAGGAACTATTCTATTTTCGAGTATTTTTAAAATATTACTCGCTATTTGTAACCTGATTTGCGAAAATCCAGGATATATTTACATTAGGCTTGAAAAAATACAATCCAAAATTTGAACATTAGAAATACATTTGCTTAATTTTGGCAATCTTTGTCCTTCAAAAATGTTGGGCTGAAAATATCAAAAAATGGGACGCATGCAAATTAAATTAAATTTCACATCAAACTGAAAAAAGTTTTCCTGAAGCTCTATGTAGTAAAATAGATTGTCAAAATTTTGACTCTTGGCCCTCAGGAAATCTATCAACCAAAACTATTGGCAAATATAATAACATTACGAGTTATGACAAACAGCCATTACATATTTACGATAGAATTGAAAAAGTGCAATAGTTCAAAGCTTGAACATTAGAAACACAACTTTGGCCAACTTTAGTCATTTTGGAACCCCCAGAAATGACCTTAAAACGTTTGGGGTAAAAACGCCACAAATAGGACGCAGGCAAAAGGAACCGTATTTACATCAAACTGAAAGATGTTGTCCTATAGATTAATCCTTTGTTTATGTGCAGCAAATTATGGGGATTTTCCAAATTTTGGCCAAATCCCCAATTTGTGACTGTAAACAAAAATAATAACCTTCAATTTAGACAAAATTCTTTGAGACTTCCAAAAAAATATGCTAAATATTTACCTATACTTGATTTAAGGACATGCTTCAAAAAAAAACTTAACGCTGAATAATACTGAAGAAATCATTGCCAAAATTTTGACCACCGTCAAAATTCTTCAAAACGTTATTAAATCAACAAATCGAATTTTTCACATTGCAGCACAAGATCAAATGCTAACAAATAACAGATTCTAGTCTAGTTCCTACCATATTGGACACAAGACACAGCGCACGTATCGAGCATACTAGCATTACTGGTAACCAGCAGCTAGTAGTTATTGACAAAGCCATTTCAATGCAACAATATCAACAAGCTTTGATTAAATTCATTCTCTAGCAGCTTATCTGATTGAAACTATTGAATTATTCATATAGCAATATTTTATTCATAAAAATAATTCGAGGAAGACTCAAAGACTCTAGTGGTTAGAGTCGAGCGTCAATAGAAACCTGCCAGGCGTACTATAAGGAAATACTAACTAATGGAATTTACCAGTTGAACCATTAGTCCCAACAACATTCTCTGCATTATAAATTAAGGGCATGATAGTCAGTCACACGTACAACAGGTTGTTGACTGGCTGGTGACGAATTGAAGGTTTCATCAGTTATTGGGCAAGTTTTGGGTTTTCGGAAAATGTCAAGGGTCTGTGGAAAATTACTATGAAAAAATTTTTTTTTTTACTCCGATCAGAAAACTAAGAAAATTTTGATCTAAATTTAACTTGTTGTTTCACTGTATTACGTGTAAAAACTATGTATGGTTCTATTGTAAAATGTGTTAGTGCGAGTTTATTTAGACAGTACAGGTGAATAGCCGGAAGAAAAACAAATATATCATTAGTCGGTAGTAAGACAAGATATAAGACAATTAGATGAGTTAGACAATTTTCAGAATAAATTAGCACCTGGTGTGCTGAAATTAGCATGCATAGGAAAATAAATTAGCGTTCGCAAATTCATTAAATTGGACAGTAAACTATAGGAGAATAATAGTATTTGTTTTTGGGAGATCTGTCAAAATTATTGAGCTCACTATCCATAATTATTGTCAAGCGAGTGTGGTATTATAGTGGTACAGGTATCTAGGTCTAAAGGATGAAAATGATCTTCAATTTAAAACATACGGTATTATCTATTCTGTTAAAAATATTGTCAAAACGATCAAAAATATTGCCAAAATGAACAAAAACAACTTTCAGTTTCAAATCCAAAGGCCCACATAATACGAAAATAATCAAATAGTGATATCTGTAAATTTTATGGACTCCAAATACAACTAATGCATGTTCTTACCCAGCAAACCAGAACACCAGATATATGGAAAAAAAAAAGTAGTCAACCGTGTAAGCAAATATGAGTATCTCTGCCTACACAATGTCCAAAACATATGTTATAAATGCAATCTGTGCGCTGCAGAACAGACTGTTCAGTATGATAGCGCAAACAAAAGTGACGTGGCAACAGCAATGCAAAGAAGAAAAAGTAGCAACTATATTAAAAGCCAATAGAACTAGATCTCGAAGCTTGAACTGACCTTCAATGCAATTTATTTCTGATAAATTTTGTATGCTCG
Source organism: Nemotelus nigrinus (assembly GCA_947369275.1). Taxonomy (NCBI): domain Eukaryota; kingdom Metazoa; phylum Arthropoda; class Insecta; order Diptera; family Stratiomyidae; genus Nemotelus; species Nemotelus nigrinus. The sequence goes on from OX376373.1 coordinate 139,364,329, forward strand.
TGAGTAAAGTATTTTAGACAGCAGTCTGAGTCTGGAAATGGTGTGAAATTTTTTTTCAATTTTGGTTCGATTATAGAATTCAGCTGAGAGTTTGTTTGGAGAAATTAATTTTTGGCAAAGTGATTTTTGACGAAAAACAAATTTTTAACAAAAGAGGTTGATGATTTGTTTATTGATTTCATTGTAAAATTAGAGCCTTTTTGCTGAGTAAAGAAATTAATTCGCTTTAGAAATGGGCAACATGTCATAGGAAACCATTATTGCCAAGAAATTGTTTTTGGCGGAATGCACGTCAATTTTCATTTTAAGATTTTTGAAAACCCTTTTAAAACCGTTTAACCGTGCTTCAACAAATTGAAGGTTTACATCAATTATAAGATGAATTTGATCGTCAATTTTAGTTCAGCACATTGCCAAAATGTCACATTTTCTGGCATGATCGAAACCTGTCAAATCTGCTTAGTTTCGCTATGAGTACCATAATCAAGTACAACATTTAATTTTTTGACAAAATAGATTGAGACATGATTTGATGTTTAATTTTATTTCAAATCAGTCTTTTTGCTGCGTAGAGAAGTCAATTGAATTTGTAAATGAGGAATATGTCATAGGAAACATTTTTTGTGAAGAAATTTGTTTTGGCAGACAGCACAACACACCAGTTTTGATATCGATGCTTAAATACACCAAATTTAAGGCTTCTTATCAAATATTGAATGAATTTGATCATAAATTAAATTAAGTACGTTGCCAAAACATTAACAATTTGTCAAATCTGATATAAAGTTGAAATCGGCCAAATTTGATTGGGTTTCAGATGGCATTGATCATCATCATACCAGAATTTGACCATTACTTTCACATCGTTACAACTGTTATAATAATTATCTAATTTATTCACATGAACTGTAATCTAATGATAACAGACTTGGGCTGAGATCGTTTTGAAGAAACTGTCTTTTAGTGCTCATATTTCAGGAAGGAACTACGTTTCAACCAAACTTGGGTCAATTTTTGAAATTGTAAAAAGCCAAAAAAAAACCATGACCTTTTTGACACCTGTTACCGTTGGTAGACAAATGATACATCCTAAAAATAAAAGCCGAATGTGATTGAAGTCGCCAGAAATTTTAGCAAAAAAAAAACCTGAAATGAATCTCAGCTGCTCTAGTCTTGCAACACATGCAACATATTCTTCATCGACCCTCCTTTATGCACTGCTGCATGGGAAAATTAATTTGGAAAAGAAAATCACTGCAGGGGATTTTTTCTCGTAAAGAATATATCATTTCCACCATACACGAATATCTTCTTGGTGAATGAATTCCATTCGAGGTCGCCTGTATATTTACTTGCACCCGTACCACTGGACCGTCTCCGCTTTGGTCCGTTGCCTCTTTCTTTGCATTCTCTATTCCTTTTCTTTAAAAAACTCCATTCTTCCAACTACCAAGCCAACGAACTTTAAAAAAAAATATCTACACCCCCTAAGTAAATGTATCTTAAGTCAGGTCGTGTTGCTTTTTGTTGAAAGGTTCCGTTTGTAACAACAGGTACCCTGGATCGACCGGCCTATACTACAACAACAGTGGTGTTAAAATAGAACCTTGTGGTGCACTGGTCCACGAAACAACAAATTATATGAACTCGACGATATGACAAAAAATATTGAGACCCTGTCTCTTGAGACACCAGCACATGTATACATTACGCACTGAGCTGCATTGAATCTTTTTTTATGAAATTCTAAACCGGAGATTCGTAGGCGGTCTCTGAGCTAGCCAGCCAGTACACTGTATGTGATGACGACGACGATAAGGCACTAAAAGTACTATCACAAAGACCAAACAAAAAACCAAAAAAAAAATTGACGACTGAAATTTCAAAAGCGTAAGCGTTTCTCGGATTGGAAATACAACAAATCGAGATAAGAGCAGAATGCCATATTTGTGTTCAAGATATTGGACATGATGATGATGTGGTAGTAGTGGCAGTGATGACGACCACGATTTTTAAATTGTTGTTACGATGGGAGCTCCAATTTCCGCCTTATCTTGGCCGCATTGTAATGATTGGCTTTTCTCGGATTCAGCCTCGTCGTGTTTTTGATTGTTTTTTTTTTGTTGATATTATATGTAGACAAATGTGTGTATGTTTGCAAATTTGACGAAATTTAGCTGAATAGATTGACCAATCTGTAGCTACGATCAGTTTTGATGTTCATAAAACGCTATTCACACAATTTTATATACATATTAATTATGGTGAAGCAAATAATTTTCTTTGAGTTTAACTGTGGTGAATGAAATTTGGAGACTTTTATTTTTGATCGATTCAGTGAATTGACCAGGGGATTTTAATTTTTGAAATATTTTGAAAATATATTCCCTACTCGACGAAAAGTGTTGCTCGTGTATCACTTTTTTTAGTCTCAGATATTTTGAAAATTGCTTACTGAATCCAAAGTCTCCACAGTTTTGCAACGGATGACTGTTCAGTCGTAAAATTCACATCAGGATGTTCTATTCTATGATATCTTAAAGTCTTAAATTTCTTTGGACTTAAATTGCTTTAGACTTAAATTTCGATAAAATCAGCCACCCGATCGTCGACTGAAACTGAATGTTTTTGAATGTTCGCCAACTTCTCCACAGCCTGCGTTTGCAGATTTAAATAAATTCAGTTGAATAGACTAAGACATTTTTTATCTGGGATCATTTTTTGAAAGTTGGTCTAATAAAGTTGACCTGTTTTGAATTCGATTAAGGTCATAAATGACTTTTGGAGACTTTCAACTCCGACTGATTGAGAGGCTTTCCCATGAATTTCACATCGATTTTCATATTTTCATGGCATTCGATATGCAAGATATAAAAATATCTGAGAAAAGCCCCTACAGGTGCTCAAATTCCTTCGAATCCATTAGATATGCATCAAAGTTGATTTTAAAATTACAGGACTTTAAAAAAAAATTCAAAATAATATATGAGAAACAATTCTGGAAAGACATTTTATCGTGAGTCTAAAGACTCTATTTACAACCTGATTTTGATCGATAGTTATAATGAATTTTCGATCAATTTTATTGCGGTGGTATGACAATCGAATACAAGGTGTTGTTTTCAGACGATTATACGGAAAATAAAAATTTGGAGAGTTCCAGATTTCTTTGATTTTGTAGATCAATTTCCATCACACAAGGTTTTTTTGGGAAACCTTTCCGCTACTCGGTTAAAAGTTTTTTTCGGACTTGGATATTTTCAAAATGTCTTAACTAAATTGAAAGTCTCCACAGATATTCAACCATAAAGTTCACATCAAGACGATCTATTCAAAAATATGTACTTATAATTCGATAAAATGAGCCAGCAGATCTACTGAAACTGATTGGTTTTTTTGGGGTCTAAGTCTCCACAGTTTATTGTTATATTTCCTAACTAAATTTTTTTAAAACATTTTTCCGAATATCAGTGATATTTGAGGTACTTATTATGCATTTTCGACTCATTATGAGTTGATCATTGATCAAGAATAAATGATTTTTGTTTGTCGAACCAAATATTCACCATTGAAGTTATATAAATTATATATGATACACCCAAATAAATAAATATGACAAATACCACATTTTACTATCAGTAAGATATCTTATATCACCGATCTATATTCAAAGATATCTATCAAATCGTCTGATATAGCTTGCTCACGTACATGATAAAATTAACGAATCTAAAACGTTGAACTCGTAAATAGAACTAACTTTGAAACGTCTAATATAATTTACAATTTGATTATAGCGTTTAAAGTGTCAAATTCATGATTATAGCTATGTGCTGGCTTGATTTGCTGATTTCTCGAAAATTCTACACTTTTGATACGACGAAATTGATTACACCATAATAGATATGATGTCATTTTGGATGATGAGGTGAAAAGTCGATGCGCTAGATTAGATTAGAATGTCTCCACTTGTCTCCACATTTTCATTTTGTGTGAAATGTTTCATACGCAAAATACATGATGATTTTAATAAACAGATGGAATTAGGAGTTGCTGAGATATTTAATAACGAACGTTTCTTGAGGTGAATATAGTTTCTATGTCTGAGTGGAGACAGATATATAAAAATTATGAGTAAAATTCATTCTTACATTAGGTCAATCTTCTTGAATTTGGTTAGTTAAATGGAGCCAAGAAACGAGAGAAGAATTCTAAGCGAAAATCGGGCTGATAAATGACTCCCTGCTTAACGCCAACATGAAAGATGAAGAGCTCTTCACTGACCGTGCTGTGATAAGTCTACACATTCCCGAAAAACGTATGCTGCGAAAGAGAGTTCAAACGACATGGGACAGTTCAGACATAGATTCAACATCAAATGACACGAAATTCGATTCAAATCATCCGAAATCGAAAATTCGGACTGTCATTATAATAGTCATTATGATACCTCGGCTACTAATGAATCAACTCAAGAAAACATCCCCTAAGCTAAGTATTTCAATTCACTTTCACTACAGGAATAATGATTGAATTTTCAAAACTAATATTATGTTCCATCAGGCTTTCATTGCATTGCTTCCTTATACAGAGCTAGCAGCAGTAGCACCTAACCTCATCCGTAGTAAATAATTCAAACAACATAAACTAGCCGCAACCACAAATTCCTATCCGATTTTCTAGCAAAATTGTCGACTGTAACGAACGACATAATATTTATTCATCTCAAACACTTTAGGTGTGAATGTATCTAAACAAGTAATACAAGTTTTGCAACCATATACTTCATCTCTCCACTTTGAAAAAAAAAAATACCAATAGATACCGATAAGTTGCATCTAAAACTTTATCTTTTTCCTTATTTTGTTGCTTCTGGTGATCGGTCGGCGGTGGCGTTACATCTTGCCGCATATCTAGTCAACTGAGCATGGAGACTAGCTTTGTTGAAGCATTGTATAAGACATGGGACACCACCATCGAACAAGAAACAAGTTTCCTTGGGAGATCAATGGAACCAATAAAACCAGACACAAAAGACAACACATCACAGCCATAGTTGCCGCAATGGTGCAGTAATAGCTTGAGCGCATCAGACCAATGCACACACCAGAAACGCAGCAGCAGCTCCACCACCAACAACAACAACTGTCTGTCACACCGCTGAGGTGAGGTGAAAGTTATCTCTCCCCACCCAGCTCGTGGATGGTGGTTTGGTTTATTCAATGGCGTCGAGACGCTTATTACACTCTGGCGTAATCAAGATGGCGCAGCAGTGCGTAGGCATAGCAGCTTTGCTGATATTTTTTCCTTCGTTTTTTTTTTTAAATTATATTTACTATTCTTTGATCTGCAGCGACGACGCTGATGCTGGTGTGGTAGCAGCAGCAAGATCAGCGGCGTTGGTGGTGGCGTCATTGCGTCGTCTGCCATTTTCGTTCGATTCGATAGCACAATGCAATGCACTAAGTGAACGCACTGCACAGCTGTAGAGATATATAGAGCACTAGTGTCTCTATCTGGTCTTTTCTATGCTCCGTGGAGCATTTAATAAGCCGTAATTGCTTACACAGGCTCCGACGAGACAAAAGGCCGATGATGTAGACAGTTTTCGAATTCAGAAAAGTGTGTAAACGTATTGAAACCGACATGGAAAATTTTTAGCGAAGAAAACGAGTGTATATAGTTCGACCTAACAATTGAACATGCAAAAAAATAAATAGATGACAAAAAAACCGAAAAAGAAAGATTGCCGCCATTGTGAACTTGGGGGGATAATAGATTGATTTGAAGTTTCAAGCCTGACGACGACGACATTGCGGCGGTGCTTTGAAAGTTTGCCACAGTAATTTTCATGTCGATTGTGAAACGAAAGTTTTGCAGAAGTGGATTTATGATTTGCGAAACGATTACGATTGACAAACGAACCAGAAAATACTGTTATGGTGAATAGCCGACGTTAATTGTTCCCAAAGGTCGGACGCGCGGCAAATCATAATAAAATCGATGAAGTAACCAAAGAATGGTACTTCAGTGTTGGAAAATCGAAAAATTTGAGGCTCAATAATGACATATGTCAATTTTTTTGAATGCACTTTCAGTGAAAATGAAAGCAATGAAGTACCAGATGCGAAAAGATTTTTAAAGTCAAACTAAAGTAGATAAAAGGCTTGGGGGACCAGTGAGATCATTTGCCAATTATTTGAATCTTCGGATAATGAATGACGTTTTTTGGCTCTTCAAGTAATACATGGGATCTTTTTCAGACTGATGACACATAGGATCATTTTTTGGTCGATTCGATTTCGCAGGATATCTTATTTCACTAAACCACCTCTAACCTCAAAAAACGAAAGGCTCAGTGAAATAAGCTCTAGTGTGCCTTAGGACTGACGTTTTGGGCCTATTCTTTTAAAAAATTTTACTCCACACTTATCGGAGCTCTTATTTGACATTTGCCACTAATTTTATGATGACATCCAAAGAAAAAATTGAAAATCAACAATCAGAGGCGACTTTTTTCAATCAAAATCAAGCAGTTTTCATCACTGATGTCCTGTGAAAAATAATCATTTTTTTCACTTCATTACGCTTTTTTACCAAATCCAATCACATATTGTCTTTTTTGGATTTATATCTATTCCAATAGAGATAGCTTCCAAATCGTGCTTTCTTTTTTGACAGTTATTTGGTATTTGTGTTCAGAATTGGTTGATGAAACATCATCAAATCATGATAAGAAAGAATCATCAGAAAAAACCACTTACTGTGTTTAGTATATTTTTGGTTCTATGGGTTTGTGAGTAAGCATTTTTATCATATTTGGAGAGAGATAAGTTAACAAGAAATTGACAGGACACAGCCATGACGTGAGAAGTGCAAATTTTGGCGTTTTGTTTTTACACTGTGCGCATTACCAGTCCGTTTTTTCAATAGTGAGTTTGGAGATCGAGTAGCGATTAATAGTTATGTTCCTGGGAAACGATCTGTCATTATTTCTCTGGAAAATATGGACAACATTGATTATTTCTCTGAAAATATGGACAAGTAGTTCCAACAAAATGGCATGATTTGCCTCAATTTGTATACCTCTTCGGGGGCTAAAATTTTAGATAAATTTCAAACTACCCACACTTTGGAAGTCAATCTAGAGTCGCGAATGCTCGACAGTCTGGCCCACAATTGGGATGCGCTTCGCTAAATATATCTGAGGAAGCCATAGCCCTGAAATCGTGGTGGTCAAAAAATTTCAAAATTCAACATCAGTCATTACCTTTAAAAAAGGGCAATATCGTTCTTAAAAGCACTCACTCGCTATGAACTTCAAAGAATTGGTTCTTAATCAGATAACTATATTTTATATCATATATATATTGTCAAATAAGAACTGGATATTTTCGCAAAATCAATTAAATTTGTCAAAATTCAACTGATATATAAATTTCCCCAAGAAAAAAATTTGAATATGTCCTTCTTGGAATTCCTTCATGTTGTATAATGATGATCATGTCCAAAACTGCAGTCCATCAGCATCTGATTTGTTACAAATCAGAAAAAAAAGGTAATCAAAGCCGAATTTATGCTTCGAAAAAAACCCACACCAAAACTAAAAACCTGAAACGATTACCAATTATTCCAAAAATCACCAAAAAAATGGTGCGTCACACTGTGTGTAAGCCCAACGTCTAGTGTCGTCTAAATTACCTAAAAAAAAATGGTCATAACATCTCTTCCGCCACTTCGAAACTTCCAATCTTAAGTTATAATATTGAATCAAGCAATACCACTAACAATAAACCACTTTTCATCAATTGCATTATAATTGGAAAATCTAATACAACCGAGAATCCAAACGTGACAAATCAAGCTTTACCGAGAGAGAAAAAAAATCGTTGCTCATAGCAAAACGCTTAACTTGCTTTCGTCAAACCGCTAATACAATATTGCTACCTACACAGGAAAACACGTAGGCACGATCAAATAACACTCTCAGCAACAATTTCAAGATTGAATTTCGAAATCAGCTAAACAGATTATTGACTTTTGCAATTACTAAAGTTTTTTTTTTCCAGTTCTTCGGAGCATTTTGGTGGTAAGGCTCTCTCAAATAGCTCGAATGAATCCAATCTATTTGTAAGCAGGTTAGCTAACCCAATCAGGCCGGTATTATTGAATAATGATAATAATCAGACTAAAAACATTTTTTTTGCTGCTGTTGTTTGAATTATGCAATTAGGTAGCAACTACGTAAATGCATAATAAATAAAATAGTGTATACGTCCAAAGATTTACTATTTAATTTTGATTTTAGTAGAGCAATGCTAAAAGAATTTATTCGATGTTTGCTTGAAAATGCATGGTAGAGCTTAGTGTCTAATGCGACGACTTTGATGGTGACTTTAGGAAAATACCAGAATAAATATGTGGTGGTTCTGGGTGTTATATGATTTGTTTAGAAAAAAGATATAAAGTCAGCTGATTTAAAGGAGAACATTAATCACGAAGTCTGTGATAGCTTTTGAGAAACATGAATAGATGGCACGTACGTCAGTTGGGGCTGATGATGTGTTTAATTATACCTGAATACGTAAGAGGCAAGGGCAGACCAAGAAATTCTAGTTTTTGGTTCGCTAGTGCCGGAATGTGTTGAACTCTCTGCTGTTTCTCCAGACCATCTGCAGTAGTCGTCCCACTGCCTACCTATTCTGTAGATGTACTTTTTGCAAGGAATGTGACCTGCCAAGGATCCGTAAAGTGACCCTCATACGCCAATTTTGCAAGGAGAGACACTGCTTCTTTTGCTCTTTTTGTTCTGGAAGCTAAGCTAGCCTTTTGGGTGTTTCAAACTCTCCAGATTAAGTCAGTAGATTTCGACCTTATTTGTGGACTTTCGTAAAGCCTCACTACAGAGTGAGACCAATGTAGAGAATTTTAGCCCCTACCGTGCCGTTGATTTCAATTCCTTCATTTCCTTGGTGACCCCCATAATCCGGGATCAATATAAGGCCAAACCTATTCCGCACCCTTATTCAATTTAGGGCCTCCTTTGCATCTAAAAGTATACCTGAATTTATGCAATTTCGTTTAAATGCCTTGTTGATCGGATAGGACCTTAATTGTGACACTTTTGTTTTCTCTTTTCTGTATTATATGCGTGACCTGAAGTGTGGGAGATAATCTTGCCTCGTTGATGGTCGCCTCTATAGAAAGGGGGAAGTGCATTTTGAACCTCGAATCTACAATTTCTGCTTCTACTCTACAATGCATCTGTATGTTACAGTTACGCCTCTTTGTACGTAGGAGGGAGAGTTTGGTCATCAACCAGTTTGTTCTTTAGCGAGATTATGACCTTGAATCTACAAAAACAGGTACACTATCAACGAAAATAGAGTGGCTAATAGGTGGTAGGGTAGAGCTTGAATGAAAGACAAAAGCATTGGGTTTTACATGCATTCAACACAACACGGTTCGCTTAGCACGAAGCGATAATGCTAAAATGATCCCTGTTTGAAGAGGTGAACATGCTATCTCTGCTAACAGAAGCAGTGTTCCTATGAGAGTCGATCACTCTAACTAGTACGCGAAGTAAAGTTTGCGGCCGTCGGGAAAGAAAGGAGGTCGTTTGTACATAAAAAAAGAAGATAGTTGGTGAGAAAACAGCACCTTCCGGTATCCCGGCATTAGTAGTGTGGACCAAGATTTTGAGTCCATTCAGAACAACTTGGAAGAAACGCTCTACGAGGAAACTGTCAATCCACTTGACAAGGATAGGTAATAGAGCTGGATGTTAGATTCTGTCAAAGAGTCTACCGACCATTGTTTCACCAAAGTTTCCAAACGTAAGTTCATGGTGGAGCGTCCAGAACAGAAACAATATTGGCGGTCGTTGTGCAGATGGTTAGAAATCAGTAATTTTGATTTTACAAATAATTTAAATACCTTAGACTAACCCAAATCGAGTGCAATTGGATCACAGGTGTCTCTGCTTTTAGGTATAGGCTGAACCTGTTCGGAAGGGAATATTCGAGTCGAGTACGAGAGGTAAAATAGTTTGCACAGAGATTTGGCTAAGGCGGAGGTGCAAAGCTTTTGTAAGAGGAGCGAAATACTACCAGTTCTAGCAGATTGGAGAACATAAAGCTTAGCGAGTGTTTTCAGTACCTCTCTTGTGCCGGAAAATAGAAGGCTAAAAAGGCTCAGTGATGAAGAGGGCAAGTAAGAGTTAGTAACGAAAATCTCAGCAAAGAGATTATCTTCATCCAGTGACTAAATAAATACGTTACCACCATGAAGAAGAGGTAGCATTGAAGAACCGAAGAAGTTATTCGTAATCCTTTAAAACAAGGAATCAGAAGCCGTTGTCTCCTTCCTGGCTTGCAACGGCTTACTGCTTAATATTTTGGCCAATTAAGGGCTTGTTGTCTTCCAGTATAATGATTTGTACATGTGGGTTTGTTGTAGGCAGATAGTTTGTTTTACGATTTCCTCTTGATTTTTGAGATATAGTGGTTCAAGCTTTAGGACTGCCTGCGCACCTTAATTTTAGAATAGTTCATTGCAGGCAAGCAATCGATTGAAATTTATTGAACCTGTTAGTACCAGTTTTTTATATGGAAAGATGCTGGTCTATAGAGGATGATAGTTTTCACCAGTTGTTTATATCTCCAAATTGTGTACTTTAAAGATAGCCCCCAACTAAATCCAAGTATTTGCTTTGTCAGTACCGTTTCTATGTAGTTTTGTTTAGATGACTGTCTCAAATGAGTTTCCTACTAAGCGGATTTTGCATCAAATGGGTTTCCTATCCTACTTTACCTATTCCTGCAAGCTGCGCCTCTGTGACTCTAACTTTCGATTTTTCTTTTTCTGGTGAATGGTACTATGTTGATTTTCTGATGATTTATGGCTAGACTCTCTTCCTTCCGCCATTGTATTGTTTCATTTAAAGCCTTTTACTATTATTATTTAAGGCCTTCAGACAAATAACGGTAAAAGTCTTCTAAACTAGAAGTGAAAGGTATAAGATTTTCGATGATAGGATATCTTAATTTGAGTTATTTAAGAGGTTATCTGTACCTCCAAGTCATTAGAACTGACATAAAAGAGTCTTTGAATCTCAGCAGGGACTTCATTTTGGAGCCAAACATTACACTAACTAATTACTACAACGAATACGCAAATAAAATTTTCGCAATTCGAATACATTACATCGACTCGCATCGACTTTAAGCTCCCATAAATTTATCATACTAACACTGCCCACCACACCACTTACTACCACCAGACTGTGGCAAAAAAAATTTTATTGCAATATCGCCAGGCATGCTAACAATAATTAATTGCAATAAAATAAAAATATATTGCATATTTTAATTTTTGATTTTATAAATAGACAGTTAGTACTATAATTAAAAAATAAAATAATTCGTTGCGTTTACGATCGAAATTCATGGGGTGGAGTATATAATTAAAAGTATTTTAATTTTAGTATCTTATCATTATCCTCCTCCTATAGATACATGCGTTAAAAGATAGTTTGAAAATAATGCAAGGAAACGGAATTTTTCATCGTCTATGCTAAATCAACTAGTGACGCTAAATAATTAGATGAGGTTTTCTACGACCGAAGCGCCACTGCTATTGCACTTCAATCTCATTTCCATAGTGCTAGACTATGCTAGATATATACACATTTAGAGTCAAGTATGAACGATACGATCAGTATGATCAGTTTCACCTTCCGCCACAACAGGTCTATTAACTATTAATTATACAATTTATTTTCCTGCTGCCAGCAACGTCACTGTACTTGTGCTGTTGGTGTATGTTGTTTCGTTTCATGATCGTTCGCCACTGCCGCCGTCACTGCCCCCTTAATTACGTTCCGTATAATCTGAGTATTTTTTTTTTATTAACTTTACGCTTCCTCTGTGCGTGGTGTCCGATGCGATATTTTTTTTCAGAGCTTTCGAGATTGTAGTAGCAGCACCAGCAGCAGCTCTTCTTTCGTTTCGTATTCAAACGGGGTAGTATATTATAGATCGTCTCTAAAGTATCTAAACATTGTTGTTTGTTTATGGGAACACATGGTTATGCGATCGAAGGAGATACATATGATTAGAGCGCGGTAATAATAGTAATGATCTTCCGGGGAGCTAGCTGCTTTACCGCACAACGACCGACCGACGTCTCCCTGAGGTTTTCGCCTGATTTGGCTACACACACGTCTGTGCCTGCCTCCTCCAGCGACTAAATCATTATTCAATCTATCGCTTTTATTATATCTTTTCTAATTTTGCGTTATGACTCTTTCTCTCTATCTTTGGACGATAATTACACAGTTAGGTAGAGAATGGCATTGAAGGAAAGCCATATATGAAGGTAGGACACATCTATTTAAAAAATGGAAAAATTAACTTGGTGCCTTGCACAATACAATCTAATCAGATATTTGAAAGAGAAAAATTGTACGATGACGCCGGCGTAAGGTCATCGTGGCAATAGTGAAAACTAAAATAATTTACTGCTTTGACTCTTTTCATAGGTCGAGTATTGGTCGGATCGATTAACGACGCCGTCCTCTACGGTCTATAGCTTCATTTCACTATTTTTAAAGTGTATTTCGCAATAAGCTGAATGGTGACTAGCTATCTAGGTAGATATCAATGAATCTACACCAATATACATATGGATTCGAATGGAAGAGTTAGTTATGCTTGGAAAAGATTATGAAACACCATATGATATATGAATACCAATTAACCTGTGTGTTGGCAGCAGCTAACATGTCTTGCAGCTGTTTGCTTTGACTCTCTGACTCGGGTGTATTGTGCAATGTTGTAATATACTGAGAAAGACCGTGAGGTTATGTCATTTACAGTCATTGTGAACTTTTGATATTAACACTTTAAAATAATAATAATCATGATAAAATGAGAGTTTTTGATATTGCATAAGGTTGATTAATAAATGTTGGAAGTTTTTGATGAGTTAGGTTTACAAAAAGGTTAATTTACAAGATGTAGACTTTTTTATTAGTATTAATGGTGGACTAATAATGGATGTTTTGAATGGATAGTTGTATCAAAATTTGGGGGTTAGAGATCAATGTTTTTGAGCTCGGCCCGTATTCAATTTAAAAATTATTCACCACAATTTGGGCACACTTAAGTATTTGATTACCAGGACTTTTGACAAGTCAAAAACGTCAATTTTTGTGTCAATTAACGTCATTCGACAATACAAGAGATAACGCATGCTTAGGGTTACGTGTGGGGGCAAATGCTTATTTTATTTCTAAAACTGAAATTGAAAATTTAAGTCAAATGTTTACTTGAAATTTCTTAATGATTTTTGATTCCACAATTTCTGAAGAAATTGTTCTCATGAATAGAGTTCTGATGAACAGAGGGGGCAGATTCAAAGGCTACGCGCCGAAGGCAAACCTTTTAAAATTATATTCGAAACGATATGCTGCCCAAATAAAATATGGTCGCTAGTGCATTAAAACCTCAAAAAACAGTAGAAGTCAGAAATAACCAGCCAACGAAATAGTGATTTGCGGCCCGTTTCTATAAGTTGAGTAGAGAAAAATCTCTATCCGATGACTCACTCAGAACTCAACTGATTGAGTTTAGTAGTTTTTGTGCAATGAAGTTGAGAACTATATTGTGAAATATCTGTGGAAGAATGGAACGTTAATATTCGAATATGAAATAGAGAAGTGTACACTTCAAAATTGCTTTCGTGTGAAAGTTTGCTTTTGAATGCGTTTGCGAAGGAGAATTTGTAGTGCTCCTCAAACATAAAGATGGAGAAAGCGCACTTTTGGAGGAATTCAGTACTCACAGTAAAATTGAAATTTTTAGGTAATTAATTTGAGGAAGATGGAAACAAAATGCCGAGTGACATTAACGGCGGCATAACGATACCGGTTTGCAGATATTCACAAATATTTTTTGGATTAATCAAACGAAAATTAATTTGGAGCCGATAGTCATGTAGTTAGGTTTTGTTAGACGTTCAGACAGCAAATAATTCAATCCAAAACGATGGAGAGAGTACCAAGATATGGTGCTGTTAATCTCACAAGGACCGTTATTTTGGATAAAAGACAAAATGTCACGAGACAAATATACTGAAATATTAGAAAACGAAAGTCTTCTCTATGCCGCGGAAAACATATCACTGAAGGATTTAAAATCTGACGATCAAAATCAATTCATCAATTCACTAATCAAAATTCATCATAAATCCATCCCAGCACGGCTTTTTAAAAGGTCTTTCAAACAGAACCAGCTTCCTGGAATTTTCCCACCAATGGCCTCCAAACTGACTGTCCCTACACAGACTTGACGAAAGCCTTTGATAAGTTTGATCACTCTAGCTAAGCTCAGCTTCATTTCTTTCAATTCCTTGTTTTGGAACTGGGCCGACTCTTACTGGACGAATTGAGCCCACTATATGCCTTGTCATCTGAAATTAGAACCACGTCTAGTGTCCCACAAGGTAGTCATTTGGGTCCTTTACTGTTAATTTTATTTACTAATTATGTGGGTTCTATTTTGCAGCCATCTTCTGTTTTGTAGTTTGTACGTATGTTTTTTATGAGCTTAGAGTTAAAAATCCAAGAATCGTGTATACTTTTGAATGTTGTTTTTTAATAAAACTACGATTTTCACATCGACCCTGAATCGCACAAAATTCAAATGAACCATACGTACAATTTTGATCATTTTGACATTGCCAAAATTGAAAATAATCTTCCGCCAAAAATTTGTCAATTTCTTTTACATAATCATCTTTGAAATTGACCCACGACCATTTTAATGATTCCCATCACGTTTTCCAAGCGCATAAAACCTTCTTTTTTAATTGCTCGTCTAAACTGAGCATCAAAGTTCGTTCGTATGCTCATAACTGACTCCAATGCCAGTCAATATTACCAAGTTTAGAAAAAATAATATTCCAAGGAAAGCAACGCACGGAAACTCACCAGACTTCCTTCTGAATTTCCACACGGCCAACACTCACTTCTTTACAACAACAACAAAAGTTAAATTTAACGAGCATTGTTTGCTATCTTATTAGATATCACATTTACATTTCTAATTTCAAAAAAAAAACAACTATTATTTCTACGCCTTACGATCTTCACTCTTCCTCGTCCAATTGTCGGTTACGTCTTATTTGCTCGCTCCTCTTTCATGCCCCTCGAGACTCTGACATTCATAGATAGGTGAATCACCATCAACATCTGACTGTTTTGTCGATCCAACCAACCATCCAATCCACATTCAAGTGAAAGGGAGTTTAGCTGACTGACTGGACGCGGTTGACTGGCTTTAGAGACTCACTCGATCTTGTCGTGTTGGAAGCCTCTCTTCTAGTAGTAGAGGTTTTTGAAAAAATACGATTACGAGACAACAAACGATGAAACGGCGAAAGCAATCTCTAAATCAAGTAAAACAACAATCAAGCGTACCACACCATCCAACGAACCAATAGTGAACTTTGTCGTTTGACGGCGATGATGGTATTGTTGTGTGGAATGATGGTTCAGAGCGAAAAAGCTAACGTAATAACAATAATAGTTAAACTCGATGCACGCGGGAGATGTATACACAAAAAAAACCGGTCAGGCATGGTATAACTACGATGATCATGATGATGATGATGGTAGTCTTACATAATAGGCGAGAGCACACATTGCCAGATCGCCGTAATAGGCACATTTACTGAGTTATTGCAGGCTGAGATTAGTGCTGACCGCACAAATACGGTCTATAGGTGATGCTAATGCTAATGGTTACACCAACACTTTTCGGGCTATTATGCAGTAGCACGAATATGAACACAAAAGAAGGAAAAGACAAAAGGAGGTTGAAGTGTTGGTTTTTTTTGGATAGAGACTATTGTTGAAATTTTTTTCTAAAAAAAAACATTGCATTATCCGAAAATATGCGAATTATGTGCATAATTTGATTAACAAATCTTGAATGTTTTATAATTTTCAAAAAAATAAAACATTATATCACAAATTGGTTTGATTGACTACGGTTTTATTAGAAAACGTTAGTAATATCATCCGTTTTTGGTCACGAGTCAAAATGGCTCTACTCGCCAAGACTGGAGGTTACATTGGACAGTTTCGAAACAGTTTGACATTTTTGACAAGTTGAAAGAATAGTTTTTTTAGAGTTATCAGCTCGCAAAGTTGCATTTTTGATTAGAACATTAATCGGGCTTCGCTTTTTGATACTTTCAAACCACTGTTTAGTACCCAATTATTTTTTTGAAAAATCACGTCTTTAATGTGAAAATTATTTCAACCTATTTATCTATCACCAATTAAAATCATCTAAACAATTTTCAAACAAACCAATTGTTAATCTCAAAACATGATTTACTCTGTGTGTCCTCCCGTCTGTCGGTCTATCATCACACTTCAATCAATAATGACAAATCTGCACTCATACCACCTTCTCATCAACACATCAACCATCAACATCATCATTCATCAATTGATCGATTCCACTACACGATTAACATAAATTATTTGCAAATCTACGCACAGCATAAATCTATATAGAAATTTAAAAAAAAAAACAAGCATCCGTATGCGAAGAGTTGATTTGTCGAAAGATAATCGATCGTGAGTTGAATCATGATTTATATTTATTTACTAGTTACAACTACACAAAAACACCAATAGTCTCATGAAGAAGTTCAAAGAACAGAAACCCGGACTTGAATTTGATTGCTGAATTGTCTATGCTGAAGTGTTTATTTTTTGGTGAATGTGATTTTCGAGAAGTTTGGTCTTAGTCATTTTGAGGTGGTTTTGGAAGATAGAACTGGCGACGGGGACAGGGACTTATTTGAGGTAAGTAATTGATTCTTGTTTGAGGAAACGAGGGTTATATTTTAGCGTTTCGGTTGATTTTTTGAAGTGGTTGAGAGGAAACCATAAGAGGTGGTCTTACCAACATATGAGGGAAGCTAGCGTATGATTCGTAGGGTTAATGCTCAATCATCTAAGCGCTCTGTGATCAATTTTGGTCTATAATACTATAAAACAGTATGCATTAGTCATGTTCCAAATCCTCCTTAGCAGGTCAGTAAATATTGACAGCTGTCAAAATTTTGGCAGTTGTCGAAATCTAACAGCTGTCAAAATCTGAGATCTGTCACAAACTGAGAGCTGTTAAAATGTAACAGCCTTCTATGATATCTGCCAAAATTTCAAATTGTCCAGAGATTTCGCAATGATCAGTGTTTGATAGATAAAGGCAAAATTATTTCTGAGATCTTTTATATCAAACTAAGATAAAAATTGATTTCAGATCCCCAAAAAAAACAATCTTATTTCGCTTCGATTACCATTCAAAGCAGGAAAAAACATACAAATCATAAAAATATGCCCATCAATTGCCAATTACATATTTTAAAACCAATCCCCAACCACATTGCTAGAACAACATCATAAATATACACCCAACACTATGCAATCTTTACACATCAACAAAATTCCTCAGAAATCAACAAGAATTTCGAAATCCAGTAGCTCATCAAAATTCATACTAAAATTATTTTATTATCATTATCATCGATTTATTTACAAATATACTTGGATGAAGCTAATATCCATCCAAGCTGGTTGCTCAGTGTTTTTTGTGGTATGCACGTAACACAGGTACTTAAACGATTGATTGATGCCCAGAATCTCATTTTTTTTTTTTTTTTTTTTTTTTTGAAAATTATGAACTTATACACAGATGCAGATTGATGATGATGTTGATGATATTTTTTTGGAGGGAAGGAAGGAAGGGAGGAGCGAACGAATCGATATTGATTGATTTATTTCAACGCAGCAAGTTCTATGTTTGTTTTATGGTTTAAAATTAGATTTCGAGATTTTCGGGATATAATGAAATTGTGGTTTTTAAAAGAGGTGAGATAGATACTATAGGAAAAAAATTATAGTTGATCTGTACGAGTTTTTAAAAATTGTTTTGGATGTGTACGTGCTCGAAGATATGCAAGACTAATTAAACGAGGAAAATTCGCTGATGAAAATCATAATTATACTCAAGGATTTTTGGATGGACAAACAACCAAAATCACTCATTGAGATTTGATGTACCTCTGAGTTAAATCAGGAGTAAAGTGAGTCAAATCAAAGATGAAATGAATCATATAAAAAGTAAAGTGTGTCAAAGCAGAGCTAAAGCGAGTTAAATCAAAGGTTAAGTAAGTCGAATGAGTTAAAGTGAGTCAAATCAAAGGTTGAGTAAGTTGAATGAATTAAAGTGAGTCAAATCAAAGCTAAAGTGAGTCGATTTGAAGGTAAAGTGATAAGATTTTCAACTTTCATATTTCATCCTTAATTTTTTCGAGAAATCTGTCCAGTATTTTTGATATTTTTTCCATTTAAATCATTACTTTCCCTATATATTTTATTAGTTTTGTTGGCCTATCAATTTGGGCAAATGTAAAATAAATCATTCCACGACTCAATTCATCACTGATTTGACTTACAGAATATTAAAACTATATTTGGACTGATGAGTCTGTCTGATTTTAGATCATCAAAATCGGAGAGCCGTCACTTGTTTAGTTTTTTTTACAAACAAGTGAGTCTCCATTAGAAAAATTATTTTCTTATAGCCGTTATCATTTGCATTATTTTCATTAAAATGCATAAAATTCATATTTGATGATACGAAGCATCATTACTCATTGAGGGCTAATTCTTATGTTAAATTTAATTATTTCCTTGAATTACGTTTCCTGAATTTTTAGAGATGCCGGCGATATAACAAACTGGAAGCTGAATATATATGTATATTTTTTAGCTTAGGTTTATCACTTACGAATACTGTATTTCCTGCATTTTAGATGGTAGATATGGAATATGTACATACCTGGAAATAGAAAAAAAAATATTATAAAATTAGTTTATATAAATATTTGTATGCAAATGAGTAAAATTAGGTAATCATTAAATTTGAAAAAAAAAACAAGAAATGGCCTTATAAGAAGAATCAGTATAGCAAAGGAGCATAGCAAACAGAACTAAGGTATGCTAAATGAAATGATGTGCGTCACAAAAGCTAATGTGTATCCATACGAAGTCAAAGTCAAAGGACCAAATGCATATCAAAGGAATTAAGATGTATCAGAAGAGCTGGTGTATCAAAGGAGCGAGCTAGGACTTACCGAAGGCGCTATGAGCCATGGTGATCATAGGGGCTCCTCTAGACGTATCAGCAGCTACAGTGCAAGGAGCCAAGGCGTATCAACGGAGATAGGGCGAACCAACTGAACTAGGGTTTCATAAAGGAGCTATCCAAGCTATCCAAAGGAAGCAAGGTTTATCAAAGGAGCCAAAGTTTATCAAAGGAGCCAAAGTTTATTGAAGGAGCCAAATTTGTATTCAAAGGAGATAAAGGAGATTCATCAATCAAGCTAGAGTAAGGCAATAGTTAATAGCATTTTAAGAAGACCACATTTTGTGGATAGCCGGTACCAGTTCATTCGACAAGCTTTCCGGCGAGAAGGATATTCAAAAATCCCCACACATTTCCGATCGGGTTGGCATCTGGAGATTGGCAACTTCAGTTTATGACGCTATTTTCTTCTTTCCAGCACTTCCAGAGTCGACTTTGGTATTTTGTGTCATTATACTCTTGCCCAATTTTTGTTTTTCCGTGGAAACAAACCTGTTTACCGAATTCAAAAGCCCGCTCGTGTAAATCTGGGCCATTTAATTCGACGTTCGAATTTCGAGTGAAGCCAAATTTAGGATGAAACATCCGAAACCGCGCTCGGAGAAGCATCTCCATACACGCACTTTCGCTGGATGTGTAACAGTGAGCTGGATAGCATTTGTACTGCGAGTGAACGAAGCTCGCTTCAGCCCAAACCACGACCAAAAAGTTGCTTCGTCGGAAAAAAAAACAACCTCAGTCCAGGGTCCTGCGCTTTTCGATGTTTTTCACAGAGAAAGGCAGGGGGTTTTGACGTCGTGGGACGGTGAAATGCGTTTGCCTTTTTCAAATGCTATTCAATGGTCTTGGTGCTAGCTTCTGTTCCCTTCTTAGCGAGAAGAAATTTTAAAAATTTTAAAATAACGCAGTTCCTTTCTTCTGAAATAGACTCCAAGTCCAGTATTGAAATATTTAATGCAAATCTGGACGAAGTAGTTAAATTGTCAGCCATGTCACAGCCTCAGTTTACTTATCAGTTCAAATTGGATTTGAAAGTGGTTCTAATGATACATAGATTTCTATGAAACTGCTTCAACTAACTGAAGCAAAGGAGTCAGAACAGTGATTCATAGAGTTTCATGAAAAAGTTTCAAATCACTCAACCAAAATATTCAGAGAACTATTCCTTAGCCTATGTCGGCCAAAACTGGAAAAACGACACCCATTGTTTGGTTTTTTCATGTCTAATATTTGGGATTTGTAGGTCTTGAAAGTTACGATCTTAGATGATAATTTGATTTGTCCGAACTAAACATTTCTTTAAGCGGTTCGAAGACTATAATTTGAAATTGGTAGGGCCTTCCAGTGAGCTACTGAAATTGGCAAAAGCTCGGAAATTGCCTCCAAATTCTGCAATATCACCAGAATTTACTGAATTTCTTTTTTCAGACCACTATTACATCAATTATTTGAATCCAAATTCATAACACCTACCTACCTCTACTGCAATTGTACTCCGTCTTTACTCATTTCTGCCTTCAATTAGTTCATTGTACACTAGGATAAACATAATACAGTTCAAGTTGCATTTCATATACATCATATGTATTCTTCTTTTATTTATATCAGAGAGACTGCGTAAACACATGCCTTTATTATACTTGCGCTGGGTCGCCTAAGTGAACTTAACTAGCTACCAGCTCAAACGAACTAGGCCTGAGATATGGAGTGCTGTGTGTACCCGCGTTGGTTGCCATTGTCATTTGCTTGCCTGCTATAGCTAGCTGGTTGACTAGCTGGCTTCGCTTAGTTTGCTGCCCACGGAAAGGAAAAGTGTAATTGAAGCGTGCAGCGTATTACATTGTATATAGACTGGAATTCTTT
Organism: Nemotelus nigrinus; assembly: GCA_947369275.1. NCBI lineage: Eukaryota > Metazoa > Arthropoda > Insecta > Diptera > Stratiomyidae > Nemotelus > Nemotelus nigrinus. Next base: position 139,385,421 of record OX376373.1, read on the forward strand.
CAATTTAAAGTGCTCCCCGTCTAAATAGCACTAAAAAATATTGCGCATGATGTTTGCTTCAGTTAGTTGTACCTACATACTGCTACTCTCTACAGAATAGTACGCACATGCAACAATAGTGCAATGACTTGAAATATTATTCCCAAGTATGCATCAATTATTAGTAATTTTATTTTATTATCAACATGTGTGTACAAGCGCAGAGTGCAATGAATGTGTTGAAGAACGCAGATTGTACGAATGACGAGATAGATGTAAATTGAGCTGCATAAAAAATGAACGATTTCAAAGAAATAGCGATTTCAGAGATAAGTCCTATATTTGATACGTTCTTAAAAAACACTGACTTCATCCCTGGTGACACAAATGAAAGTTAACGAAAACTTGAGTAGTCGCGAGTGGGCAGAGCATCGGCTTCTGGTGTGTTTGGTCTACGGTTCGAATCCAGCCATGAGCATATAACGAGTTTTGAGTCGACCGAGCTCCGCATAGGTACAAGAGCTATGTAAGAGAGCTATATACAATTTTATATTGGTTGTGAATGTAGTCTCTTCCAACTTCAACCCCAGGAGACAAGAAAAGGGTCGTAGTGAGACTGCTTTACTTTATCAGATCCATTAAAAGACATCTACAATATATGCTATTTGAAAATTGCTCTTGTGATACATTGAGTTTCAACTCATTAAATCAAAAAGATTCAGAACAATTTGTCACGATTTTCAGAACTAAATAATTTTTTATAGGTTGATTTGTTCAGCTGTTAGCCTAATAATCCACGCAATAATCAAGTAATTTGTTTCTATTCCCATCAATGAAAATCACCTGACCCATACATTAATATCGCTACAGTTATTGCATCAGGCCAAAACAAATAACTCACAATGTGATGTATCATTTAACGGGCTAACTAGACTGACTAGGGCTTAGTCACCATCGACTCTACTAATCATTCTGGTGTTTTTATCATCGAACTAGAACTTTTTTTTTATATTGCTACTAGGTTTCACCGCACCATGCGGGATAATAATGTGTATTTACTACTATGACAGACGTACAGGTGTTATTGCAGCTCATATATATTTTCGATATGAGCCCAGATATTACTACGGCTTTCAATCGAAATGATTGTACAATAAATGGAAGATTACACAGCATACAACACAACGTATCTGGTTGATGTGTTTTGTAAATTGCATCGAGAATTACTTTTTTTTGTGATATAATTTCAGAATATATATCTCGGAAAAATCGAACACCCTGTGATTCACCTGAATAAAAATTTCCACATATCAGTTGTTCTCTGACACAATCAGTATTTATTTTGTATCGATGAGGTTGAAATGTTGCTATAAATTTAGTACAAAGAGTAGGAAAAATGTGGAAATGAATAGAGGAGAAATTCAGGGCTTTTCGGTTTACAAAGGAATCAATAATGCAATTTTCTGATAAACCTATTAGTGGTTTTAGCAATAGAATTGCAGAGTCATATGAAATCGTAGTTCTGAGGATTAATGCATTCATTGTTGGTGGTATTATTTGATTAGACCTCATCATATATCAACTGTTTGTAGATGAATGTATCTTTATTTTGTGCAAAGAATGAACACATATGCTCAGAAAAAATTAATTGAATCGAAAAAAACATTTAAATCAGAGTTTAGTTATTCTCATCCCTCCCCTCTATTTCAAAGGGGCGAGCTTATTTAATTTTTAATTCCACTTAGTCCAATGTAATGCATATGCATAGAAGTCGGGACTATGTGCATAGGAATTGAGACTATGTGTAAAGCTGAAAATCCTATGATATATCAGCATTTTCGCCCTGAAGCACAATTCATTTTTTCACATAGCTTTGTAGTCATATTTTATAGCTCTTTGGGCTATACTAGCTATATTTTATAGCTCAGGCTACTGTGCATATAATCTAATCTAAAAAATTAATTGAAACGAAAAAACATTTGAATCAGAGTTTAATTATCCTCATCCCTCCCCTCTATTTCAAAGGGGCGAGCTTATTTAATTTTTGATACCACTTAGCCCAATGTAATGCATATGCATAGAAGTCGGCACAATGTGCATAGGAATTGAGACTATGTGTAAAGCTGAAAATTCTATCATATATCAGCATTTTTTTTCACATAGCTTTGTAGTCATATTTTATAGCTCTTTTGGCTATACTAGCTATATTTTATAGCTCAGGCTACTGTGCATATAATCTAAGCGGGCATAAAAGCTGCGACCTGTTACGTAGAAACATTTTTCAGTGTAGCTTACAAATAATTTAACACGTAACTCTTTTAACAATGTGCTTATGAAATATTTCGTGACAATTTTCCTTTGAGACATTTCAACGACCTTTCAACATTTTGTTTTAAATCCATAAAAAAATACAATATTAATGCAATATTACAATGCCATTGTTTATTGAATTTTAATTCAAAAACCGAAAAAAATGTCAACTACAAACCTTTTGTTTAAATCAATGTCAACCAGTCAATCACAACATCCAAAATTTATTCACAATTATACCCACCAATCCCAAAACCATGACTGAAAATCGAACGTTTAAAGGAAAAAACAACAACTACAATGAAAGAATACCAAAAGCAGTAAGAGTTTGCTGTCATTGAAAATCAAAAAAAAACTTCTTCGAATCTCGCATACTAATTTATTGTTTGAATATGACGGCATAACTTATAGATTAACATTAATTTTGTTTAAATGGATATCTCTAAATCGGATTTAATGTTGTTTTTTTTTAGAATAAAAGTGAAGAGCAGAAAAAAATATCTCTGGAGAAAAAATCTCTAGAGGTATGAGAAAAAACGAAAACTCGTCAAAAATCTATAGGAAAAAATACCTTTTCGCAGATTTTGTTTATTTTAAGTGATGAAAGATGGTACCAAAATTTACATAAGATATTTAGTTGAATGGTAAGAAAGATTTATGAAAAGAAAGTGATATTCTAAAATGCCCGCGAATCAGCATATCGATATATTTGGAGGAATTTTAAATGGTCTTAGCGTAATAGCTCGGTATTTTCAAAATATGTTAATTCTCCAGATTCAATTTAATCGAATTCTAATTCAAATTAGTTTCAATAATTTTGAAAAAGCCGAAATGGAATTGAATTTTTTAGACATATTGTTTTTGTAACGCGTAAGAATATCTTAAAGAAATCTTATGTTAAATCCACACCCTCAGGACGTTCATAGGCGAGGAAGATACACTCATCTGCTCTGTAGGGGTGGGCTTGCTCGCACCCTTGGAGTTGGAAACTCTCAAAATTATGTCGATTTTCGAGACAAATCAAAAGTAATCGACTTGCTGAAAATCTTGACGAGAGTCTAGATCTGGCTTTAAGAGCTTTTACCACAACACGCATTTAATTTCAGAATCTAAGACACTAAAATTAACAGATCTTAATCTACGATGACCCTGACATGTTGTAAATCAAAAAGATGCGTACGACGACTATATCTATTTGCCAAAGGTCAAAGTAAGCGAGATTCAGGTCTTCTACATGGGCCCAAGTACGAAAAAAAAGCCCTACTACTTCGATGCGTGCAGGTAAAAAGATTCAAACTCAAGGTACGACGAAACAGGTAAAAGATCAAGTCTTGTAGATAAACAATCTGAACTAACTAGCTTGGGACTATGTTCATCCAACCGTTCAAACACTGTAGGTCTTCTATATAGACACATGCACACACATACTTGCTTGCAGTCATATTCACTGCAACAATGCAGCAGAGAGCCTGGGTAGTACCATCATCTTCCAGCGAAAGACGACCATTATATAGTAGGAACACTTGGCTACGATCAGAGATTAGGGATTATGGTCTATATAAATCTTCCAACCAAGTTCAATAGGCCGTATCTAAATTACAATCCGCCGTCGTTGTCGACGATTTTCATTTCGTTTGTGAATTAAGATTGAGGCTGGTTTGGATGATGATGATGGTAGTAGTTAGAGTATCCAGATTTTGTAGAGTTGATGTTGGAAGATTTATTGTTTCATTGGATTGACGATGCGTGTTCTTAAATGGATGAATTTGATGTAGTCTTTGTCACAAGCATTTCTTCTTCTAGATGGATCATGTTTTAAATCCGGATTGGAACTTGAGGACCTTCATGCGAAAAAAAATGTCTGACTTCGAAAGGGACTCATCTCCCAAAAAATCATTCGGTAAAAATGGTTTAAGTCGGAAAAAAATTCAAGTCAAAAAATTCCGCCCCAATACTAACAAAACCACCTCCTTCAAACCTATTTTCGTCCAAAAACCATTTGTTTACTCTTTAAATTGCTCATTATGGAACTATGTATTTCATTTCGCAATTGAACAAATAATATGACAGTTTAAACAAATTTTAAATTTTAACGCATTTTATCCCGGGATTTTCCGAAGTATACCATCGTCCATGTGAATCAACAAAAATTTATTTTCACAACAGGTTTTAATTCAATTACTCACAAGGAGATACTTATTTTTGAATATTGATTTTAAACAGAGCAAGAGTAAAGAAAATCGCATTGAAAGAAAAACTATAAAAAAAACAATATTGATCCAAAATGCTGTTTGAAGAGTGTTTAATAGTTGTTGTTGTTGTTTTTTGAATATGTTTTTCTGTTTGTTTCGCGCTAGACTCGAAAATAACACGATTAAATCTAATTTGTAAAACGACCCTGTTTATTGCCAAGGTGTTATTGGCTCATGGAGGACAATATGATTTGACTGAGTCGGTCGGTGTGGTTACGATGGGTTGTGTTGATTTGGTCAAAAATAATTTTTTTGTAATAGAATTTTTGAATGGTTGCTACTGGTTTGATGAGACATTTCATTAAATTTAATTATCATTTCACTATTTTTTCAGAACTAGTTTAACATTTTTTTTTTATATCATTTTGACAGTTTTGGGCACAAACTAAACGGTTTTCTGTTGTGGGAACAAGTTTAGCCGGAAAATTTCGCTTGAGAACTCTCTTTTTAATTACTAGTAGTGAGATATTTGCAACCAAATAACTTTTAAAAAACCAAACAACTTCACTCATAGTTTTTATAGTAATTTTGACATACACGCCAAAAAATCATATTTAATTTTTAGTCATTTTGACAGTTTTTGGGCCTTTTTTGATTGGCGAATCTTAGCTATGATTTTCAGTTTTCTTTAACGCGTAAAACAAAGTTAGAATTAATACGTGAAATTGAGGCAAGCTATGCAAATGGTCACGTTTGTTGGCAGATTAACTGTTTCTGCTAAATGGGCGCAAAGGGGAAAAGTATTTGAGTGCTCAAATTAAAAAAGTATTCAAAATGCGTAGTCGCATAAGCCGAAGATGCCGATGTGGCGTTAATCAAATAGTTCAAATTATTAAAGCGCTCCTCTTTTAGGACACCTAATTTAAGAGATGGCTAATCAATTGGCTGCGATAGCAGCTTACGAAGGGTCAGACAAAATTTGGACGTGCCAGAGGTTGGATCGATCGATCAATTAAAAAACCGACACAATATTCACTGTGGGAAATTTCAAGGCGAAACAGCAAGTTTTTTTGGTTAAAAACTACATGGTTCGGCATAATTTCAAAATTTAGACTTGAAATTTTGGCAATTAAAGGTTTGTTTATAACTTTACGAAATCGTCACATGATTTGCGATATTTTCAAAGAAGATAAAGCTGGAGTGTTAATTTCGGATAAAATCTTTCAAATGATCGCATAACAGTTTGGGTTTGAGCTAACATGATTGGTTCCAAAAAAAAAAGCAATCGCTGGTGATACGTGAATCAAGAATGCACCAATATTTTAGGAACTGTCTTAACCCTGCAAATCGTTGATTTATAATTCAGGCCCGATGTTTTCGCAACCCTTTCAGTGAAAATAGATTATCACTTGAGACAAACTTCCTCAATATACCTCGCGTTTGTGAATACGTGTGAACTAGTGATGGGCGCTTCTGTTGTTTTCAGAAAACGAAAACGAACTGTTTTTTTCCAAAAACAGCTGTTTTTTAAAACTGTTTGAAAACTTTTTTTACTCGACCAGCAGCAGATTGATACTGGGTGTTACCATTAGTGATGGGCGTTTCTGTTGTTTTCATAAAACGAAAACTATTTGAAAAAAACAGTTGGAAAAAAACTGTTTGAAAAAAACTGTTTTTTCCAACTGTTTTTTTCAAATAGTTTTCGTTTTCTGAAAACAACAGAAACGCCCATCACTAATGGTAACACCCAGTATCAATCTGCTGCTGGTCGAGTGAAAAAAGTTTTCAAACAGTTTTAAAAAACAGCTGTTTTTGGAAAAAAACAGTTCGTTTTCGTTTTCTGAAAACAACAGAAACGCCCATCACTAGTGTGAACTACTATCGCATGATTATAATCTGTATGGCAGCGATGAATCACGCATGAATTACACAGTACTGCTCAGAGATGATATTTCGATTGTAATCGATATTTCGCGAATTCGAAGGATAATAGAAATTTCGGTAGTTACTTAGTTACAACACTGAACAAGAAGAGGATAGATTGCTTTCTAAATATCGATGTCTGTGAAGAAATTGAAATATATTTTATTTAAAGAGAAGAAATTGCTTAACATTTAAACTTGAAAATAGCATGCATAATGTCACTCTGAAGGATGATGGAATGCTCTCTTCATCTTACCAGTCACAAAGTTTAAATGATTCGGGAACAGATGGTACCATTAATTCTCCGAGAACACTGGGGTTCAAATTGACCCAAGTGACCTTCTTGGCCGATCGCAGCGCTTAGGCCTGCGGGGAATGGGGGGTACTATAGGCTCCTAAATGTATTTCTGTGTCTTGACTACAAGTTTACACCGTTCGCATACAGTCCCAAGTCGTCAGTCGTCGTGGAGAAGCCTTTGAAGCAGATTAAGGGGTCAAATAGACCCCATATGTACTCGACGTCAATTTTGAGGTAAAAATTCAATTTTTTTTACTTTATAAATCGATAGATTAATTTAAAAAAGCCAAAAACAAAGTTTGCAAGTGCTTTAATATTTTGTTTTTACCAACATGACGTATAATCTGCGTTCTACTCAACGCAATAATTTGTTAGCTGAAGACAATGATAACAATTTTGGCGACAGTGATTCCTCCGAAGACGACCATGTATCGGAGCAATCAGAATCTGATTATTCAGAAGATTACACCTTTTTTGCAACCCTTTATATAAGGCTACTTTTTTTTTAATTCTACTATATCTTGAGAGTATCCATATACATTTTTAGCTCAAAATATTAAAAACTGACAAAGTTATGTTTTTTTTAAATTTGCAAATTTTAAAATCCTCACAATCGCCACCGTAAATATGCGAAATAAATACTTTTTTTCAAGGGTCACTTGAGTGTATCCCCCTAAATTTTTAGCCAAAAATATTGAAAATTGACTAAGTTACGATGTTTTTGTAAAAAAGCTGATTTTTGATAAAACTGTTTTTTCGCGAATTTTTTTTAGGTATGTTAAGGACATTTAGACCACTTCTAATGCATAAGAACTACTAAAAAGGCCTCAATCTATACCTACAATTTTTTTTCAAATGAAAATTTTCAGTGGCGGCGATTCTATAGACGTTCAAAAGTGGTCAATTTGACCGCAATTGTTCTCGATGATCGAAAAAATAGGTGTGTTCTCGAAGGGTTAACCGAGAACATAAAAAGATGGACCAAGGTAGCATTCCTTATACTTCAATATTGATGATTATTTTAAGACCACAAAATATCCAATTGATGAGGGAATTATAAGAACTGTTCAAGAAAATCAACACCGGAGGAATGGACGAAAAGATGATCCATTGGATTTATATGAATGAAATGCAGAAAATGAATATTCTGCATGCCCAACTCCACAGGCGCTACAATCCATTTAAGAGACTATATTTTCATAATTAAAACTTTTTAATGAGCGAATGATTAGTTTCACGTCTCACTTTGCCCCTGATTTAACTCATGTACCTAACCAGAGCTAATTGAACTCTAAGCTCCGTGCGCGGTTTCTCGTCCGTACCTGAATTCGAACCAGCAACCCCACAAACTTGGAGCCAGTAGTCATCCACTATGCTAAAACGTCAAATAAAAACACGTTGGTGAACCTACACTCAGTACACAATACTATTTCTACCGAGTTACTGAAACAACGAACAATTCAAGGAAGCATAACAGATTTATTTTGGATAGCATTGCCATATAAAAACACAAAGGATAAATGAGAAATGAAATTTTTTTGAGTTCATATAATGAATAATTTTTGAGGACGCAGGTAGTTAACGCTAAAACAGAGTTCAGTTTTTAATAATTTAATTACTTCTGATTACATCGTACATGAATCGAAATTTTTATTAGCAATAAGCACATTTCCCTGTAGTCAAATCTACACTCAAAACTATTTTTCCGCGTTAAGATTGTGCTTATCTGTCTTATCAAAAGAGTCAAGTTTAAATAGGTCAACTATCTTATCTCTATCAATACAAATATAGTCTGAAATTATCGCTACAGCATAACATTTCCGTCTAAGTCCACAACATTCGAAAACTAGCATAAACCACAAAGCAATAAGTAGACTGGTCTGGTCATTCAAGTCACTTGGTGACTTATTTCGATAAGGTTTTTATAATCACTCAAGTTTCAAACCACTTCAAATTTCTATTGCGCAAAACCCCTCCATTACAACATGTATCGTGTACATGATTAATTTCACTGCAATTGAGACATTTTTTTGCCTCAGAGGCCATGACTTACGAATTTGTTATAAAATTAAACCCAGCACGAATACACAAAGTCCACCATGGAAATCAAATCTATCTGATTGATTGAAAAATCACTCAAAATCCGGGTAAATGCCCCCTTTGAAAAGTCGAGAGTCTATACATAATTCAAAATTAACCTACAAAAGCTATTAGTCCGTCCATGTGCTGTTGCTTGTGTTTCCCCTCCTTGTGCAGCCATTACATATTGCATTATCCATTGAACTCCAAAAACTCGCCATCGAACCAGTCACAGATTGTGTTAATTTTGTATCGAAACATTATTGTGCACACACAAAGCGTCGAGTGCTTGGTATGGTAAGTTTTCGAGAGAGAAAAAAAAAGTATAATAAACTCGTTTTGCAATATGACTTTGACACAAATTTTTGACGAACCAAAAATTCTCCTCAATCATAGCACGTTGCATTGCAATGGCAAAGCTTCGCGTCACGTCATTGCTGTTGGTCGTTTTTTTTTTTTGTTATCTTTCAATAGTTAACAATACTCGCAATATTGGTGGTACATTATGGACCCACACTGTGCGCCAGTCTCAATATCACGATCATAAATATAGAAAATTGATTTTTCTTTGAGCTCTTTTTGCAGTAGGCATACTTTCGATCACACTGTGTCATTTTCAACTATTTTTACATATGTAAATTCATTTCGGATTTTATGCATGTATGTTTTTGGGTAAATAGATGGATAGATTTCAGTGAAATTTCTTTTTGAATATAAGAGTCCAATAACAAAACAAACACAATTTGCCTTCAACGTTGTGATAATCGTCTGTGATTTCATAATATCTCGTGCGTTACATAAAACCTTCTTTTTTTCTGTTGGGCATGGCAGTGAAGTTGAAGAAAAACCAGCACACCAACTTGATTTCTTCGTCAAAAAAAGCCCCGAAAAAAAAATCTGCTGCTCTCCAACGTTGTCCAGTCAAAAATCATCCGTGGGTCAGAGCGAACAATGCGATCTTAAAAATTGTGTAACTGGGCACAAAAATCGAGAGAAAACATTTTGTTGATTTTATAACAATCAACAATTTGCATTATGTGTGGTGTGGCGGCAGTTCATTTAAAATTTGCACTGCGGGGGAAATAGTGTAGAGGAGCTCGTTTTAAGCTGCGAAAAATTGAATGCCCACCAGCTGTCGAATTGGAGAAATGTGCGTGTTTGTGTGGCGTATGCAGAGTTTGTTGTTATAACAAAGGAGAATTACTTTTCGGACAAATTATTACGTGAAAATTTTTTTATTATTCAATTGTTGATTGTTTCGCTTCTGGTGCTGTTATTGCTTGGGTATGTTGGTATGTGATGTTATGAGAAAACGGAAATGAACGAACAAAAGTTGAAAAAACGGGGGACAGACACTCCAGGCAGGCAGGCAGGAAAATGCCACGATGGTGACGACAAAAAATGAATGAGGAAGCAGCAAATATCACATGCGGTTGAATAATGAAGTCATTTGTATTGATATTAACAGTTATGGGGAGAGGAAAGAGATGTTTTATTGCATTTCGATTAATGCTTATAAAATCAATTTTATATGAATATAAGGAGTTTAATTTTCGTTTTTTTTTTTTTTTTGGGTTCGTGCCTGTGTTGATTTATTAAGGTTATATCAGACGATGAGATCGTTTATGGACAATTGTAAATGGAATTTCACCGGGTTCAGTGTTATAAGAGATGATTGAAGATTGTTGTACTGATGCGTGGACGGTGTTTGGAGGATGCATCAGCTGTTGATTTGTAATAATGAGATGAAAGTTGATGATGTAAATTTTGCTGGCACTGAACAAAGGTGTATTTCCTGATTGCAAGGCCAATGAAGGATAATGGATTGCACAATTGACTATAATGCGTATTTTACATAAGAAAACAAGCAAACAATCTATTCGTGATTATGTCAATACGTTCTAAGCAACACAAACTCTTTTGTTCGTACGTCCTCTTGCTCAAAAATTCTCAACGTTTCACCGATTCTTTGATCGTTCTTCTAGTCCTCAGGAGATTTGTAACGTTTTTGTGGAATACTTTTTCTGTTTCAAATCAAAAATGCTATCACACCTTATGAACTCCATCATACTTCTCCGTCATCCTTCTCTTTCATCCACAACAACCTCCTAGAAGTTGAGTCCTTACTTGAATGTGTTGATGTAAATGTCGGTTGTGATGTCCTGCCGGCATCCAAATTTGCCAAATCACTTCCGTCGTCCCTATGTGTTCCCTTGTCTATTATTTTCGACCTCAGTTTTTCCTCGGTGTCCCTTCCGTCTTGCTGCAAGTTTGCTCATTTATTCAGATTCATAAAACCGGTGACCCAAGTTACATATCCAATTATCGTCCTATTTTTCTCCTTAGTAAATGTACTTGAAAGGGCTGTTTACAATAGTCTACTGCCTTTCCGTCATCCCTTTCTTGCTTTTGAGCAGCATCGGTTTCTAAAAAGCTGATCTTTCACCTCTTAGCCTTGACTAACTTTGTCGCTTCCATCTTAGACCCATAGAAGCAAGCATATGGAGTATACATAAATTTTGCAAAATATTTTGACTTTGTTGACCACAAGCTTTTTCTTGTCCTGAATCTCATCCTATGCTTGTCATCGTAATTGCATTGTGAATTCTTGTACCTCTTCCCCATACTGTCGTTTTTTGTGGAGTTCCTCAAGGTTCGATACTTAGTCCGTTGTTTTTCCTACCATTTATCAATGATCTCCTTTCCTTTGTACATCCTTAATCCCCTTTTTAAATTCTAGATGAGTATTCCTTGGATAAGTTCGTGCCTTTTAGGCTCTTCCACTGTCCTGTGCTATATCTGATCTTGATTCCAAGTTTTTATTAGACGAGCTTAATCGTTCGGATAGATAGATGTTCGTCAGTGTACTTAATATCTTATGAGCGAATAGACCTATTGTTGTATTAGATATCTTAATTCACCTTTTTTGATTTTAAAGTATTCAAATTTTATCAATCATTTATTGGTTTTTCTCTTATATTTCAAACTCATTATGTTGTTGTAATTTGATTTGAGTCTGTTAAAATAGAAATAAATAGCATCCAAGTGAGTCAAGGCTTATCAGTTAATATTCTAAACGTTAATAAGTACATCGTTTTCCTTTAGGGTTACGATATAAGTATAATGTCCAACGATTTTTTTTTAAATTAAGCGTCACTAGTCATATCTCTTGTAGCCTAATGCTTAGAGCATTGAAGTTTCGAACGTGAGGTTGGCAGTTCGAATCTCAGTACGAACCGATGTTTTGAGTTAACCTCAACCTAAGTAGGTACCTGAATCAAATCTATGGAACAAAGTGAAGCGTACCATATTCGTAAAAAGGCCGATTATGAAAATGAACCATCTAGTGCATCCAAGAAGTCCAATACCACAAATCGTTTGTGAAGAGACAATTTTGCTCTACAGCCAACAATTTATTTTAAACGTTTCCATCATTATTAGCCGGTATTTAGTTGACCCTCAGCAGGAAGCATTCAATTAATTATCTAACAAAAGTTACTTCGAATTCCGGTTTTTAAATCGAAAATTATTAAACCAAAAACTCGATTAGTTTCGTTTATCAACTAACTCCATTACAAAAAAACACCATTCTACGGATATAAAATGTCATTTGAATCCAATGATCATCAATTTTGACCACAAACACTCCTCACCAAAGCAATGTCTTCAAGATTTTCATGCTTTGTCAACCTCCATCATTCCGCTTTACCCATAAGCTGTCTATTGAACCATAGACAAATCCATATCCCCCTCTATCCAGTTACTCCTCCATATTATTAAATCTCAGTCAATTTTCGACCGGTTTGCACCACAAACATTTCATATCCCCGGATCTTCCAAATCCGATGTTCTATACTCTGTCACACAATCATTCCAAAAGAATCACATTAAACTTCTATTACTTATTTATTATTAATGAATTTCCAAGGCAAATACGACTATTTGATTATTAGTCTTACCTCAAAACCACACAATCTGTATAGATTTATCTTGGAATAATCCGCACATGTATCCGTCGCGCCCAATGTGGGGAGACGAAGCAATGCGCGTCGTCGTATGAAGTTGAAAAGTGCCTGCAGCGATCATGGAATGAATTTTAAATTGTTGTTTTGTTGTTTTTTGCGGTGAAGAAAATCTACATCTACTTATATCATAGATGGAGAGATGATTTTTCGTAAAAGTGGTTTGGTAAGATTTGTTGTTTTAATGGTTCAAAGTTGAGTTTTTTTTTTAAATATCAATCACACTGCAATTGATGTGGTTGCTCGCTTGGTGCTTGCTTCTGGATTGCAGATTCAGTTTTTCAACATGTGGAAGAGAATAGTAGCTATTAGATGACAGAATTTGGTGTTTTTGTTCATTAAACATTTTTATATCGTTGAAACAAAAAACAATTAACCAAAAGCACATCTTTTCGAGTTTTTTTAAAAAGACAATTGATTCAAGTCCCGGGATAAGTCTGAATAAAGTACAATTGATCTTTTCTTGTACAGCTCTTTGAGAATTCTGTAAATTATCCAGAAGTTTTCTTTGAAAATAAAATTTTTTTATGAATATCTTTAGTAACATGAGAGAATATTCAATGTATTCTAAAGAATGGCGTCAATAAAGATTTTATGTTTTTTGTATACAAATATTAGTTTTTCGAATAACTCATAGAGCAGCAGACCAACAATAGATTGGGAAAGAAAAGTAGACATTATAGACAATGATTTTCGTGAGGAGAGGTCAATTCTCCAAAACTAAGGAGTTTTTTTTCGAAATCAAAATCAATAATGTATGGATATCATGGACAGTCTTCTGATATATCAGCATTCTTAAACATAGTTACTCGGCCGAATGCATTAAACAGGGCTTCGAAAAGACGCGAAAAAAATAGACTCAAACGATGCAAAAATATGGTCCCAAAAGATGCAAAAAAAGGGGGGTCCCAAACGATGCAAAAAACAAAAATGGTCCCAAACAATGCAAAAAACAAAATAGGTCCCAAACGATGCAAAAAAAAAAAACAAATAAGGGGATCCCAAACGAGGCAAACAAATATGGGTCCCAAACGATGCAAAAATAATAGAGGGCTCAAACAATGCAAATAAAAGGGGTCCCGAACGATGCAAAAAGGGGGGGTGTCCCAAAACAATCCAAAAAAAAAAGGAAATCCCAAACGATGCTTAAAAAAGGGATTTGTTGCCTTCTTTTAGAGATATTAAAAACTTGAAATGTTTATTCTACTGTCTTCTCTAAGGACGTGTCCAATTCTAAACCTGCCGATATTTCTGACAAGAATAGTTTTTGATTATTTTTTAGCCAAAATCATCGTTATTCTGTCAAGTTTCAGTTGAGGAGTTCTACAGCATTTTGGAAGCTATTTTCATAGCTTATTATCCCTAACAGCAAAAAAACCTGCTCGTTTAATACATATACCAATTTAAAGCTTCGCCTGCTTTGGTCTGAACTAAGGCCGGCAACAACAAGGCATGCTTACATTTCTCATTCATAATATATATATATTTCTCTCTCTCTCTCTCTCTCTCAATACAGGTAGATGGCCTTACTCAACGTTAGCCTTAGTATAATCACCAGTCACTCATTTTAACTTCTCAAAGTATAAAACTAGGTGACCAAATTTCTACTACTACTCAAAAATTTAGCGACCTTTCCCTTGCAAACTTAACCCTAGTTGAGTTTTGTGGCATTCAACCACTTCCAATAGCTATTTTGTTTCCATCGGCTATAGAATCAATTGTGGAAAAAACTAAAACCGAATGCTGGCTTGGATGTTGTTTTTATTTTTATTTTAAATGGCTAACAAGTATTTTATAGGAGGATCAGAAAAAAAGCATTTCTTCACCCAGAAAACAAAATGTTTGTGCATTTCAAAATTACGTATTTCAAAATAATTTTGACAGTCTTTAATCCTTATCCGAAACAAGCAAAACGATCCAAAACGTTTTTAGTTTCATGATTTAGTTGAAAATATCTCAGCTGCAAGCTTTTACGTCAAATCTATGGTAAAAAAAAAAGTCCAATCCTTGCCCAAAACTGTCAAAATGACCAAAAACAACGACATACAAAGAAGGTTGTATGATGGCTCTGAATTCTCATAGAAGCTAACCAGATAGGAACAGCTTTGTTTGTGGCATTTCATTTCATAATCACGAGGCCCTGGTTAAGAACTATGGCAAGATGGGTGGCCAAATATCTCTAAACTCCCAAATCGTAGATGCTGACTTGAATATCTTCAAGCAGAACATTCTGAGAAGCACGGCCAACGCTTCCATCAGAATATTAGGGCCTTTCAACGTCGATACCAAGGACAGTACAATGTAAATATGATGGGAGATGACCTATGGGGACTCCAGCTCAAGAGTGAGTCAATCAAAGAGAGTCACTCAGCTGAGGCATGTGAGCCAGCACATTGCAATCAATCAAAAAGACTCATCACTAAGAGGATAACCATCCTCAACAAACGCTACGAACACGTATCATAATCAACTCTCTCCTTAAGTGTCTACCAGGACAGATTCCTGTCAAAATATAGACATCTTTTATGAAGTTGAAATATATATAGCTTCCTCAAATGAAAACTTGGTCTTTAAATTCAAATATTTGATTTTTTACTGTTTCTATAAAAAGTTTACCTTTACTTTCAATAAAATTTCTTCAGAACGAGGTGACCACAAGATCTTTTGAAAAGTTTTACAGACCAATGTTTTGTATTGTAGTCAAAGATCTTGCAAGAAAACAATCAGCGGAGAGCAAGGAATCATTAAACTTTTCAGCCGAAAATATTAATAATATTTATACGGATAAATTAGAAAAAAAAAAACACTTTTTGCATCCAGTTTTTCTGATAAATATTTCAAGTATCTGAATGTAAGGATAAAAATTCCTTTACATTTTTGAATGATTTTTCAAAGGGTATTTTGGTAACACTTTCGTTCTGCTGGCGTGCAAGATATCAGATTTGGAAGCCTCAAAAATTATACATAAACTTTCTCAGAAAAAGTCACAAAAATTTTGAGCAAAATTAAAATATTTGTGTGTTTTAGAGAAGATTACTCTATTAGTTACTACAAATAGCAAATTTCAATACTTTGTTTTTACAATTTAATTGACGTAACGGTAATAATTCAACCAAACATTAAATAACTTAATAAGATCGATGCACCAAAATATACTTTATTTCATCAAAATCAACTTGGAATGAATTTAAGGAATTGCTCAGACAATAATATTGAGCTTAGGTTTAGATTGTGTTTTTTAAAAAACGTAGGTAGGTACTCAAGTATTTTCTCATTGTTGCCTTTCAAACGGGAGCTAATTTTCGTTTTCGCGAATAAATTTTAGTTGAACCTAATTTCGGTTCATTTACCTAAATGTCTTTTTAAATTTTTTTAATTTGCTTAAATTATTTTTTCAGATATTTAAAGCATTTTAAATACTATTTCAAACACGCTTCCTAAATGATAGATAGCCGATCAAAATTTCAAATCACCACTACCTAAATTGAATGCAGGTCTCAAAAATATTAGACCCTATTAATACGGGCTGGGGGTTTCCTTAACAACTCATCATAAAATTACTAATTACAGTCATAAGACACAAATATTTTTCTATGGGTCTGTTTGGCAGGTATCAACTTTTGGCAGAAGGTCGAAAATGTTGGGTATTTTATAACCGAGGAAATTGAGAGTGATGTTACAGAGGGTGGTATGCGAACTTATTTTGATATTTACTAAAGTTCAGGATATCTCGTTGAAACGATAGAGAGGTAATTATTTATAGCCCTATTGCGCCAAATTTGATGAATATTAGTTATAGATATTGTCAGCGAAACCAAAATACTACAAAGCTTTAACCTGTAATACGGTATTCGAAATATATACAGTTAGAACAAAATAAAAACTAATCACAACCTTCTTAGAAATATAGCAATTAAAATATATTTGAAAAGACTCGAGCAATGCAACAACTCAGCCATATATAAAATCATATAAACAATGACGTTTCAGGTAATGCTTTAAAAGTCTTCGAATCAGGCAAAGATAAAACGTTCTAGGTAGGCAGGGGTAAATTTGAATATAAAATTAGTGGAAGGTTAAGCAGGAAAATATGATTGAATCAATCCGATTTTTAAAACTATTTTTTTAACTGTTATTTTTTTTAAATATGTTTTCTTCTAGAAATTAGTTAGATTTCAATTTTTATCCGTCAGGCTGATAGATACTATCAAGAAATTGAAATATTTATAGGTAGCTCTTCAAGGACAAATTTCTCTTTAAAGAAAAAACTTAGATCATATTGAAAAATTGTCAGATGTACTTTTATCGGTAACACAGATGAGCTCAAAGCTTGCTTTCGACACTAACCTTCGATACACTTCGATACTCAGGATGCAAGATGTTTCATCAAAGGATTTAAAGAAATGACGCAATCCCAACATAGAACACACTTCCTCAGTATCAAATCTGACAGAATTCACCCTTTCAAAGTACATTATCATAAAACACCTGGGGTCAGAGGTGCATTTATAGGGGTTTACTTTTTGTTATGATTGTCAGATTTGGTGTGGCTAATTTTGCGAAAATGCATATTTTTGCTATTACAACTGAATTACATTGAACACATCATCGAAAAATTCCATCAAAACTTCACTTTCCAAGGCAGGTTTATTTTTTTTTCAAAATTTTCACCGAGACCCGGGACGAGAAAATACATGCTTTTCACCCTTCAAATCGAACAAAAGCATTTATTTCTTTCGAATAAATCAACCCCTCCGTCTAGCTATGGCGAATACCGAAAGCAACAGGCTGCTGGTGGTTTGCTCTCTTGCTTCAGCGTTACAACCCCCATTGTGTTATCGTAGTTTCCTGTCTTCCATTCACTCATTCAGGAAAAATAGAAAATTTATATTGAGCCTGCATATGCGCGTACGTCGTAATTTCGAAGTAACGGATCGTGGCGTTTTTGAAACCATCATGTGTTTTTTCAATGTGCACATTGCATTACAATACAACTGTACAAACGGAATACGACAACACGCTGTCATTCAAGGTCCTTTGCTATTATACACTACAGCTCCGAAGAGTATCGGGATTAAAGCATGGCAGAATTATATTACGGGCAGGGACAAGGACATTTTTGCGACGATCCTGAGTAGCAATGCACTGGCGAAATTTTCGGAAAGAATTCCTATGAGATCATAGCCTTGACAGTACTCAATGAAATTTAGGACGCTAAACTATCATTCTACAATAAACAGAATTACAATGCTAATAACAGCAAACTTACCTTCAAATAACAATCACCGAATTCGTACAACGATGCGTGCATGATAGCGGTAGACATTTTTTCGGCTCGTTTTGATCAATTTTGTTTGATTTCAAAGTAATTTCTCAGTAAAATTAAACAATTTTCACTCGGCAAATTTACTCCTTTTTCAAATGCACGTGGTTTCGGAATGAGAACGAAAACTAGCCAAACGAATACGGAAATAATTCGATGGAAATCTGATTAAATTCGACTCGAAATTTCCTTCCCGTTACAATATAATATGAATTTTCAACGAGCCACGTTGTTGAGAAAACAAGTTGAGCTGGCTAAAAGAGCACTGTATGATCGAATCGATATCAATATTGAATTCTCGTCTCGAATCTTCCCAAGGATCGATTTGGACTTTGATTCTTTTCAATTTGAACCACAAACACTTTACTTTCGACTTTCCAAAAAATATATTGTTATCAGCACTTCGGATTTTTCTTGTTGCGCTTCTTTATGGAATTCCGACAATATGTGAATTCAGCACGAAACACGTAAAAAAATATCTCCTCCTGTCGTCGTTACAATACAATCGCAGACCTTCTCAATAACCCGAACCCGGAGACTTGATCGAATTGATGTATTGCCCACAACGGCACTGTTTTTAATTTGATGTAGTTTTCGAACGGAATAAACGCAAGTCTAGTGTGATCCCGTTACAACCGGACTTTAACAGCTTTGTTATGAATTGTTATTGTTGTTTATTGGACTTATTATTTTTTTTAGAAATTAGCGTTGCTTATGAGATCAATATTAAGTCCCGTGCACTAGAATCGCGTTAATGCGGTGTCTGAAACGGACGACAAATAAATAGATACTATGAGCTAAACTACAGAACGTAACAGAGTTCTGGAGAATTTCTTCGGCGCGATCTCCAGACGTAGTCAATGATTTTCACGAAAAACTGCGCGATTTCCGCGAACTGCAAGTTTTCGACGACTCGCCCACAGATTGGGTGACGACTTCAAGGATTATGACACTAGTGTGTTGAAATGCAAAATAAAAATTCTGGCGACTCAACAGCACTTTAACTTTCGATCTTCTTTACAACTTTCTAGTACATTGTTCTGTTTTTCTTCCAAGGGAAAATATTTTCACGATGTTTGCGTCAAAATGTGACGCACCACCGGCTTCACCACTTCTACTATTATAACGTTACTGATCTCAGAACTATTTTATCACACTTCGAATTCGAGCGGCCCGGCAACAAACAATACCAATTTTGAATGCAGGAAAAACAAAGAATTTTCGAACAAAAACTACAGCAGATCAAAGCGATTCACTTCTACTTCAACTACACAACAGAGCGTGATCTTCTTTTCGGCTACTCGTTTTAACTTCGTATCTTTAACTACCGCGTCCGCTTTAAACGCCGCCTGCTTCACTACTGAAACTGAAAATGAATCGCGATGCCGCTGGAGCGCTACAAATGAAAACGAAATTGCTCAGCTCACGCCGCTGGACGACGACGACGGGCTCAAGCAGACGAGACAGGCACTAGGCAAGATACAGATCGCCGCAAAAAACGCTTGTAGTATGTGTGTTTTTATCGTTGAATGTGTGTACAGTGGCGCGTCGATAGTAGATAGAATCGACGGGAGCGAGATCGGCAAAGGACGGACCACATGCTGCGGTTGGCTGCGCTTTTTCATCAAGCCAGTGAGCACATGGAATGGGGCTGCCATTCTTTGAAATTGTTTCATTTATGATTTTAGTTTGTTAGCGAAATTACAAATATTGTTATGTGACACAATAGATTTGTCAGCAACTTTGACACAATAGATTTGTCAGCAACTTTGACACAACTTGACATTTGTCATTGCGATCCTGGCAAATGCTGATCCGCTCATAAAGGTAGTGCCACATCTACAAATTTTTAGAGAAAAGTGTCGGTCGATAATTTGAAATTTATCAAGTTTCGTAAGATAAAATTGGTTTTAAATGAATATGAAAATAAAATACTTCCAAGAGTTATTTTGATCTAAAATCGGAACATTTTCAAAACATCAAGCAGCAGCACGAAAACAAAACTCGGAAAACTACTCCATAATTTTTTCAATATCTACCAAAGCGGTAGCACTATTTTTTAGCCCTTGTAATTCGCTTTGTGTACGGCGAATCGGCAGTAATGGCTTTTAAGCGCCCCAGACATACGGAATATGTGGAATTGTGCTGGTAGCTAATGGCCAGCCAAATAGAGTGTCGTATTGGGACACCTGTTTATTATGGAAAACTTTAGTAACTACTAATCATCATTTCAAGCTATGGTAGAACTAGAACTTGTGCCCATTCGCATCATCTTAAGAATTATGGAAAAATTTACATTCAGCACCTTATTCAGTCAAATGCGTGAAACCGTTTGGCGATCAAATAAATACCTTGGTCTTGAAAGCAGTATCTGATAAGCAAAAGGCATAAAAACCATAAAAATCCATCTATTGAAAAGCAAATGATTCTCAGACTTATCTCAACACGTATAGATACCCTTAATGCATGATCATTCGCTTTTCTTCGGCGTCGCCAAATGCCGACGAAACTTTTTTTGTTGGCATCCGTAACTTTTTGTTGTTGTTTTACTGTGTTTGATTACGTGCGCGGCGAAGTTCTTTCAGATTTTTCGGAATAACTTCTTGGAAACTTGATTTTCTGTTGGTGCTGCTAGCACTTCACGTTGGAAAACTGTTTTTATTTTATGCTGAATCTTTTTTGCTTTTCTGCTGCAGAATCGCGCAGAATTCCGTGAAATGTATGTAGCGTCGCAGGAAAGTCAAGGCGATAGTATGGTGATCAATTTTGTTTTCATTTCGTTGCGCCCATTCTCAATCTAGATCATTGTTTACGGATGCAAAGAGAATTTGGCGCAATAATAATGCATTGAAAATGAATTGTACACTTGTGCGCAGGAGGCAACATTGTGGTGGACGGTGGCACACAAAACAAAGTATGTAGGTACGAAGGGCAGACATGACGCCATTTTTTTTTGAAAATTCCTGCTGGCCCTACAAATTGTAGGTATGTAGTTAGGATACGAAGAAGCCGAATTGAATCAAAACATCCTTGCAGATTTTGGCGGACGGAAGATTTACAAACGATGGAAGAGAGCTTTCATGTAAGTAATATTTAAAAATGTTAATATACTTCTGGGTACATCAGTAGATATATTTGACGAAAAACCGATCAACTTGAGCTGCGTTTTTTGGGCCTTCATCGAGAGCTGGTAAGGGTAAGTAGCATTAGAAACAACAACTAGGGCTTTCTATGCTATCTGCCCGAACCAGATCTCGACAGAGGCTCAAAAATATGCAACTTTAGTTAAATAGGCACCTACCTAGTTTGAGATGGGGTTTCCACTTCGTAGTTTTGTTAGCACGCGGGTACCTAGGTACCATTGTTGATGCAAACACAAACATCGACATAAACACTCGGGATTAGAATTATTTATACATATACAGTGGCTCACAGCTTATTTGATACAGTGACTTTATAAAATTGCAAATCACTGTAACTTTGAAATTAAGAACCCTATCCAAAAAATTTAAACGTATTGGACTAGATGCATGTTCAGCAAATACAATGCAAACCAAAAAGGTTCCAGCAATAGTCTTCGGCGTCCGGTAAAAGATAAATACCACTGGCGCAGAAAAATTGCAGCTAGGGAATCCAATCCCGGGATTAGAATCCCGGGATCCCGAACAGTTTTTAGTCCCTAAAATCCCGGGATTGATGTTTTATAATCCTGGGATTGATGATTTATAATCCCGGGACTATAAACCATCAATCCTAACTGAGATCCGGGATTTTAGTGGCTAAACACTGTTCGGGATCCCGGGATTCGAATCCCGGGATTGGATTCACTAATTGCAGCTCACAGTTTATTTGATACAGACACTTCAATGCGAATAAACTTCTATTTGTCGCACCGTTAATCTGTCTTGTTTTTATATCTTGAATTTTTGATTGTGTTAGACATTGGCTTAGGTAATTTTTAGCAAGATCTTGTTAGCTGAAGTGCCAAAATGAGCCAAAATTGTAAAATGGGTCATGGCACCACAATTGAACAGCGGGAGTTGGTATTAAACCACTTTAAAAAAGGACAAAGTGTTCGAAAAATTGCTGAAAGTGTGAGTTTGAGTATTTCTACAGTGCAGCACATAATTGAGCGCTTCCTACACGAAAATCGGGTAGAAAATAAGAGGAGAAATGCGCCAAACAATATTTTCACCGTATCCCACGAACGATACATTGTAAGGAAAGTGAAAGCAAACACAAAAATTTCCGCTCCAAAATTGGTTACTGAGGTTCATCGTGAATTAAGGAAGTCATGTAGTGCTGAATCCGTCCGACGAGTGCTTCGCGACCATGATTTCAGGGTCCGAGTAGCTCGTAAGAAGCCTTTCATTTCCAAAAAAAATACAATAAGCCGATTTGCCTTTGCCAAAGAGCATGTGGGAAAGCCATCCGCGTTCTGGAATACGGTTATTTTTGCAGACGAGTCCAAGTTTAACATTTTTGGCTACAACGGAATGTTATATGTCTAGCGCAAGGCAAACACTGAGCTAAACAAGGAGAACCTCAAAGCTACTGTGAAGCATGGTGGTGGTAATGTGATAGTTTGGGCCTGCATGTCCGCAGCCGGAGTCAGA
The DNA here is from genome assembly GCA_947369275.1 of Nemotelus nigrinus. Classification (NCBI taxonomy): domain Eukaryota; kingdom Metazoa; phylum Arthropoda; class Insecta; order Diptera; family Stratiomyidae; genus Nemotelus; species Nemotelus nigrinus. The sequence continues at coordinate 139,408,163 of OX376373.1, forward strand.
AATTTAAAGTTTATTGAGGAAACAATGAACCAAATAAAGTACCTTGATGTACCCAAAAACAATTTGCTGCAAAGTGCTAAAAAACTGGGTGTTAGCGACCAATTTCGGTTGTACCAAGACAACGATCCAAACCACAAGTCGGGAATTGTGCAGTCCTGGCCAATTTGGGATTGCCCTCATTTGATGTCTCCGCCGGCACAGTCACCAGATATGAACGTCATTGAGAATCTGTGGACTTTGTTGGATAACAACATTAGAAAACACAAGGTTTCTAATAAACAAGACCTGATGAAAGCACTGCTAGAGGTATGGCAAAAAATTACTCCTGACATCACAAAAAAACTCGTTGATTCAATGCCGAATAGGCTCCAGGCTCTGCTTAAGTCTAAGGGCTATCATACAAAGTATTGAAATCAACTGGAAACCTCATAATTCACAACAATTTTAATGTTTAATCAAACTGTATCAAATAAGCTGTGACATGAAATTTGTTATTACTTTTAGTTTTTTTGTTTTTTAAGATGTAAAACAGCAACTTTGTAACAAATACAAACTTGTTTAATAAACAACAAACAATTGCCTTCAAAATGGTGTTCAAATTTTTTTGATATTGTTATTATGTTTTGAGTTATTGCAACTTAATTTTTTAAAGAAGCACTGTATCAAATAAGCTGTGAGCCACTGTATATGTACATACGGTGGGTGACAGCCAAAATGATGTGGCCAAGTATCTTATGAAAAATGATCAATATCTGGCTGTTTTTGAATGAAATAAAGAAAAACACTTGTGAGGAATTGCAAATATAATGTGTATTTATCATTTAAATAATAAAATATAATCCGTTACCATAAAAATTAATAAAAACCCAGATGAGGGCTGATTTTGATGGGAAATGGTTTTTCCTAGAAAAAGTACCGCTAGTTCGAATAATCCGTTTGTGAGGGAAAAGTATCGCATTGCAGATATGATAACTATTTGTTTGAACGAAATCATTATTCTGTAAAGAACAATACTACAAATTGGAATTGTTTTTGCGGTATGATTAAAATTGCCGATTTTTTTTTATTTGCATTTTAGACAAAGTGGTTTCGAAAGTATGCACTGATTCTCGTCAGACACCAGCACACAGTGCATACTTGACTGATGTGACCACCTGCAATTGGAAATCATTAATTTTTATTTACGCTAGTTGTGACAAATTTTAACATCTCCGACTTACATATATTCATCGAAATAATTTACTCATAAAGGTTATTGATTTGTGATCATGGTTCCTTTCTTGTCTATAAATCAGCATATACAACGTATATCATCTCTAAAGCTTATCAAAGCAAAGAATATTGATACGGGAAACTCCATTGTTTTGTGGAATAAGCCTCCGAAGCCGAATCAAATTGAAATTGTTTTTGCGGGATGATTAAAATTGAAAAAAAAATTTTTATTTACATTAAAAAATTTTATTTTGACAAAGTGGTTTCGAAAATATGCACTAATTCTCATCACACATACTACAGTTAATTCGCGATGGGTCATCACACTTCTAATGAAGAGCGAGAGTTGATAATAAACAATTTCAAGGACAGGGAATCTTAAAAATATGCATAAAATGCAGTGGCTTTCGATATTTTCCTTGCTCCATGTTTTGATTTCATTGTCCGTATCTGATTTGAAAAGCCCCATTACGGAAAAGGACCTATGAAGGGTGTTCTTGTTCCTTTTTTGGCTTTGGCATCAGCTTCATTGGTACCCGTCATGGCCGGGGATCCATATCAACTCGAGGCTGTTCTGTGCCCGTATTTCATTTAGGGCTTCTCTGCCTCTAAAAATATAGCTAAATTTATTTTTGAGAGCCGCTTGACTATCAGATAGGATATTAATTCTGACCCTTTTAATGTTCCTTGTCTTTATTATTTGTGGGGTTCTAAGTATGGCAGATAGTTCTGCTTCATAAATGGTGGCATCCTTTGGGAGTGGGAAATGTATTTTGCTCTTGGGAGCTACGATCACTGCTCTTACTTTTGAACCATCCGTACAACACATTTGCGCTCCTTTTTACGACGGAGGTGGGCCATCCTCCCATTTTTCCCTTGACTGTGGCCTCGAACTTCTTCTCAAATGCTGCTTTGATCTTTATTTGATCGCTGAAGCTCAACATTTCCATTATGGGCCTGATGTCCTCCAGGATTTTGAGGTGGTCTTTAAGGTCTCCACTAGCTTGAGTAGCCTAGTGGGTAGAGCACTGGCTTCTTGCGTGTGGGGTCCCTGGTTCGAATCCAGATTCGGACGAGGGTCCGCGCACCAAGCTTTGAGTTCACCTAGCTCTGATTAGGTACCTGATTTAAATCAGGGGTAAAGTGAGTCGTGGAACTAATCACTCCACACTCGTATCCACAATGATTAAAAAAATTGTAATGAAGCTCTCTGCCAGTTTCAACCCCTAGACCCGTACAAGGGCTGTCGTGGGATTGCTTTACTTTACTTTAAGGTCTCCTGATTTGTACCTGTAGGCCTTATGTAGGCTAACAGCCTGTTTTGCTGTTTCCTTTTGAGGTGCAGGTTTAACATACCCTCCATTCCTGCCGTTGAGGTGGAGCTCATTGCTCCTGTAATCAGCAGGCAGGCAGGCTATCCTATGAAATTTTTTTTGTAGTTTTCTCCCACCATTTTGCAGCTCTATATAGGATGATGTGTCTCACGAATTGTTTGTATGCTCATAGTGTCTGCATTGGATAAAGTCTCAAATTGTGTCCAAGCATTTGTTTTGTCGCCCAGAGTATCTTAGTAGCCTTCAGTGTCGTTTTGTTTAGATGGCTTTCCCAGGTGAGTTTCCTATCTAGGTAGATTCTTAGACATTTCACCTTTTCCTGCAGACATACCACTGTGTCCCTAATATTTAGGGCTTCTATTTCAATTGTTCTTTTTCTGGGGTATTGTACTATGCTAGTTTTCTGAGAATTATTGTATAAACCCTCTTCTTTGCACAATTGGGTTGTTTCATTTAAAGCTTTTTGCATTCTGGATGTCAAAGTATTCATTTGTCAGTGTCTTATTATTACCGTGATGTCATCCGCGTAGCCGAGAGCAGTTAGGCCCTTACTTTTGAGTGTCACGAAAAGGCCATCAGCTAGTAGGGACCATAGCAGGAGGAATAAAACCCATCGCTGCGGACATCCCTTCCTAGTGTCCGCCCTTAGTATCGCATACCCCAGCTCCGCAAACACACCTCGATGCCTTAGTATTTTACTCGCCCACTTCACTACTTCTTAAGGGTCATTCCTCCTCTAAAGAGCGTGGTACATTGAGTCATGTCTTGCATTATCAAAGGCTGCTTCTATGTCCATGAAGTCCCACAGTCCGATTTTCTATTATTTGTACCAGTAAATGCCTTTTCTATTATTTGTACCAGCTTATATATAGTTGATTTGCCCTTTTGGTGGGCAAATTGAAATTTACGAAGTGGTATCTTTGCCAAAAGATCACTCCTTATGTATAGGTCAATCATTTTCTCCATGGTCTTTAACATGAAAAATGTGAGGCTAATTAGCCTATAGGATTTTGGCAGGTTGGCCGGTTTGTTACCACTCTTGGTGATGCACACAACCCGCGGCAATCTCCACAACTTTGGAATATAAATTAGATCCAAGCTCGCTCTAAATATGTTTACCAGAATGATTTTTATTTTCCCCGTGGCTCTTTGTAGTAGAGCTGGGTGGATTCCGTCTGATTTTGGTGATTTAAAGGCTTTGAAGGAGTTTATTGGCCATTGAACCTTTTCATACGTTATTTTTTGCTTAACCAGAGGTGAGTGAGATGTCCAATCCAGGCCTTCCTCTTCTTCCTCAGCCTCACCGCTGCTCTTAATTTTCAGCCTTGGAAAGTGTGTTTCAAGCAGCACTTCCAGTGTGTCGTCAAAAGTAGCCGTCATCCCTTCATCCGGGGCTCTAAGTAGCCTTATATGATTTTGGTAGCTTTTAGACAAAGCTCTCTGCATCCTGCCTGTCTCTGCGATGGTATTGAAACTTTCGCAGAAGATGTTCCAAACCGTTGTCTTGGATTTCCTTAGTTCTTTTTGTATTCTGAGAATTTTTATTTATAGGCCTCCCAGTTTGATATAGTTTTAGCTCGGTTGAACTCCGTTCTAGCAACTCTTCTGAGTTTTTCTAACTCAGTGTTCCACCATGGAACCCTCGTTTTGGAAGCACTGGTTTCCTCTGGGCAGTTATCCTGATATGATTTGGGGATTATTCTGGTTACCTCCTCCGATTCCGTCTTTGTAGTGAAGTTCGGGTGTAGGCCACAAAGTCCCACTATAAGTCCATTTTGATAGTCTTTCCAATCCGTACACTTTGGCTGCCTATACTCTTTTACAATATCTTTAAATAGTTCTCCTTTTGGGACATTCCACGTCTTCACTAAATGCACTGCACTGTTTGACACCAACGTGAGGTCTAATACCTCTAACCTGTTAGCTGTCAGGAACGTTGGCGTCTTTGGTATAGCCAAGTTGCTGTTTAGGAGGAAGTCTAAGAGTGTCTCACCTCTAGTGTTAACGTCACTGGTCCCCCATGCTGTGTGATGAGCGTTGGCATCGCTTCCAATAATCAGCATTTTGTTCTTCCTTCTGTAGTAGTGTACGAGTCCTTGATAATTGTCCTTGGGACCTGGCAAATAGGCTGAGGCAAATATTGCCCCACTATACCTCCTTTGATGGGGACCTGTACTTGGACCGCCACTGTGTCCCTATTGGTGTATTCTGGGATTAGAAGAAAGTTAATGTTTGTGTGAATTACTATCGCCGCCCTCGGGTTATCTTCCCCTTAATTAACTTACTATTTTTTTTATATACAAGCCATTTATTCTCATTTTGCTTACCCAGAGCTCTTGTATTAGCCCCACTTTACAGGCGCCCGAGGCAGAGCTGCGGCTTACTTCTTCCAAGGTACCTTTGGCATGATGCAGGTTCTCCTGTAGACACCTCATTCTCTTTCCTCCATTAGTTGGGAACTGCTGGGACCTGCTGTTGCCTCTATGACGGTTTGACTACCCTCCGTATTGTTAGTTGGAGTGACCGCTGGCTTTGGTGTTTACCCGCCTGACTTTTTCACAGTCAATTTAACCTGCCCCAACCGGAAGCTAATGTTGCCGTGTCCGCCTTCGTCTGCTATCTTGGTAGCAGAGGCCTGGTCCGCCGCTACGACTAGCATGGCGCACTTGCCTTTGTTCTCCCTGAAGAGGGTTCTCCAGACGTTCTGCGAAAGCCAGAATCCTCTCCGTATCCAAGTCCGTTGCGTTTAGGAATTAGGAAATAAGGGTATTAGGGTTGGGAATCAGAGACTCTTCCTTGGTCCATAAGTTGATGCCTTCCCACGGCCTTATCTTTTGGGCCTCCACCCTTATCCACTTCGTCGGTGGTTTTTACTTGCAGTGGAGGGACACGTAGCCCACTTTGTGGGTGATGCTGAGGAAGTGAGGAGCAACCCATCTCTCTATCTCAGCCAGTATCCTTTCTTCAAGGGCATTTTGTATCCTGTCCGTTATGTTAGTCGTGGAAAGTTCTTCAACATGATGGCCATTTATACACCCTGCAAGGCTCCACTATAGGTTAATTGTCGTTGCCTTTTGCTTGGTTGAGAGTGTTTTGGCGTCACATTGGTGTCCCTTATTTTCTTTACCTGCCTGCCCTCAGGAGTGCCATTCTTGGGTCTGGGCCTTTTCGTTTTGGGTTCTGGTGCCTTTGTTAGGAGTGCCTTTTCCCTACCTTTTCTTCTATGGGCATGCCTTTTTTTATGAAGAACTTCATGCGCTTTCTGGCTGCACTGCTCATATTCTTCTTTTACGGAGTTTCTTTCGATGGCTTTTCAGTGCTTCCATACTGCCCCAGAGGTCCTCCGCGTTTTGTAAGGAGGATCTGCCGTCAGAAGTAGAGGGGAGGCTTCGGGAGCCTCTGCTGCCTTTCCTTCTTCTGGTCTGCCTCTCCCTTTTGTGAAGCTGGCTTGGATTTTTGTTCGTTGCATTGTCCATCTTTTTGTTTGGATATGCTCCCCTCTTACTTTGGCCCTTCTTGTGCCTGTGTTCTTTAAAATTAGTCTGTGATTTGGGCTTCAACTGTTCCCTTAATACCATTGAGGAATCTCTTTGGAGCACTGGATCTTCGCTGTTAGAAGTCTATTCTTCTTTTCTTTCTATTCTTTGTCTCTTCACTATTCTTCTTTTCTTTCTATTCTTTGTATTCATTGTGCTGGCGGTGAACTTAACAGTGGATTTCATCAGGCGAAATATTGAACAGTGAACAGACAGTAACTATACGGAGGAGGATTTTAGTATTTGCATCAGAAAGGCGGCTGGCGGGATTTTATTCATGCATCCAAACCTATAAAAAAATCTTACTCTGACGGGGATTTGAACCGACGAACCCGGCGTGGATTACCAGCGGTATATTATCAAGAATTTGGTCGTGATTGGATTTACGAAAATCTGAGCGACGGAAATGATAGAGGTTAGTGCCAAAATTAATTAAAACTGACAAATTAGTATTAAGAAAATTTGAGAAGAAATTTTAGGAGATTGCTTTTGTTGATTTCTGCATGAATTAAATTTAGTTTGAGGTTTCATTAATGTATCGGAAAATCGTGGAAGAGTAGAGTTGTGGAGATAGGGAATAGTCAGAATAACGTTTAAAATTTTGAATTAGTACACTGAGCCGATCAGACGTATGGAACCGGGGTGTTGATCAGGTATCGTTATAAAGCCAAATTTGCGAAGTTAGAGTGTTTTAAGTGTTTTCCTAATTGTGAATGGTTTAAAGAAATAAAAAGTGTTCAATCGTGACCTATATTTATTTTTTGGTGATTAGGGATCGAGCGAATTGGGAACGCACGAGGTAGTAGAATGCGCCGAATTATAGGCGAAGATTGAGCCTGGCGTACAGTGCCCTACTGACGCCGGTGAGCCAAACCTCACTCGACGGTTTCAGGTCCCTCATTTGGATGAGTCAGTGGCACCCACGCCCAATCCCCAATTGAGCTTCTCGGGACCCAAACGGACCTAGTCGGTTGCCAAACCCTGCTGCTTTCGCACTGTCTCAGAAGTAGCGCTTTTTGTGATTACTGATTACCAGGTGACAAAGATCGATATTCATCAGGATACATGACCGTAATGGCGATACGGCGAACTTAGAAGAGAGGCCTGGCAATGCCCTAGGTCACATGAGACAAAAAGGGCAGCGAATCTCATCAAAAATGTAAGGTTCTGGGCGGAGAGAAAACACGGTGTGATTGACTACTCAAGAATGCAATCCCTCAGCGGATAAGGATCTTTTTGGTCTTTTTTTGTAGAGAGAATTCAAGTAACGTAGTTAGAGAATGCAGAATACATGTTTTCAATGTTGTAAGTGGATGCATCTAAGAGCGCAGCCAGCGACAGATTTTGGCTAATCCTCTACTAAAACAATAGTGGGGACTATACTGCACGGTGAGACGAGCTCGAACAGGATAGCGCAATATGTGCAGATCGCGCAAAGAAAACTGATCGCAATCGGTCAATGCTTTGAAGGTGAAGAGGGCTCTGAGAATGGGACGGCTCCGAGCTATATTCAGGGTGCGAAAGTGGGTGGTTTAGTTGGCAGTTGAAGTCGAGGAATCCTACGTACAGTGCACAAAAGCATTAAATCGTCCGAAAAAATATTATTTAGCGTCTCATATTTTTAGAACATATTGTTTTAATTAATTCTTCGTTAATTATCAATTTTTTTTTATTCAAATGACGATCACCTTTTATTCAATGCAATTATCACAATATTTTTTTAAATAAATAAATAAAATAAATAAATAAATAAATAAATAAATAAATTCAATGCATCCACACATTCTAACGATTTCTTAACGGGATTTTCTCAAATCCGCCGATAGAAGCCTATTATTATTACCCTAGCAATATTCTCGAGAAAGACCAGAGTCTACTGCCCATTTAGGTAGCATCACAGTAGAAATACTTCAGAAGCTTCTGAGCTCTCTGTGAAACACGATCTATCTTTCGTTCATTAGATCTACGCTTGTTCTTACGATATAAAAATGTATGTACAAATGCATAGATACAGCTGCCAATGAAAATACTCCACGATCATGCACTATTCTATTGGGTGGTAGTTACCAGAACGTATAATACTAACCCAATAAAATGAAATAATGCGATCGCCTTCTCAATATGTCGATCGTGTGCGAAAAAGCATCAGAAGAAGATCTGTGGTACCTACATATTATATATATTTTTGCATTGAAAATGAACGGTGTGGTAGCACAGGGCACCGTAAGTCGTCGATAAAACGTCGGCTCCGTTGAAACGCACGTAATCTAAAGCTATGCAAGTTACTTACTTTCATAGGCAATGCCCAAACTTCCCTGGCTGGCACCATGCTCCAGCACAGCTCAGATCAATTCAGGTCCTCCACGCCAAACGTGAAACCAGTTTCGAAGCAAAAGATCATCGGAATACTCAGAAAAATTATAAAATCATTTCTTAGCATCGTCTCTAGCGATGTCGTGGTAGTCGCTGTAACCGGTAATTTCAAGGTAAACCAAAGGTGAGTTTTGTGAAGATGGAGACAAACAAAAAAGACCAATCGAAGTGAGAAACGATCCAAACCGATTCGAGCTGATCTGCGCCGCAGTGGAAGTGGTAGAAGATGCTGTATGTGCTTGAGTTGCTGATCTCGACAACTATGACTGCAGCAGCAGAAGAGTTGGATGGCTGGGATCGTCGCTAAGTCTCCTCCTGGCTGGTTCGATGGTATAGGAAACCGACAAGGAAATGGGCTTGGGATATAATTTGCCACGATCACCGTTGATAATTGAAGCTTTGCGTTTTCTGCCAGCCCTGGTGTAGAATATGTGGTTAGTGATCACGATGCAAACATTACCATATTCTTCTAAAAGGCGAAGTCAACAAGTCGCTGTGTTTAAGCATTTAAGACCCAAGTCCAAGTCGCACCTAGTTTGCAAATGCCTAAGTCATTCTCTTCTTTAGTCTTTGCCAGATCGGTTGAACCCAGCAAGTTGCTGTCAAGATCAAATGGCGCACTTAGGTATGTCGAGGTTGTCATAAGTGTTTGATGGAATTATTTTTGATCAATGATCGTCGCATATAAAGGTTCCATGGTGCGATGGTGGGTGGCGTGCGCACATGGAAGTGATGTGGTTCATTTTGATGTTTTTAGGCTGCGCAGATTTTTCAGGTCTCATCAGACTATTTTCTGAACCTCGTTCAATGAGCCTAGGGTATTTCGCATCGGCTGGTAATTGACGATCAGTTTGACTGAAGCAGCATGGGGTCTATCTAGATGAACAAGATGAGCTACACAGGGATTGATTTTGTACTAAAGGTACGCAAATGTTTGTTTGAGTTTGGAACGTGTCAGCTGTCGGCAAGTCTTTGTAGGACTCATTGCTTAGTCAGTTGTTTTATGGTTGTAGATAGTTCAACAGTCGGTAGCCAGCGTAACTAACTGAAGGTATAAGGCTACACTATAAATAAGATGGCAGTCCTTGGTGAGCACATCGACTACAAAGATCTTAGGTTAGTAAAGAGCTGATCCTAGTAATTACTCATCTTGGTCGAACAATATCCAATCGTTATGGTCGAGCAAATAGCCGTGATGATCTGTGTTGTGTCAACCGCTTCCTCTAGAACTGTTCGAGCCAAATAATTTGCACACCACGAATTTGTACTCTTCTTCGTCTCCAGTCTTCGGAGTGAAGTGAATAACGGCTGCTGATGATAATTGAGTCCTCTAAACGAATATCAATTGCAGGTATCAGTATATGCAATAGCTCAGGCTAAATATTGCCATCACTCAAATATAATTTTGCTATTTTTTTTATAGATATAAGACGAGTAACATCACTCCAAACTTTTAAATCCCAACCAAAAGAATCTGTGAGCAGTAGCTTGAGCGGTTAAAAAAGCGATCATTTTTTATTTCTAGACGGAAAGTGCTCTACCAACAGGATAAGACCAAAAGAATAACCAAAGCTGAAGGAATTTGAGTGGGAAACGACGCCCAAATCATCATGTTCGCTGGATCAATTCATTCTGAAATCTTCAAAATTATTTGAACGAGAAAATTATATCAACCTTTACACCGTGCCTCTGAATATGCGCTATTAAAGTCATTACAAGCTTTTGAGGATGGACAGGTTCTGCTAACATCATATTGCGACCGATAACGTTCGGCTTTTTAAAAGCCTTTACCAACGGCAAAGGTAGAGCCAGACAGGTTGTCCTACTGGTAACGCTGTGCGTACAAAACGCCTTCAAATCGGCGAGGTGGACAAACTTCATGCGGGCCCTTGAGCAGAGGTTTCCTATCCTTGGCTACTTGCTAGCCATGACGCGGGACTATATCAGGGACTGATGGTTACTCTACGGCATCGAGGATGGAGTCAGAAGGAGCCCTGAGGCACAGGGTTTAATCTTAGAACCTGACCTCTGGCATCATGTACGATGATCTGCTGCGCCTGGAAATACATGAGGATGTATTCCTGATATATAACGCTGACGACGTCCCTGCGGCAACCACTGCAGATCTGCCGATTTCGCTCAACTTCGACTTAACCAAGTCTTGAGATGGGTGGATCGGTGGATGACCGAATATGGCCTCCAGCTGGCAGTTTCAAACACAAAGATTTTCATGCTGACGAAGAGATTGTCATGAAAGTTGATTCCATCGAGGCTCAGACGAGCAAGTCGGTCAGGTATCTGGGAGTGACCCTGGACACAAAACTGACGTATTGTGATCATATGACATGGCTCTAGTAGTCGTCACTTCAATGAGTAGGCTAATGACCAACGTCGGTGGACCAAGTGAGACGAGGTGGAGGCTACTGATGGTAATGACCAATTTCATCTTGCTATATGGAGCCGAAATTTCGGGAGATACGCTCCGAACTGAGAAGTTCCGGAAGCGTATTGTTAGTGTCCAGCGCAGGTGTGCCCTGCCAATCGCCTGTAGCTACCGTACGGTCTCAGAAGAGGCTGTGATGGTGGAATGGATCTACTAGCGTGAGAATACAATGAAGGGTACCTCTTTCGCTCAGAGCTAAACTGAGCTGAGGGTCTGATGCGTGCGCGTACGTTCTCCCTTCAACTTTTGCTATAACGTTGAAGTGAAAGTGGTATAGGCTAAGCTAATTGGCCTGATTGAGCCTTGGCTTAACCGTGACCATGGAGAGGTTAACTTTTACCTTTGTCCATTATTAACTGGGCACGGTTACTTCAGGAAATATCTGAACAGAATGGGTAATGTGATCATACCGTACTGCCGGTTCTGTGTGACTGAGGTCGTTGATGCTCAGCACACATTCTTTATGTGCAGCCGCTTCGTAAGTTTGAGGCACACCATTGTGATACGATCGTGAATGCCACTTACAAATACCTTTCTGAGTATCTTTGTTACTTTATTCATAAAGAAACTACAAAGACTTATTAAAAAGATATTTTCGCCCCTTCCGTTGGTGAAAATCCTCACTTGTGAAGAACACCGATCTGAGGCTTCACTAATGATCATACTCCAAACTTCAGCTTTTTCCCGAATTCGAAATTAATCCTTCTAGTCTTGGGTAACCTTGTTTTTTTTTTAACGTAATCTTCTTTGCCTCTCAATTCTTAACGCGAGATTTTCAATTTAAAGGATAAGCTGTTAAAAATAAAAGACAAAGCCCCACCCCAGTTAATGCGAAAGCCAAAAACGAAGGAAAATATGTAAATTCGCGAGTCTCCTCCAAAATGGTATTTCGCCTTACTTTTTTCTTGCAATTTCAATCCAAAGAAAATTTTCGTTAGTGCAGTGGGATTTCCTATTCCGTTGGCTACATTTATCTCAATAGATTTCCGTTGGATTCACAATACAATTTGGAGCAGTGGAGCAATTTGAAGCAGCTAGTAGATTGTGCAACAAGAATTCCTGAAATATCTGGGCACAATGCAAATCTTTTAGATTTATTTCTAACTTCACACCCAGATAAATATTCGATATCAGTTTCTGCGCTTCTTGGCAACTCGGACCACAATTTGATCTCGGCCCAATTTAACATCTCTTCTCTGATTAACACTAATCAGTTTCCTACCAAACGACTGGTCTGGCATTATAGCAAGGCTGACTGGACTGCATTTAAAAAATATATCAGAAAGGTCGATTGGTCCGATTGCTTTGCAACAAAGCACGTCGAATATATAGCTTCCACCATAACTGATATCATATGATATGGAATGTACACTTTTATTCCGCATGCCTTCAAGAACACTAAGCCAACCACCACCTCATGGTTTAGTTACGAATGCCAAGAGGCTATTCGCACTAAAGAGGTGGCATTCCATAATTACAAGCTATCTCCATCTGAGGAATCAAAAATCCTTTATAAGACCGCTCGAAATACCTGTGCATCCACTATCAGAATAGTTAAATTCCAGTTTGACCAAAATATTAAACAGAAGGTCCTTGCAAGCCAGAAAGGAAGCAAAGAATTCTGGCCACGTGGGAAAAGGATTAAGAACAACTTCTCCAGTTCCTCCGTGCCACCGTTTCTTCATGGTGGTAACGTATTTACTGAGTCACTGGACAAAGCTAATCTTTTTGCTGAGATTTTTGCTACAAACTCTTACTTGCCACCTTCATCACTGAGTCCTCCTACTCCTCCAATGTGCGTTTTCAAGCAAGGGCCTCTATTTTTCCGCACAAGAGAGGAATTGAAAATACTCGCCAAGCTTGACGTTTCCAAATTTGCCGGTCCTGATGGTATTTCGCCCCTCGTGCTAAAGTCCTGTGCCTCCGCCTTGGTTAAACCTCTGCGTAAACTATTTTACCTGTCATATTCGACTGGAATATATCCTTCCGCATGGAACCTTGCACACGTTCAGCCCATACCTAAAAAGGGGGAGGCCTGTGATCCCTCTAACTATCGACCTATTGCAATCGTTTCGGTTCTGTCTAAGGTATTCGAATCTCTCGTGAATTCAAAATTAATGAAATATCTTGAGTTGAACCATCTTATCAACAACCTCCAGTATGGTTTCCGTTCTGGGCGCTCCATTGGTGACTTAGTTACGTTTCTCACTGAGAGATGGAACCGTTTTCTCCATAATTTTGGTGAAACAATGGTCGTTTCTCTTGATATTTTGAAAGCCTTTAACAGAGTCTGGCACCCAGCCCTATTAGCTAAGCTTCGTGCATTTGGTCTTCACCCCGTCCTTGTCAAGTGGATTGAAATTTTCGTCGTAGATCGTTCCTTTCAAGTTGTTCTGGATGGACACAAATATTGTGTCCACACCACCAATGCCGGGGTTCCGCAAGGTACTGTTCTTTCACCTACTCTCTTTCTTTTATTTATAAATGATCTTCTTTCCTACACTTTAAATCCAATTCACAGTTTTGCCGATGACAACACCTTTGACTTCGCATACTCTTTTGACAGAGTAGCCGACTCTCGTGGAAATGCTACTTCTGTTAGTAGAGATTGCATGTTTGCATCGCTAAACAGGGACCTATTATACATTATCGCTTGGGGCTCAGCGAACCGTGTTGTGTTTAATGCGTCCAAAACCCAATGCTGTCGTCTTTCGCTCAAGCCTTACCCTCCTCCTACAAGCCACAATATTTCCATTGATGGTGTGAGTATTTCCGAATCACCTTCGCTGAACCTATTAGGATTTAACATCTCCAGCAAACTAAGCTGGACCAACCATATTTTTCAAATTGTGAAAAATGCCATGAAATGCTTATGATTCCTTCAGAGAGGCAAGAAATACTTTACACCATCAGACATAGCGCACATCTACAGGACTCTCGTAAGACCAAGACTTGAGTATAACTCCCATACATGGGCTGGGGCAGGCAGGACTGCTTTAGCGGAACTAGACAAAGTCCAACGCTATGCTTTCAAGCTTATTGGCGATGAAACTATTACCTCACGTATTGAATCCCTTGAGCACCGACGTAATGTAGGTTGCCTATCTCTTCTTTATCGCTATTATTATGGTCTTTGCTCTAATGAAATATCAAGTCTGCTCCCTTGTAGAGCAACTCCTATGCGCACCACCCGAGCCTCCCAACGCGCTCACTCTCATACCCTTTCGATCAGTGCCAGTCGTATCGTGAAATTTCATGATTCTTTCTTATCTAGTACAATACGATTATGGAACAGTCTACCATCTACTGTTTTCCCCGCCAACTATGAGTGACAATTATTCAAGCGAATCGTGCATCGCTATCTATCTCCTGCAAACTCAACCCCTCCTTTATTCCCTTCCTTACATTTCCTTCCACCCATGCTGTGCTATAGCATCATAGGGCATCCCCTGAGCCTTGGCATTATCATAGAAGAAAAAAAACGGCATTTAACAACAGCTCCATTCCACCGAACCGGTTCACGTTGGAACAAATTTCCCTCCGTTTCTATTCTAGAGTTCTCTTCAATTGTCGTCCGACCCTTTGTCAAATGAAATTTCGTGCATTGTTTATCGGCTTGTGTTAACAAGTTGCAATATCTCTCTGCGATATTTGATACTAGTAGTTACTGGAGTTAAATGTACAATTGTCTCTGACATGGAGACAATATTAGGTACAATATTCTGGACCTGTTGAGCACTGTTTTGAGGTGGTGTTATCTTAACTTTTAGATATTGAAAAACTGGACAACCTGCGTAGTTAGCAGTGTAATCGCTACCACAGTTGTTGCATTTTTTTATTGTAGGGTCTTGTTTGCTCTTGTCGCAGAACTTCGTAGCGTTAAACTTGCCACAAATAACGCACACACACTGAAGAGTAAGCAGTGGGTTTTAATGTACCCAAATTTCTGACAATTCGTTCATTGCATGGGCCTTTTACGTTTGTTCTGCCCTTCTACAGAGATTCTCTGATGCATAAGATAACGTAGGCGATATATATTTGAATATCTTTTTTTCTATATATATTTTTTTATAATATCTTTTTTATCTCACCCGATTATAAATTGAATTACTCCTTATTCTAATTGTTTGAAAGAAAATTTTAATTCTATCACTAAAAAATCTAGATTTAATTTTTTTAAATTAATCTCATTCTGTTATAGATCGCTAATCAACAGTTTCCAAATGTCAATGAATTAATTTTTTTTTTTTGATGAAATAAAATGAGATCGGTGATTGTTTCCGTTATAATTCGAAGAAATTCACTTAATTTTTGTTTGTGCACTAGTATATGTTTCATTATTTGTTAAGCGTTCAATTCACTGTTGAATATTTCAGGTCGCTTACCCTGTCCATATTCAAATATTTTAGAACCATATAGTAAATTGTTTACTCACTGATAAACATCAATCGTACAATTTTTTTTTGCACTGCTGACATTACATATACACATAAAGAATTTCATTTTTTTATATATGTTTTTCCTCTATAAGGCAAAGATACAAAGTATTTTGTAAAAAAATATATACAATATATCTTTCGCGCTTGGTATTAAATTCATTAAACACACGTTTCAGCATTCGTTACTGTACTAATAGAGAATTTTTTAAGCAAATATTGACTACTCAACAATATTTTTAACAGCACAGCTCGATTCTGTCCCGCATTTAAGATACTTGCTTACAGTCAAAAGATACATTCTTATTGCTAGCATGTCTGTTACATTCTGTGTGACTGTTATATTGCGTGGATTTCATGCAAAATGCAACGTTTTGTTGTTGTTTTTTTAAAGAAACTGGAGATGATGGTGGTGATATTTACCCAAATGTTTAGAGTGTTTTTTTTTCTTTGCTAATATTATATGTGTACAATGTGTGTTCTTGTCCGGGGGGATGCTGTGTGTGGATCGTTTTTCTCGAAACGTTGTCAGAAAAAATTCTGTAGATTTTTACGAGATGAAACGAAATTGTGGTGTGTGGCGTCATCTTAGCGTCGACGATTTGACTACAGCCAGCGTACGGGGTACGCTCGTGTACATGGCGGCAATTAACATGAGGAGGATTGAAGATGAAGAGAACTGGTTCTTGTAGCAAAAACGCACTTATCCCACTCGAATCGAGTCGGCACGACCAAAATACAAAACAACAAACATTCTCGAACCGTCGTCGTTGTTGCTCTTGTTGTATCGCTGTTACTGCTTTGGTTACTGCTTAGCCGGCCAGCAAGCCGTTTGCCTGCCATACCATCTCGAGTCCCCCCATAACCGTTGACTTAATGGCCATTGGCCATATTTCCTATATACATATGTACATACAAACTTACTTTGCACAAATATCTGCAGATACATATTTGCAATTTGGAACCGGATCGTTTTTGTGGATAAATAAATTCTAAGTTGCGGCATGGCCGAAAAGAATATTCCAAGACAGTTTTCGGGTGGAAAATTCTTGGCCGAGCTCCCGATATATCGGCGTGATGGTTGTTGGAAACCTGAAAAGCTGTTCACTGGTTCAAAACAATCTTTTAGTTTTTTTCCCTGGAGTAACCGAAAGAATTCTGTGTCAGATAGATTGCTGTTAAGATGGTTGTCGAAATGTATCTTTTTCGAACAAATCAGAATTACACTTGACAACTAAATGCTATAGAACTTCCGAGAACCACTTTGTATTCAAGACGAGGTACTTCAGTCATTGGAAATCAGAATCGTGGCAGCGAAATTGAATGAAAAAATGGCATTTAGCGAATCGCTGCAAGGCATATGGAAACGTACTAAAATTGAATGTATAACGATGCTTGTGTGTTCTATGGAAAAAAACCTGAATAGCTCAAACTGCTCAATCTACGTTGCGATCTCATATTTGAGTGCGAAATTGTGTAAACTATTGGAATGTTTCCATTAAATCTGTGCGGGATGAATAATTATCTTGCAAATTCTATTTTTGATTGGGGAAGTCGTAATTGAGGAGCGAAAGCTAAGGTGTTCTTATCTACCAACTTATAAAATGCCCGACCTTACTGAAAGAAGAGCTCCAAAGATGTTTCGGGGCCTAATCATAAGATGCATAATAATCCACGAATATTGCAAATATGATTACATCGAATATTTTTCTTGACTAAAAAGGGAGATTAAAAACCGCGAAAATGTTGTGAAGTCCCTGGAATTAATCATTTGTACATGCAAAAGGATATGTGATAATCCTAAAGCTATTAAAGTTTTAAATGAAGTCCGAAATGGACATAAATTCTAGAAAAAGAAGGATTTGGGAAAATAGGAACTAAAAGGTGGTTTTTTGTAAACTCTGGCCAAAGAAAAGGATATATTGTAAAGAAAACAAAGTTGGCAATATGTTAGTTAAAAAGGCAAATTATAAGTACTCCATTTGTCATACAGCCTATGACATGTTATAGTTTTTCGATATATCAATTTTTGGGTATTTTAGGTTAGGTTAGGTTAGGTTAGTGAAGAGGGCTGCCGGGACGCGGCCAGCATTAGGCCACTAGTTTGGGCCCATTTGCCACCCTCATGGACAATCACACGGTTTCACACTTACAGCCATGGCACTGGCGGGATTCGAACTCGCAGGCCCTGTAGCACGCCGCTTTTCAGCATGATGCCTTAGTGAGCAGAGCTACCGGGCCCCTGGGTATTTTACCAATATTGAACAACTAAATAAAGATTTTTTTTATCATAAAATGCCAAAGTTTAACACTTTGAAGCGAATGCGTTGTACTGCTTTTGCCTTTTTCAGCGTTATTCTCGCCTGCGGGTTTGGTTTTAATCGGTGGTGGAAGTTGAATCAAAGGTGTTTCAAATTCTCTTTGATAGGAATAGATTCACTTCCAATCTTTATCGAAAGGGATCTACTCTCCTTCAATGCGTGCCGGTATCCTTTTCCGCTTGCATTGCGAAAGCAGATTAGTGCAGATTTTGATGCGTTTGGTGTGAGAATGCGCCGATGGTGTTAACTGATCTTTGAGCTCTTTCTTTTGCTAAAGAGGGGAAGAAGTTTTGTGCATAAATTAGGATTTTCATCTGCATACACTATAATACCCAAACTTTCGTTACCGTGACCTGTTTGAATGGTTCTAGTTTCATTGGGAGACAAGAAGGTTTCTACTTTGGATTTACTTATTGCGATTCACAATATCCTTTCAAGTGAACTTTTTGTGACCAGTTCTTACAAACATTTTGAACACAAATTCGTCAGAGTCTTATTCGACAAGCATTACCTCTATATTGGTATCGTTTATATCCCACCTCAATCTGATGAAACTACTTACATGGACGTATATCTTCAGTAACAGCTTCTTAATATCTTCAGTAACAGCTTCTTTACACAACGATGAAAAAATAATTGTTCTCGGGGGCTTCAATCGTCCAAAAATCAATTTCATTCTCGACGAAAAAGATGACCGCCTCCTTCCAATCAACCTTTTTGACTCCATTGACTTCAACCTGATAAGTACGTTCTATGGCAACGATTTACAGCAAATAATTCCTATCCCTAACCAAAATGGCAATTGGTTAGATCTTATTTTTACTAACTTTTATGGCGAAGTGGTCATAAGCCCAACTATTGACGCCGAGAATCTTTTCTCAAACACTCCCCATCACTCCGCTTTTACAGTTGAGCTTTTCGCTACAAATATTTCTTTCACCCAATCGTACAATAATGAAATTGTATATGATTTTCAAAATGCTGAATACTTAAGCATTATAAACTATTTGGACACAGTAGACTGGACAATTTCTCTTTCGTTATTAGATTTAAATGAATCGGTATCTTCCTTTTACAAAATAATTTTCAATGCCATTCACTTATTCGTACCGAAGCTCAAGAAAAAAAAACAAACTCTCAGAGCCTTGGCTCGACAATAATTTAAGGCGTTTCAGAAGCCGTAGAAATAAATTATTTAAAGCAATTAAAAATGAAAGCTTGTCCAATGAGGGTCTAATCAGATTATACGATCAGCTATCCAAAGAATTTTCCATCAAATCACGCGAAGCGTATGAGTTCTATTTCAATTCAATGGGGAAAAAAATCATTAGTGATCCCAGGAAGTTTTATGATTTCGTTAACTTGAAACGTAAAACAACCGACTATCCCTGTTCGATGTCCCGTGGTAACATGGTTTCTTCCTGCCCACAAGCCATTTGTAACTTTTTTGCTTGCCAAAAACCTCCACTTCTACTATGTCTACAAGAGTCACCGCGAAACCTCTTATCGACGGGTTTGTTTTTACACAAGAGGCTATTATTGAAGCTATTCATGAACTAAAGATCGGCAAAGAACCAGGCCCTGATTTGGTTTCTCCTTTCTTCGTCGTACAATTTGCGGACCAATTGATCACTCCTTTGCACGTGATTTTCAATAAATCCCTCTCCCTAGGTGTTTTTCCATCTTTCTGGAAATCTTCATACCTTACGCTTATTTTCAAAAGTGGTGATAAACGATCAGTCGATAATTATCGGAGGATTCCTATTCTATCTGTTATCCCCAAACTTTTTGAGAAGTTAGTTTGTGAAAAACTTACTAGTATAATCGAACCTTTTCTAAATGAGCAACAACATGGATTTCGTAAAGGTAGATCGACTTCTACCAATCTCATGATCCTAGTTTCTGATGTGCTCTGTGAAATGGAAAAAGGAAGTCAAATTGACGCAGTCCATACAGACTTTAGTAAGTCTTTCGACCGGGTTGACCATCAAACTCTAGTATACAAGTTTCGCAACTTTGGTATATCAGGGTCTCTTCTTAATTGGCTCCAGTCTTATCTTCGCGATCGAACTGAGCTTGTTAAATTCCAGGGCCACTTATCTAAAAGAGTTTTCGCACCTTCTGGAGTACCGCAAGGCAGTCGTCTAGGTCCCCTGCTTTTTAACATTCTGAGACATTGCTTGGTACACCCCATCTCTTTTATGCAGACGACTTAACAATCTACCATAGCGTAAACACGCAATCTGACGCAACTTTTATACAATCCAAGCTTCAATCTCACGAACAGTGGTGCCATGAGAATAATTTAAATCTTAACATTAACAAGTGCCATGTAATAAGCTTTTCCCGTAAGAATATGATCAAAAAGTATTCTTATTGCCTTAACAACACCATATTGAATAGGGTTGATCATATTATAGATCACGGGGTAGTATTGGACAACAAGATGCACTTCAACCTCCACTATGACAAAATCCTTGCCAGGGCTAATAAAAAGGTCGGATTCATTAAGAGACGTGCTAAAGAGTTCAAGAATATATGGGTTACCAAAATATTACATATCACTCTGGTGCGTCTTCTATTGGAGTATGCCTGCATAATATGGAACCCAGTTTTTGAGCTACATAGTGATAGAGTAGAATCTGTTTAGAAAAAGTTTTTACTTTTCGCTTTGAGAGACTTCTATGATCCAAAAGACGTTCAACATCTTCCTTCTTACAAAACCAGACTGAGCCTTCTGAATTTAATGCCTCTCTCTTCTAGAAGAATACTGTTAAGTGCATGCCTAACCTTTGATATTATAAGTTGTGCAGTCAATGTTGAAGTTCTCGCCAACAAAATTATTTTCAATGACCAACCAAGACGAACTAGGTATGCAACTCTGCTCAAGGAGTTCAATCACCACACTAACTATGCCTATAACGAGGCCATAAGTAGGTGCTGCAGAATATTCAACTCTACAAGCAGCAACTACACTTCGGGGATATCCAAATACACTTTTAAAACAAACTTATTAAAGGCCCTATCAATATCCTAATCGCACTTGATTTCCCATCAAACTAGCTTAAATTAAAACAAACATATTAAAGTAAAGAAACTAAAATAAAGTTGTGATGTATTTTGTTTTCTAATGTGTTGGAAAAATATGCATTTTGTTGTTATATTGAATTGTTAATGTTTTGCTGTTGTGTAGGATACCTTGTTTGGTAAATAAATAAATATAAGCCATGAGGATAGAAGTTGAAGAGAAGAGGCCCAAGGATCGAGCCGTGAGGAACTCCAGAACTGCTTAGTGGATCTCTGACGCTCAAATCCAAAATAGAATTTTGGGAACAGGGTTCCCACTTTTGATACATTTGTATCATTGTGGTAATTTTTTGTTTGAAACTTATATTTTTGATACAATGATACAGCAATTCACTGAATTATGGCAAAATGATACATTTTGTCATCCAGTAAATAAATTCAACTTTTTTTCAATTTTATTCCCTATTGTAACCAAATCTCCTCTCTCTAGCAGTAATAACTGCCAACTTCAATCTACTTCACACTCTGAACTCTGAAAATTTGAAGTTTACAAACTATTTAAATAATAACGAGAAAATAAATGCTGAAGCGTTTTGGGATAAGCCGAGATTGGTTGAAAACAATTTAGGTCAATCAATGTCATCTGCCGTCTGTCATTTCATTTTGACTTTAATAGCTGTACCTTATAGTTTACTTGAGATCGAGGTTTTTCTGTATTAAACTTGGAAGGCAATGTAAAAAAGAATTGATTAGAGTTGAAAAGAAATTACAGGAATTTTGGGCAGCAAGAAACCAAACAATATTTGGCTGTCACTGTATGACATACTTGCCCAAAACATATCCTATTCATCAAATCATCAGAATTCCGATAGCTGTATGGCTCCTTTTTAAACCGAAGAATATTTTTTTTTGAATTTAAAACAGTGATTTTCCCTAAAAATAACCTGCGCTCCGTATTAATTTTGTGAAAATAGATAATTTTTGTGAAAATAGATAAAAACAAAGAGTGGAGTCGATTAGCACTTTCGCAAACGATTCTTCCATTGTTCAAAATAGTTTTTAAATTCACTTATCGGGATGTCCTTTAGGCCTTCCAGTGATTTCTGTTTTTTCTTATCCACAGTGGCAAAACGCTTTCCTTTCATGTCCCTTTTGAGTCTATAATTTTCTAACAGGAAACAAAATTTCGCGGTCGCGCGTTGCTCTCGGCGTGGTTCTGACGGACACCTGGTGGAACAATGGGTTCCTGCACGCTCCCTCCCCACTGCAGCCCAATTCTCGTTACTATTGAGTCCCCCCTCGTATAAGAGCCTAGACATACAACGCAACCTAAATGATCATTTGTTGTAAATGATCATTTAAGCGCAGTGTGCCATATGGTAAACAGCCAAATTATCAATCACTAAGCAACTTTGCAACTTTTGCAACTTTGGTAATTTATTCTTAAATGATGTAGAGTTGCCCGATATGATACATAATCTCCTTATAAAAAGTTGGTTTTCACATTGAAAAAGAAGAAGAAGACAACTTTTATGAGATACCAAATTGAAATACAGCATTTTAATGTAGTTCTTGCGCGGTTTGTACTCTAACTTCATTATTTAGAACCTAAAAGAGGCAACATAAACTTAAATTATTTCAATTTCTCCATTTCTCAAAAACTTATTGCTTTGAGTGACAAGCTGTCAGAGACAGTATTCATCATTACCGCAAGAACTGTGTGAAAGAAACTTTTCAGTTACTGATTTAAGTATAAATGATCATTAGTAAATTCGTAATTTAGGTGCTTGTCGGTCTAGGCACTTACAGGTCCTGAATAACTGTTGGATATATGAAAGTTTTCTGTAAGATACCAAGAGCCTGCTGCTGCAAACACAGTTTTTACCAGCTTTTAGAGGACCCAGTTTATAGCCTTGTGGTACTCCGGCCAAAAATTCTGTTAAGGACCTATTTGATCATTACAAATACTACCTGAATTCTACCGTTATCTGATAGTTCGTCGTGAACTTCTTTGGTCGTTTCATCCAACGGAGTCACTCAGTTTGGATGGTATCGCATCCTGTGTATCCTATATTTGTTTCATTGCTCACCAAGTTCATAGTTTTTAAAACAAAAGAAACAATAAATGGCCAAAATGGATTCTTATGGAACTTCTGAGGTAGAGCAAGAGTTAACAGTGACAACACAAGAGCGGTCACAAACGTAAAAAGAGAACCAAGAAAAAAGGGCACCGAAGAGACCAAATCCAGCTAGCTTTGGAAAAAAAACGATCATGATTCGTTGAAAATCGACAACTTTGGTGAAGCCTGTATACCGGACATCCATTTGCTTTCGCTCGTCGATGTTTGCAAATGATAAGAAGCCTGTTACCGTATACTTTCCTTTAATGAATCCATGCTCTTGTCCATGAATCTACTGGCTAACAAGAGCTGCATGAAGGAATAGACTCTATTGTATTGTGTATTTACTAAAACAGGTCAAAGCGATATGGGACGGTAGTTAGAAATGCAAGAAACCATCAGCTTTATGCATGGGAAATATGTTGCCAAATTTTCAACATGAGGGAAAGATACCGGTTGTAATGCTTAAGGAAAGAAACTCGTAGGATGCTTAAAACGAGTTTTAAGTGGCATCTTTAATCGCGATATCGACAGTGAGCTACGTAGTTCTAAATTCAACGACGTCTCTGATGTGTTATAGCCCGTTCACACTTGCTCTAAATCAGGCGATTTCGATCAGCTGATCGCTTTAGAGCTAAATCAACTTAAATCTACTTGATTACCCATACATTTTTTTCCCCTTCTGACAGAGTTAATCAAGTAGATTTAGAGTTAATCAAGTACAAATCAGGTACTATTGTGAATTTTCCCGGGCTGAATTGTTCTCAGAGCGTGCTTAATTCCATCCGTGAGAGGGAGAGTAGATTTCAACGAAATGTCATTCGAATTTCGTTCAAATATAGCAAAAATTGGACAAAAAAGGAAAATGTGAGTTGTACAAAATGAAAAGAAAATGCTCTTGCATATTTCTGCACCATTTTGAACAACTTTCATGCAAAAAAAATTGTACACACAAATTCGAATGACAGTTCGCTCTCTAAATCTCCTCATTCTAAATCACTTCGGGTAGTGTGAACGCTTACCTGATTAACTTTGACAGCTTCTAAATCTACTTGATTTAGAGTCGAGTGTGAACGGCTTATTACCGGTCTCTGATGTGTTACCGGTAGGTTGCGCGCCCAGAATATTTGAATTTTAAGAAAATAGCGTGGAAACATGAAAGAGCTTCTTTAGTACTATTTATTTATTTGATCAATTCTTAAGATTATAATATAAGCAATGTTGAATTTGTAAAACAAAGTGTGGCGAAACCTAAGTTCGACGGCTTCTAAGGAATGCACCAGCCACTGGTAATGAGGACACCACAATTGACAACTTATTCCATAATACTACGGACAAATGACAGGAAAAGATGCAACATGTGGATATCTAAGCCCTGGCAGTGATGTACATTATATGTGTATCAAATTTGAATTTCGAATCTAATATCACACCGATTTCCTTGAAATTGACAGCAACATTAAAAGACAAATTCAAAATAGAGGTGACACTTCGTGACATCCAGAGTAAGTAAGTTAGTAATACACCAGTTTTTTAACGCAGAGAGATCATTTGGTAACTGATAACAATCGTCAAATGTCTCGATAACTCTGATCATCTTAAAGTCATCAGCATAAAAAAGACAAGGAGGACGTATACAGGCTGGCAAGTCAATAATAAATAGCAGAAATAACAGAGGATCAATAATTGAATCTTGCGGAACTCCTGAGGTAGGAAAAAACGAAACAGAGGCGCAGGAGATGATACACAGAGTCAAAAGCTTTAGAGAAATCTGTATAAATTACATATTCCTACTTCTGCTGATCCATGGTAGATGCAACAACATCGGTGAAATAAAGCATTTTGGTCAATGTAAATTTGCCTTTTATGAGCCCATGTTGCTTCTGAGCAAGATAAGATTGGACGTGGACTCTATTGGGGTAGAATCTATTGTAAACCACCATTTCAAGCAGTTTACTGAAGCAGAAAGGAGGGAGACGGGGTCATAATTAGAGATACAAACAGTGTCATCAGCTTTGTATACGGAAAAAATGTGCACTGTTTTCCGTAGGGAAGGGACTGTATCCGAAGTAGTGATGGGCTCAAAAACGCCAAACAGTTTGAAAAAAACGTTTGGCTGCAAAAAACGAACGAACAGTTTTTCCAAATAGCGACAAACAGTTTTTCTAAAACGAACTTTTTTTTCTAGAACGAACAGCATTTCTAAAACCAACCGTATTTCTACAACGAATAGTTTTTCGAAAACCAATTATTCTAACTATTCTACAACGAATAGCTCTTCTAAAGCCAATCGTTTTTCTTAAACGGACCATTCTTCTCAAACCAACAGTTTTCCTAAAACGAATAGTTTTTATAAAACCAATCGTTTTTCTAAAACTAATCGTTTTTCGTTTTTCTCAAACGAATCTTTTTTTTAAAATGAACTGTTTTTTCAAACGAGTCGTTTTTCGTTTTTTAAAAACGAACTGTTTTTTTCAAACGAATCGTTTTTCGTTTTTTAAAAACGAACTGTTTTTTTCAAACGAATCGTTTTTCGTTTTTTTCAAACGAACTGTTTTTTTCAAACGAGTCGTTTCTCGTTTTTTAAAAACGAACTGTTTTTTTCAAACGAATCGTTTTTCGTTTTTTTCAAACGAACTGTTTTTTTCAAACGAGTCGTTTTTCGTTTTCTAAAAACGAACTGTTATTTTAAAACGAATCGTTTTTCGTTTTTTTTAAACGAATTGTTTTTTTCAAGCGAGACGTTTCTCGTTTTTTAAAAACGAACTGATTTTTCAAAACGATTCGTTTTTCGTTTTTTAAAAACGAACCGTTTTTTTTTTAAACGAATCGTTTTTCATCGTTTTTCGTTTTATTAAACGAACCGTTTTTCGTTTGCTAAAACGAACTGCTTGGCAGTGGAAAACTGTTTAGCTGCGGAAAACAGTATTTTAGTACTTGCGAGTATTTTCGTACTTGCAAGTACTTTATTCAAATATTCAAAAAGTTTTTAGGGCAAAAGTAGCTGAAATCGGACAAAATCGGCCAATTTTGGGTTAGAGTGGTTTGTGAAATAACGGGCCAAGACCTATTACTGTGATATAAAAATTTCGGTTTTGTAGGGGAGTAAGGGGTTTTTTGGCCATAGTTTGGCAAAAACTGCTTTTACCGCGCTTTCGATGATTGAAAGTGGTCGGGGAGTAAATTAATGATATTTTAAGGGCAAACAATTTTTGATAGGGGATATTGGGCAAAAACGTCCATATTTAGCAAAAATTTTTTTTTGATCTACCATGAATTCGGGCACCTTTCTGAGTTGTTTCGGGCGAAATTTCCATACAAGTCTGGGAAAAAGCGGCCTAGTTTCGAAGATACGGCAAAATGAAATCCGGTGGAAAAACTAAAAGTAGCACTAAAAGTGCCAAGGAGGAAAAGGTTGAGATCCTTTTTGGTTCACCAGTTGGCGTCTCCGGGTGTGCTAAGGCCCTCCTCGTGACTGCAGGTCGTCTCCATACTATGTCTCCATACCTAAAGGGGTTGTAAAATTTACGAGACCATGGGAGGTAAGATGCCCCTGGACTCATTCCCAGCCTTACGGAAGAGGTTGGCCCCCTAGTGGATGCATGTTTAATAAACGAAACATTTTTTTTTATTGCTTAATAAAAATTTCATGCTTCTTCTTCATTTCATGCTTCAGTTAATCTTGCACCATCACCATTCTAGCTTGGGAACGTTGTGTCTGGAGGGTGGAGGGGGGGCATATTAGTCAATTTCATTACTTTACTGCAAATCGTATGCATTGTATGTAAACATGTACATACTTCAAATAGGTATTTGGAACAGGTATTTTTTCGTACTCATACTAGTTATACCTAGTACGTGAAAATCCTAGTACGACTCAGCTCTAATTGTCGTACAGCATAAAATTTGTTTCTCTCATTAATTCAAACTGTTTTTTTCAAACAGTTTTAAAAAACAGTTGTTTTTGAAAAAAAAACAGTTCGTTTTCGTTTTTTGAAAACAACAGAAAAGCCCATCACTAATCCGAAGTAATGCTTAGATTGAAGATAATTGAACGAGGGACACACAAGAAAGAAGATAAAAACTTAGCTAGAATTTTCGGAATACCATCCGGACTAGAGCCAAGGCTAGTATCAAGGAAGCACATTAAGAATTTTACTTCAATTGGATTTGGACGAAAAGAATGTTGAAGAGAATTAAAGAAGAGAAGTAGCGGAAAAAGGAAATAACGAGCAAAAAACTGGCGAACAGTTTGTTAGGTGGAAGCTGTAACATCGTTGTACTTCAAACAGAGGACCCTTTTAGAAAGTGCATGTATGAGCAAAAAAATGTAGGCTGATCAGTTTGGATAGATGCTTCAATGTGACGATGCAGTAAGCAACATTGAACATAATAAGATCAAGGATTTTATTCTTAGAATTTTGAAGGTATTGAATTGAGAAAAGGGGCACAGTGAAAAGAAAAGGAATTAGCGTCATTGCAGAGTATTTTTTTTTTAAATGGATCCAGTCTTTTATTTTTTTTTATTCAACAATCCATTTACAGGCAAAAAGCCCAATTACAAATAGGATAGCTTAGAAACAGAAACAGAAAATAGCAAATAGAAAATAGAAACAGAAACTACAAATTGACAAAATTAAAAATATGTAACTCAAAGCCACGAATGATAAAAAAGATAGATAAATTAATCAGCAGTAAATATTGAGTTACGAATACTACTTTTAAAGGTGGCTATAGAGTGAGGAAGAGGACCAAGTTAGAGATATACGTGCAAAGGGTACATCAAAGGCTCTGTACGTGCAAAGGGTACATCAAAGACAACGGAGGACCTAATTTGCCTCCCACACTACCGTATATTAATCACGGATGCTATAGATGAAGTCAGATAGCCACTGTAAATTTCAAACAAAAAACATTCATGCAGGTAAACTCTGCGCTTTGCTAGGAGAGGGAAATTAAGGAGCGATAAGTGTTCATCATAAGGCATGTAGGGAAGATTATATTTAAAGAGTAGGGTGCGAGTGAACCTCCGCTGAATAGATTCACCGGCATCGGGAAAATATGTGAAACGAGGAGATCAGATTTGAGTAAAGTTTAAAGAAAAAAAAGAAAGAATATTGGCAAGAACGTATAGCAAGGCCAGCAGTCCGCGAGGCACTATTAGTAATGGTACGAACATAGATATCAAACTTAAGTTTACGGTCAAAGGCAACCCGCAGATCAGTAAAATATTCCACAGAGACAAGGACGGATTCATATATTAAGTAAAGAAAGGCATAAGTCTGGGACTTCAGAGAATAAGACATGGCAAAACACTTGGAAACATTTAACGATAGACAGTTAGAGTTACACCAAGCAGTAAGAGAGTTCAAATCATCCCGAAGTGGTAGATGATCATCTGAGCTTTTGATTACCCAAAATAATTTTAAGTGATCTGCATAAAGCAAACAAGATGACGATAAAATATTTGGAAGATCGTCGATAAAGAGGTTGAATAGTGGCGGTCCTAATATAGATCTTTGAGGTACACCAGAAGATGGCGAAAATGGTGAGGACTACACGCCGGAGAGGGAGACAAAACAGGTACGGTTAATTAAGAACGAAGATATTCAAGAAAGTGAGGGCTCACAGATACCATAGTGATGTAATTTGAGTAGGAGAATTGAGTAGGAGTAGGAGAAGATTGACAGAGTCAAATGCCTTAGAAAAATTTGTATATATAGCATCAACTTGAGAGATGCAATCTAACGCCGAGGCCACTTCATGAGAAAAAACAATGAGATTCGTAGATGCAAAAGCATGTTGCTGAGGTACGATGATTTTCAATGATTCAATAATTTTGGAAAAGCAGGGATGGATACAAATAGGGCGATAATTTGAGATGACGTTGCGCTCACCAGATTTGAAAATATGGAAAGTGCTTACCAGCTTCCAGGAGGAAGGAAATTCACCAGAACAAAGACTTATATTAAATAAAATTGATTGGGGAACACATAAGGAATTTGCGAGATTTTTCACAAAAAAGTTAGGAACAGCATCAGGGTCAGGAGAGTGATTAGAATCAAGGGACGATATAAGGGATTCAACTTCAAGAGGATTAGTCGAGAGTGAAGAGAGACAAGGAGGGAAATCAAAAGAAACGCTATAAGAAGAGGGAATCATTGAGTTAGAGAATACAAAAGAGAAAAACAGTGCAAAGAGATCATAAACATTCTGAGCATGAACAGCAGTGAGATTATTAAATGTAAGTGAGCCAGGTATAGGAGAGGAGGATTTTAAAGAGGCAAAGAATGACCAGAAGTTTTTAGGGTAATTTGAAAGCAGAAAAAATTCAATGTGCGATATATAGCTGGGCATGGCAAACCTTATTTGATTCTTGGCAGCAGCACATAAACGAGAAAAATTAGCGTAGTCCTGGTTGGAATGACAGCTGCAAAATTTGCAACGTGCTGCATTTTTAGTATCTAGACCGCGTTTAACACTCTCAGTGAACCAAAGAGCATCTTTACGCTTACGCAAGCGGAAGATTGGAGTATGAGTAGTGATTAAATTTAGGAGAACAGAATATAGTTTCTTAGCTGCAATGTCAATGTCAAGTCCTCGAAACAAGCCAAACCCACTAATTGAGTTGAGAACGAGAGCTAAGAAGTTAAAAAGTTGTTTTTTTAATTGAAACGAAGTTTATTGGAAATTCTAGCACGATGTTTATTGGAAATTCTAGCACGATGTTGGAAAGGATGAGGTCAAGGATCTTATTATTTAAATTATTTAAATTGATAAAGTGAACAAGTTGAAAAAAAAGATGAGAGAGCAATAAAAATATTACTGTGAGAAACAATACGGGAAAAGCCAGAGTCTCATTGGACAGATGGAGCATTAAAGTCACCACAGATGAGAAAAAACATTCATAGGTAGAGAAGGAAAAGATGCACGGAATATATACAGAGGCCACAAACAATGAAGATTTAAGCGACAGGGACACGCAAACTGCTACACATTCAACAGGAAGACTGGAAACGAAATCAGCGCAGAGTTTGCTATCAATCGAGTGCCTTATTTACAGCCTTAATTCCATTGTGTGCCTTATTTACAGCGATTAGGACGCCACTGCCATCTGATTTGCCGCAGATAGTGCGGTTGCGGTCTTTACGGAAGATATTGTGTAAAGGAAGCAATTCATTGTTGTGGGAATCTTTAGTCAGCTAGGTTTCAGTTAAGCAAACAATGTCACCTGAGGCTAGGGTAGAGTTGAAACTGATCTCATCAGTTTCGGTTCTTAGACCGCGGACGTTCTGGTCAGGGGCGGATTTGACCATTTTGCCGCCCTAGGCCTAAGAAAAATTTGCCGCCCTTTTCGTGAATTATATTATATGTAATGCGCGATTTTTTTTCGATTCCCTAGAATACTTCGCTGTTTTTCGTTGCGCCCGAGCTCACAAAAAAGGGATATCAGAGCAAAACCGGCACCGGTTCGTTCGTAAAAATCTCGATTATTGCGCCCTTGCCACACAAATAATTATTAAAATACAAACACGGTAAAGAACCTAAAAGTACCTAAAAAAAAAAGAATACAAAAAAAACAATTTTTAACAGTCCAAAACCGTATACACCTTAGCATCGCATATAATTCCAACGTCTTTGCTAAAAAATTTATAAGTAAGTTTACTATTCCGTTCAAAGTTTGCTTCCGCACATGACTGGAGATCAACTATGAACTCGACTATTGTTAATTAATGTTCGATATGTTATTAGTTAAAGATGAAACCGAAATATTTTGACCTATGTTCTAGGTTTCATTTTATATAAATTTTTCTATAGAAATTAGTTTCAGTAATGAAGTGCAATTTAAAAAAACACGTCAAAAATAAAGAGATTCGCATGTAGTTGATATACTCTTTACCATAAAAATAAAAAAAAAACGCTGAGAAATCAATGCACGCAAATATTTACCTCTGATAAGCTTTTCCTAAATTGAAGAGGTGGGTTCTTTTTAGGATCTTTTAAGGTCTTTTTAGGCTCTTTTTAGGTATTTTCAGATACTTTCTAGGTACTTATTAGGTATTTTTGAGTTTTTAGAGAATTCGGTTGGCTTGAGGTGTTAGGCTCATTTGACTCAGATATATGTAGATATACGACAGAAAAAAAAACTGCCGCCCACAAAGAAAATCGAAAAGGGGTCGCCCCAAAAAAAATCGAAAATTTGCCGCCCCCGGCCCGGGCCTAGTGGTAAATCCGCCCCTGGTTCTGGTAGTAGACTTTCAATGTGGTTTTCATGTATGAAAGCCCTTTCGCCCTAGGGCGAAAATTTCGACGAAGTTTCCTGGTGATTACCCTTAACAGAATGCCGGAAGTCCAGAAGCATTTGTGCAGCAGAACATCAGTTACCGTTATTTTAAACGATGCGATTTCTTTATTCTGCAAGTTATCTGGAAAGAATCAGAGGTGGTGAGTTGCCAAGTTTGACAGTGGTGTACTCCTTGATTGTTTTAGCTGAAGCATTCTTTCTGAAACGCGAGACAAACACATGTTAAGGTGGCGAAGCAACAACTAAACGCAGTAGAGTACGAGCAGGTTGATGAGGTTGAGGAAGTCCTTTTGAAGGTGCAGATTGAGTTGTCCCCGGAGCTGGATTTGGTAGCAAAGAAGCGGTAGATAAGGCAAGAAAACAGCATCAGCATTCCTAGTCTAAACATCGCGATGTAGTACTGATGAAGCACGACAGAGAAATCAACATGAAAAAAGGACCTATGCTAGAGGATTTGGGGGGGGGGAAGCATATCATTTAGAACTAACTGGTGCTCGGAAATAAATTGATACAATGATGTTTGTTCATCAGAAATCAATGATTAAAACGGTGAAACTTCGACTGGGACAAAAATGCGTCTGATGGTGACTTGAAAACAAAATTTTTTTAGGGTTCCACCATAAAGTTGCTAAGAAACATTAAACAAAATGTTGGATCAATTTAAAGTGAAGATGTTTACTCTAGTCTGCAAGAGGACTAACAATTTTTTTACAATTACATCCTCAGAACTCCAATAATAACGACTGGTTATTGGAGTAACAAGTAAATCAGAAAGTAGATTTCTTGCGATATTAAGGAGTAACACCGCAGTAACCGGTTCCAAAAATCCAATTTTTTTCTATAACTCTAAACAAACCTTTATATGTTCAAAAACAGTATTCTACTAGTTATATAGCTGAAAAAAATTTTATAACGTCAAATTCTCGATTTTTCGGCAACGTCTACAGCACGCGCTATTTATAATATACGTGTATGTGTGTTAGTAGCTTAGTACAGCTGTTGTTTGTCACATCGTTCGCGCGCTCCGATTTTTGTAACCGTTATTTCTTTATTTTGTACACATAAAATATATATTTTGTGTTATCTTATCGATATGAGTTCTTATAAAGAAAAAAAATCTACAAGGGGGGCTCCTTCGAATGAGGATAGACCGAAGAAGTCAAGAAATCGACCGCCGAATCGTTACGAAATGGAAAGACCAAGTTTCGAGAGAGCTGGCACGTCATCTAAAAAATTATCTACGACCGATCTGGGTGACTTTAAAATAGAAGAAGGATTTAGTTATGGAATTTTGGAATTTTTAACAGTGTTTACCGCATTATCACAAGCTGTAGTGTGTAAAACCTGTAAATCGAATGTGACAAAACGTGGATTAGGTTTCAAACTTGTGATTTCTAGTTGTCCGTATATTCAAAATGCATATGAAATAAATCGGAGGATTATTCTTGCTATGGGGCAGCTCGGGATAGGACTGAATGACATAATAAAATTTTGTGCTTTTATGGGTCTCCCGCGACCAGTGTTTCAGTCTTTTTACGATTAAGTGGTAGATAAAATAAATTTTAAAGCAAAGAATGTTTGTGATCAAAGTATGAAAACTGTAGCTTTACAAGAGAAGAAACAAAGTGACGAGCATGGTCATGTCAATGGTATAACTGTATCTGGCGATGGCTCGTGGAGAAAACGGGGATTTATGTCGCTTTTCGGTTTAGTGTCACTTATCGGATGGTACACTAGTAAAGTTATAGATGACTTAGTGAAATCTAAGTATTGTAAATCATGTGAATTTTAGCAGAAAAAAAGTGACACGGAAGAGTACAAAGAATGGGCTGAAAGCCATCAGGATGAATGCGATGCGAACCATGAAGGATCTTCTGAAAAGATGGAAATGGACGCCGTTGTAGAAATGTTTCATCGCTCGGAAAGTTTATATGATTTGAAATATGAAAATTACATTGGTAACGGTGATTCGAAAACCTTCAAAGGTATTTGAGATGCAATTTCCTACGGAAATTTTATTGTTAAGAAAAAGGAGTGCATCGACCACGTCCAAAAGCGAATGGGTACTCGTCTTCGTAATTTGAAAAAGCAAACCAAAGGCCTTGGAGGAAGAGGCAAATCGACCGGTAAACTGATTGATGAATTGTCCATTTATTATGGTCTAGCAATACGTAGAAATCATGATTCTGTAGAGAAAATGCGTAATGAGATCTATGCAACGCTAGACCACAAAACATCTACAGATGATAATCCGAAACACGGCAGATGCCCGAAAGGAGAAGATTCTTGGTGCTCGTGGCAGAGGGCACGGGCTACTGGTGACTCAACTTGTACTCATAAGCCAGCGATGTCACAAGAAGTATTTGAAGCAATATCTCCAATTTATCAAGAATTGAGTACCGATGACCTGCTTTCTCGATGCATCGGCGGCTAGACTCAAAATAGCAACGAGAACTTCAATGCAATGGTCTGGTCGATGGCTCCAAAATCAAGTTCTAGTGGGAAGAAAGTACTTAAGACTGCAGTATATATCGCCGCGGGCATTTATAATGATGGCCTATCGAGTATAATAAGGCTCATGGAGAATTTAGATATGAAAATTGGCCACAACTGCCACAATTTCTGCGTTGAGGCGGACGAGCGTCGTATTCGATATTCTGAGATGTCATTGTCTGATGCTGCGAAAAAGGCTCGATTGTCAATAAAAGCATCTAGAAAGGAGGCGGAAGAGGCGAGCATCAACATGGATGGCCAAATGTATGGTGCAGGCATCGCTGATTAAAGGTACATATAACATTTTTATGATTTAAATGCACATAAAACTTTAAACACGTTTTTCTCAAAACTACTTTTTTCGAGTTGGGCGAAATCATAACTCGAAAACTATAGCTCCGATCAGGCTGAAATTTTTTTTGTACTTTGTAAATGCAATATCTTGAACATCACGTTGCAGTTTTTTGATTGGATGTAAACATTTTTTTTATAAACAATTATAAACAATTATCAACAATTATAAACAATTAAAAAGTGCGCCATTTCTACAAAAATCAGTTTAAATAAAAATGATTACGTGATTCTATAGCTAATTATATGTGAATAATGAACTTTGTTTCCTCTTTGTTCCAGGTCTCATCGTTTGCGCTAAATCTTTTCGCCGGTTTATCAATTAAAAAAAAGGCTTATTTGAAGATCGGCGCTATCGCCGCCATTTTGTATGAAAATGATTATAAAAATTTTTGTTTCATATTTCAATGTGTGCTCAATAAAGTCTTTTAACGTCTCACGTTCCAGGTTTTCGAAAAAAATTGTCAAAAAAGCCTTATTTTTCGACCGTTACTGTGGTGTTACCCCTTAAACTGATCTCGGTTCCATATCAAAATTAAACGATTGATTGCTTTGTTGAAAATCTGTAAAGATAGTGTAGGATTATTGAACCTTGTTCCATTTGACATTAATTTTTGGAATTAATTATCATCATATTAGTGGAAGTTCAAAGAATTTTTCTAAATTCATGCTGCTGATCGTTGCTTTAACCAAAGCTACAAAATTCTTTGGTCAGTCCAATAGCTTGTCGACCCTTTCCAGTTCTTGTTTCCTCTGCGT
Organism: Nemotelus nigrinus; assembly: GCA_947369275.1. Taxonomy (NCBI): domain Eukaryota; kingdom Metazoa; phylum Arthropoda; class Insecta; order Diptera; family Stratiomyidae; genus Nemotelus; species Nemotelus nigrinus. Next base: position 139,442,873 of record OX376373.1, read on the forward strand.
ACCTTTGTGTCCTCAGAACTTGGTTCTTGGAAACAGATTTTTTATCCTCAACAATAAAAGAGCTTCCCAAATCTATCGGGTTATTGCTTCCTCCAGCAGGGGTACGTACCAAAATCAGAGCATGAGCGAAGGGTTATAATATCATTTAAGGCATATACGGATCAATTTTTGAAATGGAGTACCCGTCTTCTTCAATCCCTAATGCTCCAAATACGGCATAGTCAAACAACTTATTTTTTTGCTTCCCTATAAGAAAAGACAACTTGGTAAAGAGTTTCAAATTATCTTTGCCTTTTATAATCTGCTGATATCGTAGGACTGTTACTTTCAATATTTGAGCCCTGCCTTGTCCCGCATAGTGAGCTCCAGAGAACATTGTTTACTCCTTTTCGAGACTAACCAGCAATCAATCCTTGATTCGATGAGTCATGCCATCAATGACATGACATCAAACCACTAAAACCTCTACTTCATTAAGGGGATCAACGCAAACACGATTTTTTTGCAGGTCCAATAATTTCCCCGTATTAATCTAAAAAAACCATCAACTTTCGATCGATTGCGTTAGCGCATTCACTCACACTCGATTCCCGAGAACAAGGTCCACTCGAAATCACTGCGGTAATGATGTTGTTCCAGCAGCAGCAGCATGACTCGATTCGATAACAAGCTCGATTTGAGCAGTCGCTCGTGTTCTAGCAACTTTTGTTTATTATGTCTATCGAATCTTGATTTTATTGCGTATAAATTACATAATTTATAGTCTGAAGATCGTCGTCAGCGATCAGGTGAATGGCGGACAAGACTCGTTTTCGGTGAAAAATTATGTATTTTGAAAACGAAATTATGGAAAATCTTGGCATTCATTAAGTAGAAGATGGCGTCCACTTCACTTCGCCTGCTTCTCCATTATTATTATTCAATGGCACTTGGACTTAAGCACCTGAACGAGCGAGAAGACGACGAGCAGAAGAAGAGAACCTGCCTGATTAAATGAATACTAATCGCTTGTGAAGAGATATATTCTACATAGAATTAAATTAACGAGCGTTCGTTCGTTAATATGTTTTGGTGCTGTGAAAATATATGCTGAAGAGCCCCCCAGCTTCTTCTGCTCGAACTGCTTCAGCTGGCGGGCTCTTGTTCTTCTCGGACGAGCTAAGCTCGGTTTCCTGCTTCTTCGACTGAGTGGTTTTCCCCCGCGTAGTGCGATCATCATCGGGGCTCATTCAGGAAGGCGTTTGAAGGTCACGCGGAGAAAAACAATCTGCGTGTTGCTTGAAGCCACCATGCCATGCCGCCGCGAGCTGGGAAAAAATTTTGAGATAATTTCGATTGCATACGAAAGTATTGAAAAGCGCAAAACATCGTCAAAACATGATGGCTATATGCATTTTCTGGTTGTTCTTCTGTGTTTTTTTTTACATTAGTCAGCTCTACAGTTTTTTTTTCGACTTTCGAACGATCTGAGAACTTTTTCTTCAGATTTTGCGTTTGCTCGGAACGATCGTGGAAGCAGGATGGCTTGGTTTGGTTGGAGCCTGTACGAGAACATTGTATGCACAAAGTTCTGGAGATTTAATTCTTGCTACATGTGATGCCTGGCATATAAGGCAGGGAAGCCTGGATTTGGTTGTTGTAGTTTTCTTGTTCCCGCTTGAAGATTTTTATGGAACAGCATAATGGCTTGCGTATGGAAGTTTCGAGGCATTTTGGTCTGATTTTTGGAGGGGTTTGTTCGGGAAAGAACATGGGAATATTCAATTAAATTTTGTGGACCCTTTCATTTGGGAAATTAGAAAAGTGATCGATTGAATGAATTGAAGTAGGTGGACATCCAATTTTATGAAAATAATTGGTTCGAGTATATGGCGAGGAGAGATTGGGATGAACCAAGTCATCATGACAAAAAAACTTAGTTGAAAGGGACAATGAAACTTATTTTTAGATTTTAATCACTGTGTAACTGAGTGAGTAGAGCACCAGCTGTTTGCATGTGCGGCCATCAAATCCAGCCATGGTCATATACCCGCCTTTGAGTTATCGTAGTTGTGAATGGGTACCTTAATCTGTGTTAAATAAAAGGTGAAGTGAGAGCCTCACTTCATTCGTATGCATTAATTACTACCTCTCCTCATTCGTAGACATTGATTCCGAATGATGCCTCCACAACCCCCACGCTCCAACAATGGTTGAAGAAGGGCTAATTTACTTTTCATATTTTTACTAATGTTCGAAGAAGAACATTAGTATTAAAATCACTTTGGCCAAAAATTCATATTTCTATATATATGTATACATATATATATATATATATATATATATATATATATATATATATATATATATATATATATATATATATATATATATATATATATATACACACACTACCGTGCAAAAGTATAAGGACATGATCGGATAAAATCGATTTTTTGAGTCTGTGATTGTTTTTTTATTATGTTCAACAACATTTTTTGATTAAATCTGGTATATAAACTAGAAAACATACGTTTTCATTATGATTTACATACATTAGCATTAAATCAGCTGGTTATTATTAGTCAAAATGATGGAATTATGAAGGAATCTAAAATTCTTATTTTTAAGTAGCATCATTTTTGCGCTGTAATTTCAAATATAATAGCTAATATTTCATTTCAAACTATTCAAATATGAGTTCTAATGTCTTAAACAGTCATTCTCAATTATTTTAGTGCTTGTCAAAAAAAAATTACGGTTCTTTGAGTCCTCTGCTGTGCTTTGTGTGCACTAGAACTGTCAAATTCATTCCCGTTATTGTTTACACGCGCAAAACCAACTGTGATCGCTGAAAATGTCTCGAAAAAAGAAAATTTCACTTGAAAAACGTTCACAAATACTTATTTTGAGGAAAGTGGGTAAAACAATTCGTGAAATTGCAAATATTATTGGTGTTTCAAAGTGTGGAGTTGAAACCACGTTGAAGCGGTTCGCCGAAACCAACTGAAATCTGAATCGAAAACGCTCTGGTCGACCAAAAAAAACTACTCAAGCTGATATGTATACATCAACTGCGGTTCAAAACAGCACCAGATATTCGTGCTGAAATCAACGAAACCCTGATGAACCCAATTTCGGTGGATACTGTCAAACGTCGTTTGCGAGAGAAGGGCTATTTTGGTTGCGTTGCTGTGAAGAAACCTCTTCTACGACCACAAAACAAGCTGAAAAGACTATTGTTCGCACGAAAATATAAAGATTGGCCAGTAGATCAGTGGAAATCTGTGTTATGGACCGATGAATCAAAGTTCGAAATTTTTGGATCCAGGCGGCGCCAGTATGTTCGTAGAAATAAAGATGAGCGGTCTAATCCCCAATGTATTGCGCCAACAGTTAAACATGGCGGAGGCTCCGTGGTGGTCTGGGGGTGTTTTAGCTACGATGGTGTTGGAGAACTGGTCAAAATCGACGGAATAATGCGGAAGGAACACTATCACAATATTCTTCAACGAAGTGCCATTCCATCCGGCATTCGTTTGATCGGTGACGGATTTATCTTTCGACAAGATAATGATCTCAAGCACATCTCCCATCTGTGCATAACCTATCTACGGTCTAATGAAGAGAAAGGTGTGCTCAAAATTATGGATTGGCCGCCGCAATCCCCTGACATCAACCCGATCGAATTATTATGGGATGAGGTCGACCGGCAGGTGAAGAACATGCAAGTGACCAGTGAAAAACAGTTGTTCGACAGTCTTAAAGTGACTTGGAACAATCTCGCAACTGAAACACTTCACAAATTGGTCGAAAGGCTTCCAAGAATTTGCGCTGCAATCATCAAAGCACGAGGTGGACACATTGATGAAAAAAACCTGATATGACTTGTCTTGATATTTTCGGTATTTTTAAAAATTTGTATGCAAAATTTGCATTCAATGAACATATATCATAAAAAAATAGTATATTTTCTAGTTTATATACAAAATTTAATCATAAAATGCTATTAAACATAATAAAATACAATCACAAACTCAAAAAATCGCTTTTTTAGATGATGTCCTCAAACTTTTGCACGGTAGTATATATATATATATAGATATATATATATATATATATATATATATATATATATATATATATATATATATATATATATATATATATATATATATATATATATATATATATATATATATATATATATATCATCATCAAACAATTTCAGTGGAATATTCTCAGGAACGCGCCATCCGATTGAACTGAAATTTTCAGGATACATTGGTGTATATGCAGAATAGTGCCAGGTCTCACAAAAAGTTAATAATCTTCAACTCTTTGGCGCCGGCGGCCATTTTAGTGATATTTTAAATATACCTATTTTTCTGTCAAAAAATAACTTTTGGAAAAATAACGTGTATTTAATTAATTCTGAACGTGTTTTAAATATGAAAACGATATTTTTGAAATTTTTAACCCTATGTGTGCGCTATGCGCCTAAAATGAGATTGGGAAAATTCGAAAATTTTTGAATTCCGATTACTTTTTATTCAATTATCAAATCATTATGAAACTTACTGAACTTATTGATGTTGTTAAGTTGCACACTTGCATAGTTTTTGATAAACGTGCTGGCAACCCTGTAGCTACGGCAGGCACTGAAAGTGAAAACATTCAAACCATCGAATCTCCTAAAAAATGTCCGCTTCTTACAATAAAAACCAACTTGTATACAAATTTTATGTTTTATCTACACGTTCAAAGTAAAACTTTGGAAATTTCATGTCGGACAAGAACGGTAACCCTCTCCCAATTTACCTATATTTTTAGCACCAAAAACTTCTGTTCACGGAAACTCACGAGGCAATGATCAGATAAAGCTGAAATTTACAGAATACATTGGACTTAAATAGGACCAGGTCTGATAGAAGCGATTTTGAATTGTGGGCATTTATGTGCCAGTGGTGCCATCTTGAAAAATTGCAATAAAAAAAACTGGGTCTTGTCCTATGAATTCTGATTCAGTTACTTGATTTTCATGAAATTGACACAGTAGCTGAACCTTACTGTTATGGCGGCGACAGAAAAGGCTTAAGAATTTACAACAGTATTTTTTATGAATACATTTATTTATATTAACGTCCATTTAATTCGTTGTTTTACATTTGTATCTTTTCACTCGCGTTTCTTTTCTTTTTTCCTGTCAATCTGAAAATCAAGGCCTACTTCGTCCTTCGGCGAGATTCGATATATTCGCCAGGAAAACGAGACTTGTCAGTCCCACAGTAATAACATTAACATCCCACCCTCCGTGAATCGGCCTCCGATTCACCACAAACAGTCAGTAGGGCTAATTTAGTAGCGGGTCGCCTCAGCACGCCTGACTTTGTCTTAACGTCCGCAAACCTTACTTGTCCCTCTTTGGATGGAAATATTTTGATGACACGGCCCTTTAACCACTGGCCTCGAGCTAAAGTAGTATCGCAAATAAGGACAACATCATCAACTTGGATTGGCTTCGACTTATCGTACCATTTCGGGCGATTCAGTAACTGTGGTAGATATTCGACAGTCCATTGCTTCCAGAGACGCTCTTTCAGGTTCTGGGCAATTTGCCATTGCTTTCGTGGGCAAACAAATTCATCATCAGGTACTGGAGTTTGCGTGGCGTTTGCGCATCCAATGAGGAAGTGGTTAGGAGTTAATGGTTCGTCTTCATCTGTAGTCAACGGTACGTCTGTCAGCGGACGGCTGTTCAAAATATTTTCGGCTTCAATCAACACAGATCGCAATGTTTCCACCCTAGATGCTTCTTCGTGTAGAGTAGACGTAAGAATGCGCTTAACAATCCGGATCAAACGTTCCCAGCATCCACAAGAGCTTGGGTTAAGCGGGCAGTTAAAAATCCACTCTATGTTGCGTTTCACGGCTTCTGCTTCTAGTTGATCGGTATTCAACAGGCGTTGGTTTGCTTCTTTCTCCTTTTGAGCACCTACAAAGTTAGTGCCATTGTCGCTGCGAATGCGGATTGGGGTTCCTCGGCGATTAATGAAATTTCGTAAACAAAGTAAAAAGGCGTCTGTTGATAGGTTTTCTGCAAGTTCCAAATGGACAGCTCTTATCGTCATGCATGTAAAGATAACTGCCCAGCGCTTTTCACTTCGACGGCCAATTGTGACGTTAAACGGTCCAAAAAGATCTACGCCAGTATAGGTAAAAGGGCGAACCATTGGCGTAAGGCGGTCTATTGGTAGCTGGCCCATCTGTGGTGGCGATGGCTTGGCACGATTAGCCTGGCACTTTGCGCACTTAAAGCTAATAGACTTCAATGTGGCTTTTACGCCTAATATCCAGAACTTTTGCCGAACTTCGCTCAACACCACGGACACATTTTGATGATGAAAGATCTTATGGAAATAAATCACAATCAATTGGGAGACTTTGTGGTTTTTCGGTAAGAGTATTGGTCGTCTAACGTTGAATGGTAGATAAGATGCCTCATCAATACGACCACTAACTCTGATGATTCCCTCCTCATCTAGGTAAGGTGTAAATTTGTATAGGCAACTTCTTTTATTTACTTGACCTTTCGATGCTAAAGAACTTATCTCAGTAGAAAATACTTCTGTTTGCACCGTTTTGATGATAAGTTTTTCTGCCATATCTATCTCTGCGACCGATAGATGAGCTGAATATGTCACAGGCATGATGTGATCTGGTAGTTTATTCAAAAACTTTCGAATGCCTCTAAGCATCCAAGCAATTGACCTTTTTAGCCTGTAAAACGAACTAAAACGGTTAAAATCGAGCCAATTGGTACTCGCCTCGTTAAGAAAGTGACACGATTTAATTTCTTCTACTGTCTCGATGTAGTCAAAAAGCGGCAGCACTGGCCAATGGTCCTCAGGTTGACTCAAAAACGGTGGTCCCGTTAACCACGGACTTCCGGGAATAAACCTTGGCGTTGTTGAAGTACGAGTTGCTGCATCTGCTGTGTTTTGCTTGGTAGGCACCCATCTCCACTGTGCTGGGCATGTAGAGTTTAAAATCTCTGCTATGCGGTGGCCTACGAACGGTTTGTACCTTCGTTTTGACGAGCAAATCCAGCCCAGAACAGTGCGCGAATCAGACCAAAATACAATGCGTCTTATAGATACGTCATGTTGGCTTGTAATGGCGACATGCAAACGGGTGGCTAGAACAGCAGCTTGTAGCTCGAGCCTGGGTATTGACATTAACTTCTGTGGGGCAGTACGTGTCTTTCCCGCAATAAATGCAACATCCAATCCATCTTGATGTATTATTCGCCAGTATCCAACTGCGGCAAACGCCACTTCACTAGCGTCCATAAACATGTGAAGCTCGATGGTCTCAGCTTTGGTGAAATATGGCGAATAACATCTACCTATCTTACAACTTTTCGCCCTTTCAAACTCTTTCCACCAAGCAAACCACTTTTTGGTCATGTCATTGGGCAATTGATCGTCCCAATCCAGTTTCGCCTTCCAGGTTTCTTGAAGCATGATTTTTAAAAATAACAAAAAATCGACTAACATGCCAAATGGGTCGAATACAGACATAGCCATCCCAAGGAACTCACGTTTTGTTGGAGGGCGCTGACACAAAACCACTTCTTTTGGCACTCGAACGAATTGAGTGTGAAATTGGAACGTATCACTCACAGTATTCCAATACATGCCTAACACCTTTTCAGTGGTTGTTTGTCGGTCCATTGAAACTTCTGCGACATCAGATATATCACAGCCATTTAGTGCAAGCTGCACAGCTACAGAATTGGATTTAAATCCACGCAACTCAAATCCAGCCTCGGCATTTATGGTTACTACTTCTTGACAAACACGAATGGCATCTTGGACCTCATTAAAGCTGCAGACAAAATCATCAACATAAAAATTGTTGTGAATAGCATAAACGGCATCCGAGAACTGGTGTCGTCGGCATTACGATTTTTAATAAATTCGGCGATACATGGTGAACAAATAGCTCCAAATATAAGTGACGTCATAACATATTGTTAAATCGGCTGGCTAGAGTTAGCATCTCTCCAGATAAAACGTTGAAAATGTTGATCTTCATGACGTACACGAATTTGTGAAAACATCTCACGAATGTCTGCTGCTACCGCTATGGCACCTTGGCGGAACTTGAAAAGCACACCCATCAACGGCTTGGCTTGCTCGGGTCCCTTAAGTAATTCTGAATTAAGCGATATATTGCCACTAGAAGCTGCAGCATCAAAAACTATACGCATTTTATTAGGTTTATGCGGGTTGTGGACAGCAAAATGGGCTAAATACCAAACTGGACCTTTATATTCGTTTATTTCTTCGGCTAACAACTTTCTAGCGTATCCTTTATCCACGTATTTTTGCAGCTCTTCGGTGTATCTAACTGCGAAATCTGAGCTTCGCTGACATCTTCGCTCTATTCCTGCGAGCCGAGTGATGGCCATATTCCAATTGTCGGGCAACATAGGTGGAAAATTTCTCCACAGCAGACCGATTTCAAAACCACCTTCCAAACTACGAGTTGTAGCTTCTAAAATTTGACGAGCTCTCATATTATCATCAGACTCCAGAACTGTAGGCGGAAATTCCATCCCAAATTTCTCTGTAGCAAAATATTCAACTACCATTTGGTTCAAATCATCCTGTCGAGATTTATCACTTACGAGCAATATTGGCCGTGGTACAGTAGATCTGCTACCAATTGGGCCATAAGCTACCCATCCCAACTTGGTTTGGATGGCAATAGGCTCTAAACCATTGTTGGCAGCAACCGAAAGTGACATCGCAAGATGTGCATTGTCTAGTCCCAGCAATAGTGACGGCTTAATGTTATCGTAACTCCTTAACGGTAGCTTTTCTAAGTGTTTATATTTTGATGCATTAAATGACTGTTCAGGCAGATTCAAGTTTGTGATAGCACGAACATTTTTAATGACATACCTGGTTCCGTTGTCACCTGCTATTTCGAAGCCGACACTTGATGCTGTTTCCGTTATGAACTTATCACCATACCATTGTATGGTTAATGATTGCGATCGACCTTTAAGTCCCAGCAGCTGTGCAATTCTAGTGTCTACAAGTGACACAGAGGCTCCTTCATCTAACAACGCAAATATATCAATCTTTCCATTCGGACCAAACAGCGACACCGGTAATATCTTGAAAAGGCACTCAGCCTGGTCATCCAAGCAGCTTAAAACTGGTCGAACCAACTCCGCGCTTGAATTTTGCTCCGTAGACGATGAATCTTTCAATTCAACATCATGTAAATACTTGTGGTGGAAACGCCGGCAGCCATCAGTTCCACAGTGTTGTCGAAAGCGGCAATTTTTTGTACTATGTCCTTTATACAGGCACGAAAAGCACAATCGAAAGTCTTTCACTTTTTCCCAACGCTGTTTGACATTGAGTTTCTCGCAGAAGTTTTTACATTGTGGAAGCATATGGTCTCCTCCACAGAAATAACACTTGCCTGACCTTTCATCGCTTCTTACGTGCATAACCCTTCGTGGCGGTGGCGGCGGTGGTAACGGCTTTGGGATAGAGACGTTAGCTTGTGGCATTAGGCATACTACCCTAGCTATGTTCCCAAGCCATTCGGAGAAATGCACCACTGTAGCGTATGGTGAAATATCAACCGCATGACGTGCCCAATCGAATTGCTTACTATTTGGCAATTTGGCAATTAAAGGTAGAACTATAATGCAATTAAGTGAACTTTAAGTAGCTTAAGTGACAGTACGGTTGCATAGAAAACAAGCGGCATACCCATAATGTACTTATCTGCCGTTTCGTTAAGTTTCGTTCAATTCGGGCCACTTAAGTGGCGTACGACTGGGACCGTACATCAATTAAGTAAATTTGACAAGAGGTTTGTGTAACGACTACGACCAATAGAAGGCACGTAAAATATTTGAATATGTTTTCGTGGATCGCTTGCTATTTGCAGGAGGTAGAAGTAATGATCGTTCGTATGCGGTATTGTAGAAGCAATAATAGGGATGTGAAATATTTGAATATTTTAGGTCTGTTCGCGTACTTTCAGTCACTGAATTTTACTGAATTTTCCTGAATCATGCGGTGGGGGAAATTCATGAAAAGTACGAAAACGCTCTCATTGCATTTCCTGAAAATTGACAAACAAAAGTGTCAGTTGTCGGTTTTCGGGAGAACAATAGTGATTATAAAGCCATCCTAAGCGGTGATAAATTATCGCCACCAAAATATTCGTCCTTCATAATAACATTATGCCAAGAACCATTTGTTTTCAGTATTTTTCAGTAGCTCAGACCCTACTGAAATTTACTGAAAGAGGGGAAATTTTAAGTTTTCAGTAAAACGGAGTACAAATTCGGCTTCATTGCAATTAATTGCAATTAATCGTAGTACGCGAACAGACCTTTTAGGTCTGTTCCCGAACTACAATTAATTGCGATTAATTGCAATGAAGCCGTTTTTTGGACTCCGTTTTAGTACGCTTCATTGCAATTAATTGCAATTAATCGTAGTACGGGAACAGACCTTTTATTTGTAAAGGTTATTTAATTGTGATCATGGTTCCCTTCTTGTCTATAAATCAGCATTTACAACGTATATCGTCTCAAAAGCTTATCAAAGCAGGGAATATTGATACGGGAAACTCGATCGTATTGCGGAATAAGCCTCCGAAGCTGTCCACTATTGATTTTTAATCTTCAGCAGCAAAGACCTTGTTGATTGAATATATTCCGGTCTCTACCAATATTGCGCAAAAAACATTTCTTTCGTACACTCTTTTGAATATAAGTACAAATTAAGAGCCTGCACCAAGCCCATCTTTATAGACCTAATAATCTACAGCAAAGTGCCGAGTTTCAGCTCAGCAACAATTTTCTACGATTTCTTGCAACAGAGCTATCAAGCTATGAAGACAACAATATTTCAATTGCAGCAAAATCCTCTTCAAATATATTGCACAAATGCTCATATCAGTTGATCTCATATGCCTCCAAATTCAAACACATATTCGCCACTCTGGCGGCAGCTTCATGAAGCTTCACTTAATTCTATTATGGGCAAATTAACCGATCGACTTCAATTGAATGAATTTTCGTTCAGTTTCAGCGCTCACTTAAGTTCACTTAATTGCATTATAGTTCTACCTTAACTGTTCCAAAAGCGTCATATTTATCAAATGTTGTTCCGCGCCAGAATACTTCAGAAATGCCACAATATTACGTACTAACGTGGAAAATGCGACGATCTGCTCAATTTTGTTTTCAGTAATAGCTGGAAATTGTTGTAACTTGGCAAGTTGTGAACGTACTAGTAAATCCGCTCGTCCGAATCGGAATTCCAATTCTTTTATGGCGGCAGGTACATCGTCCGGATAAATTAGCATAGATGTTACGGCTTCCTTGGCTGGACCACTTAAACTTTTTTGTAGGTGCATCAGATTGTGACGATTATTATAATTGAAAGTTGCTGTTGTATCACGATAGTTGGCATAGAACAATGGCCAGTCCTCTGGTTTCCCGGAAAATATTGGCAAGTCATACAATTTCAATATAGTGCTCTCAGTTGGACGGGCCAAGCTCAAATGTTCACCAGTGTCATCTTTCAAAGACTCCAATTTGCTGGCAGCAAATTGGTTAGCGGTGTTACTTAGGTGATCGTCTACTTCTCTCAATGAAATTTGCTGGCGTAACTCGACTATGTCTTTCTGTCTGGCTTCTGCGTCTACTTGAAGTTGAGCAATATATTTTTCCTTTGTATTCACCGTCACCTTTAATTGCTCCATATCCCTGCGATTTGCATCTGCAGATTCCTGCAGACGTTCGATGGCTCCTTGGAGAAGCTGAATGCTCGAGACAACGGCGTCCATCTCCTGTCCTTGACTCGATTGTTGTTTCGATGATTCTGTATCTTCTTCGAGCTCAAAAAACTCCTTTTCGTCTGGTGCAACGCGCTTTTGGCTTCGTGTTATAGGCATGTATTCGATTCTCAAAAGACTAGTGTCTCAACCGAAAACTGTTCAATTTCCGACAAGAAACAGGCACGTATATATGTAGGCAAATTACACATTCGCGATAGTGAATAAAATGTAAAAACTATGTTATGGCGGCGGGAGAAAAGGCTTAAGAATTTACAACAGTATTTTTTATGAATACATTTATTTATATTAACGTCCGTTTAATTCGTTGTTTTACATTTGTATCTTTTCACTCGCTTTTCTTTTCTTTTTTCCTGTCAATCTGAAAATCAAGGCCTACTTCGTCCTTCGGCGAGATTCGATATATTCGCCAGGAAAACGAGACTTGTCAGTCCCACAGTAATAACATTAACACTTACTTTGAGCCGTGTTTGATAGAAATTTGGTTGAATAATTTGATTGGTGCTGCCAGCTATTGTAATTTTTGTGTCTTTGGTTTTGAAAATTCACTCAGGAAAATAAAGCTTTTTGCCCTATAACTTCCAGTGCAGTTTGAAATCAATACGAATTTTATACATTTAATGGAACCTATTATAGGCATTATTCAGGCCGAATCTGGTTGAAAAGCCACAATAGGGCTGCCAGCTATTGTTGGTTTGGTGTTTATTTGCAATATCTTTCTTATGCGATTTTATCGTAAAATTTTCAAATGGTAATGAATTTGTAGTGACAATTAACAGCAAATATTAAGTTTTCAATTATTTGAAAAATTTTGCGGCTGGTAACCTTAAATTTTTTACTCCCATAACTTCGAATGCAGTCATCGGATCGAGACGAAATTCGCAGGATAGGCTAATTTCAACGTGAAGCAGGTGTGATACATTTTTGGCTTTGATACTAGGAACAGGTTGCCAGCACGAGTTGGTAGTGCTATTTTTGTATCAACAAATGCCTACAGTTAGTATTCATGCCGGAAACATTTCCAATGAAAATAAATAACCAATGTTTCAATTCCCAAAGTTCTGCAAATTTTTCGGATCGTAGCCCCAAACACCAACTTCAGTTACAGTGCTGCAGGCACTAAGTATTTTTTTCATTGATGTTATATAAGATGCGGCTTTCAAAGTTTTGTGAAATAAGCAACTGATAACGATTATGATTAACAAGTGTTTTGCTCTCATAAACGTTGAAATTCATGCCAGCGGTAATATCAGAAACTTTTCCACCATATGAGTTATAATGCATTTTTGAGACCAAAGTAAAACGTGGTGTTTGAAACAGTTTGGCTGTTATAAGCAGCTCGTGTGGTAGGCACTCAAAATCTGCACGATTCTTCTACTGTTCTTCGAACATTAGTGTTTCTAGCGGTTCAGGTGCTAGAGTTTTTTTTTTAGATCTAAGCGACTTAAAAATGAGTTTCTAGTATAATTATTTGAATCATGCCCAAATCTGAATATTCCGCTCATTAATCTATCGAGTCTACATACATAGTTTCCAATTACTGATCAGCATATTTTACATTGTATTATATCTCTTCACACACTTGAGCAATTAAAACCACAGGCATAAAAATTAAGCTTCTCAATTCGATGTGTTACGAAATATCCAGTGGTCAGTTTCAAGGAAGATCAATCAATTTTGTGGTATTTTTCTCGATCTTTATAATTTTTTTCACCTTAATAATCATTTTTCGGTGATTCGAAAACACCATTGATATTTATTGTATTATTTTTTGGTATGTAAACTATGTTCACATTTACGCACCATGGTGCACAACATCGTAATCATACTTGGCGTATAATTATGAACGCGAAGGTTTCATTTATTATTACGTCGTTGTGTGTCTTCTGACTGACTCTGTAGTAATTCCTTGGCATCGTTTTCGATCGATGCTGACGACGATGTCGTGGTCAAAAGAAGAAAAATGAAAAATAAAAGAAAAGAAATCATGCATACTATAATACTATACTTAAATTACAATACAATACAATACATCTTTTTCATCACCGCAGGGAACATGCTACTCGACCGGGCACCATTACACTCGGCTCTGATATTTATATCCAAGGTTTCAAAAAGTATCTTTTTTCGGTTTCGGATAATCTGATGAGCTGTTGGATATATCATATGAAAGAGTATAAGTAAGTAATATTTATGGTTCGTAATTTTTTGTGTTGAATGAGGAAGATAACGAAAAAAAAAAACTGGTATTTAACTGATTGAACAGGACTAAGGAATTTCCAGTCGTTTTTTTTGCTGCAAATTCGACCACAATCATGATAGTGTTATTTTTGCGTAATAATGCAAAACTGACACCTGCTGCTTTAATTTGAAGTTTGATATGTACTTTAATTTTATGTATCAATCATTGGGAGATGTGATTTTATCGGGAAACAAGCCCAGTCGTTCTAAGTAGAGATTGAAGTGTGATTTCGAAAAAGAGACACAAATAATTCAACTTCAATGTGAACCTGAAAGAAATGCGAAAAACGTCAGAATGAAAGAAATATAATTGACTGAAATGGATCATGAAAAATCTGTCCATTTTCGAACATACTACTGAAAGCCTCTTTTTTCGAGCTCAAAAATATAAAAAATAATTTTTTTTAAATCCCTAAATTTTTGTAAATCCCTTATCTAAATTACATTAAGTTTGATGCTCGTTGATTTGCCTCCCAAAATCATCTAAGAATTGTTTTATTTTTCAAAAACAAATTAAAAAAACTTTGCAAGCCTAATTTGTATGTTTTTGGACTTAAAAGCTTTGAATATCAGCCTAAAATTTCATAAATTTAATTTTTAATTGTGAAAATATCGTCGCTGAAGACATTTTACCCATTTTTTTTACTAAAGAGTGTGTTAAGTTGAAACGTTGAAAATGAAACGCTCAAAATGAATCGTTCTTGAAATTATTTGAAAATTCTATTGACCTGTCTTCTATTTTTTGTATTAATTTTGATTAAAGTTGGTCTTGGTCTATGGTTCATCCATACCTGGATTCGAATCAGGTATCTCACCTGCACGCTGAAAAATCATTGTTCTACCCTTAATATATTTTGCAGCTAATATATTTATATTAAAAACATTTCTTAACATCATTATATTGACGTAGCAATAACATTATATTGCCAGCACATAGCATTCTTAACATTTTATACATTGACATGCGTGTGGTGAATTTGTCTGTTACAATATTCTATTAGTAGGTAAATATTAAATAGAATAAATGGCAATAAGTTATATTAGCATCTTACAATACTATTGGTGTACCAATAATTAATTTTAACATGCCAATATATTATAGTAACATGGCAATACGTCATATTAACGTCTTGGTATACCAATAATTAATATTAACACGCCGTCGATACGATTTTTCCATAGCCCCAAGAGGTCCCACATCTTAGTACTAACCGCGCCCAACACTGCTTAACTTCGATGGTCGGACAAGATTAGTTTATTCCAGTGTGCTATTGCCGTATTTAATACTAACATCCTAACTAACAATACAAGCAATGTACTTTGTTGTATGACCAACAATTTCACCACCCTTGGTTAATACATTTATATTTGCATAGTAATATATTTATGTAAAGATGTTAACACATTTATATTTACAGATGTTCTTAACATAAAAAGTTAACAGCTTAATATATAATCTTAAACTGCAAATATAATATTGTAACTTCCTCACAAAATATTGAGCTGTTAAAATTATGTATTAGAGACAATACTGTTACTATAACAATATTAAGATGTTAATATATTGATTTCGGTCATTTCTCAGCGTGTGCTTGTGACGAATGATTGGGGCCAGTTCTCTATTCACTAGACTACGCCAGCTGCGACTGATATTTAATGCTAAATATAAATTCAATTTTTGCTATATATAAATTCACAATCATTGGTCACTTGCTCTCCATCCTCTTTAATATGGTATTTGCCACCAGGGTCCACAAAAAAGCGATAAAAATCAAACTTGAGATATGCCTATGTGAACCTTCTTTATGATATGCGTTCCCATGCAATCCACTAATACGTCTACATTTCGACACAAATACACAAATTCAAAATTTCATTCCCTAGAGGACCAGAAATCTCTGCTTCCAAGATATCGTTGAGGCTCTTGAAACTCTCTATGATATCCTATTCTTGGTCTTTGAAGGATTAGCTATCCTTCAGTGATATCCAGCTCCACAATAGGTAAAAATCGAGGCGAAAAATATAACTCTGGTCTCAATTTTTTCACAATCATAAAAATCATCGTATCAAAACTTCTATAGCATAAAATCATTTAGTGAATCAATCCAGGCTCAGCCCATCGAACTTATCCACATATCTCGTCTTCACTCATCCTGGTTTCAACAGTTTTCACGAAAATGTTCTCAGAAGAAGATGAAATACTTCTTTAGAAATTTCCGGCTTCAATATTGGATATTTTTCCTCTGCTTAGAAGCGACCGAAAACATTCCCAGTCCAAACGCTTTAGATTCAGCGATGTACTGAACGCCCGTTGTATATCACTGTTTTCAAACATAGACAAATTATTCGAAAGGGTAATACAAATACAGTATTCTATTACCATTGAAGATTATTAAAAAGTATCTCCTGTAAAAAAAATGATAAATTTCAGCTTTCCAGAAAAGATTACCAAGATCATAGGCAGTTTCCTCAGCAGTAGGCGGGCGGTCGTCGCCGGAGCTTTAAATGATAGGCTCCCTATAGAAACTGGTATACCTCAAGGCTCCAGCTGTGGACTGACACTTTCCAGTTTTTCTGAAACTTCCGGGTCCTGCCACTTCCTACAATTGTCACTGATTAAGAGACGAAGTGTTTTGGCTAGGGCTGCTACAAGGTGGTTGCCAGTAATGATGCCGACCAGCTGTTTTGAACGGCATTTAGTGGCTGCAAGTTTGTATGACCTTCACATAATTTTCGTTACCCTGCAGGCCTGAGTTTTATGTTACCTGCACGCCGCAACCTTCATAACTCATTTGCATAGGAATTAGAATATCCCCCGATTCAACTAAGGGAAGACTGGGACTAGCCACTTGGCTAGCATATCCACTTTTCCATTCAATCAAATATTTTTTCCTATCAATGTCCCTATGACGGGAACCCCAGAAGTATTCGGCTCTTCTGTTGGTATCAAACCTCTTAAGGGCCTCAATACAATTGAGCACGCACTTCGATTTATATATGCGAGATTTCAGTGTTTTTACTACAGCTTGACTGTCTGTGAAAATTTTGATCCCAGCATCTGTAGTATCCTCGACGTATAGTAGCTCTGCAGCTTTTTGTATTATAAAGATTTCCACTTCGAGGATACTACAGTGATTAGATAGCCTAAATTCTGCTTCTATATCGTGGTCTGCAGAGTATCCTGCAGCATCTAGTCCTGCAGCTGTTTCGCATCCCCCGGCTCAGATTCGAAGTGCTGCTTTGTCCAGTTACTGATTCCATTCCTGCTCATCTCTTACGGCCGCTTAATATCTTTGATTGAAGCAAATAGCTGAAACCAAGTAGCCCGTGCATCTTGAGTGCAAATACTGCTTTGGTCAAAGGATCTTTGATTCGAAGTGTCTGCAGCAGCAGCGGGTTCACGGGTTTTGCCTAGTCACTAACCAGCTCCAAGGCATATTCGATAAGCTCTTCTAGGGTATTTGGGAGTCTTTTCAAGACTATCATCGCAATGCCATCGGCATAGGTCATAACCGTTCTCCAGTCTCTCTAAAATTGTATTTGTCACCAGTTTCACAAGAGCGGAGGTAAAACTCCTTTTTAGGATGTGCCTCTGCGAAACTTCCTTGTGATTTGCGCTCCCGCCCATTCCACTCATATGAGCCTTATACAATAGTCGACGCCTTTCATAGGCGCCCACAGTTTCCAGCTCTAGAAAATATTAGAAGACTGTTTTAAAGCATACAAAAGGGTCATGGAAAGCAAAAAAATATTGCAGTATTTTGACACAGTTTCCATCACATTTTCGTCACTTAGCCACCATACAAAAGTATCGATTGAAAAGTATTCTATGAAATAAAGCGACATTTTGATGTTCCAGTAAAAAGTATCCAACTGAGATCACGAATAAGAGTCCACAACAAACGGACTGATTTTGTAGACAAAAAACGAAAGAGTCAAGTAGACCGATGTGTTAGTTCTTCTTTTGCTTAGCCGAGCACTAAAATACGTAACGAGAAAGTTACATGTCAAGTGGCACATTGTGATTCATACAAATAGTAGCTTCCACAAATTATTTTAATATCTTTTCATAATCCCTCAGATTAGTAACATGAAATCCCACTGAAAATTGTTCCAGAAGCTGAAAGATTAAGCTTGGGAATGAACGGGGTAAAAATCAACTGGTAATGCTTACTAAGACACCAGTCCGAGGCAGCAATCTGTGATCTGTGGGTTCAAATCCCGTCGTACGCTCGTGGTTGCATTTGGTTTCAATTTGATTTTATTTTGTAATTTTTCTGGAGATTGAGTATCAAACCAGATCTTCATAGAATGGGGCTGAGGTGAGGTGGTAATTCCTAAGTTTGAAAAGATTATCTAAAAATTATGTGAATGAGGTTATATCATTTGTGACTTTTGATGATGGTTTCATTTAATGATAAAAGATATATTGTAGATGCGAAATATGGAAACCAATAGATTCAACATTAAGCTAAGCAATAATAAAATAAACGAAAAAATAACGAAAAATCTAGTAAAATTTTTCCGCTCATCAGCAAGCGTACAATAAATAAGATAAATGAGAAAATCCTATGCATTTCGTTTCATATTTTCATATCATACATATTTTCTAAGAATCTCATTTCTGTAACTTTGTATATTGTACGTGAAAGTGTGTTATTATGCCCTACACGCGTATTGATTTTATTTTATTTAATTTTTTTTTTGCAGAAAAGCCCTTGTTCTGATATTACAAAATATTTAATAAAAAAATTTTTTAACTTATTTTATTAGACTCAATTAATTCTAGATGATATACATTTTTTGCTTTTGGGAACCGTTGTCAAAAACCTTCAATAGGTATCCTAGGAACAGGATTATTACACTATAAAACATCATCCGCTGACTACGGCAATCTGAGCCGGAACCGCTTTCGTATTACTTCAGCTCGGCCGTTCTAGTAACACCTAAGAGGTGTCCCATCGCCTTACCTCCGTTCTGGCAGGCTTTCCGGAGTCTATGAGGCATCTTTCCTCTTTTTCAAACGCAATACCAGCTCCTCATATGCTGCCACAGCTGACCAGGCGTCATCTAACTGGAGCATCATCTCCACGATTGATTCCGGCGTGGGCTAATTGTAGAGAAAAGCATGGAAAATGGAAAAAATATGCAAAGCGTCATCATTTTTCTTAGCACAATACTTAAAGAACTTTGTCCTAACTTTCCCCATTCTGTGAAGGTATTTCTTGAAGTAATCGTGGCCCGATAGGAACTATCACAGGTAGAAATTTATTTCACCGTAGTCGCGATTAAGCCAAGGTTCCAAGGCGTGAATTGGCCTAACCGTTCATCATGCCTGCACCCCTCCCAAAGCTCAAGCGTTCGCGCTCGCGCTTGAGCAGCCAAAATTTCTATTACCGCTGCTACTCTGTTCAGAAACACCTCGCCGCGTTCGCTCGCCCATATATCAATTGTGATTAGTCCCGCAATTACCAACACGGTGTTTCCTGAAACTGTTCTGTAGCTGGTTGCGATTCGCTACGCTCCCCTATGCTGGACTCTCACCATCCTAGTTCGATATACTTTTCCAACCTTCACGCAGTATCCCATATCTCCGTCATAAGGAATTTACGTTTACTCGCACTAGGACCGCGAACGTTTGCCAAGACAGCCAGTAGCACCCTATCGCTTATTTTTCGGATGTACTCTCCAAAAGCAGCTTTGCAGTTTATTTTTATATGGCTGTACCCCATGCACTTCAAACAGCCCACAACTTCAGGTCGCTTCCTTACCTTAGCGTTAGCTGAACCAATTCTAATTCGCCCAGTATCAACTAGCTTCAAAGCTTTTACTTCATCCAGCTCAACGATGGCTTTCCTCTGTTCCCTTGTATTCGGGGGGAAATAAGGTAATTATTACGTCCTGAATCCTCTTTTCCCGAATCGCTGCTGTCACTTCTTCCTCTGTCGTAAGACTGTCGAGTTCGAGAATCTCAATTTTGGCTTTGGAGACGAGTCTTTTAACCTCTTTGAAATCCCCCACAGCTGACTGGATTGTATCACCGATTTTCTTGATCTCTTCACACTTTGCCAGTGTCGCAAGTACCCCACCATCTCCCACTTATGCCTCCACTTTCCTTGAGCTTACCACTGGATATGTTCAACGACTTCTGCATAACTCTTCCCTTGGGTCGGCTTTATCACCACAGCTTCCTTTTTTGCCTTAAACGGTTGCGTTTTTTCCCGCCTAAGGTTTTTTGCGTTAAGTTCCGAATTCAACGCCAAGTTCTTAGATGAACCAGAATTTGTTGACCTATCTCTTATGTAGCTTTTTCAACACAGTCACCCGTTGGTGCTATTCCGTGGTGCCTACTTCAGTTCGTGCCCTAACAATGTTTTCTTTGTTAGGACTACATTCAGGTGTCCTTGCACGTGTTTGTGCTTTGGCTTGCTCCTTGCTCAGTGCATAGAGTTTCGGCAGTATCGTTTCCTCCATGCTCTCTGGGCTGGTCTCCTTCAATTTTAATCATCTCTAGCTCAGCCTTCTTCCAATTTCCTCTGCAAACTTCAACAACTGCCAGATGCTCCTCGAGTTCAAGAAGGCCATCTTTCACCTGCCGCGACGTATTTTTCTGCACTTGTCATACTGCTGCCATTTTTTTTTATTATTTTCCGGCACTTTTGCAGCATCTTTTCTTCTCGCGCCCTTTCTTCAGTAATACTCGTATAGTTTCCCTTTGAAGAAGAGCGTGCCGTCGTCGTTGGAGAGGTACCCACTACAACGCAATGCATGCGTACGTTTTTCTGGATCAAACACCGTTGCGCACGCGGAGGTTTTTCACCCACTTTATTTGTACTGGCCGCACTATCTGCCACAGCAGAATTCAGGGCGCTAGGTGTTTCAAGCAGCCCTTTTTCTGTTCTTACGGAGTTTTTGCCTACGAGTGGTGTTCTTTGCACCTTTGGTCTACCAATAAAATAATTTTTTTGCTTCGTCACTGGTGTGTTTTCGTCTATTTTGTTCACTTTATTGTTGTTTCTTTTATTGTTGATCATGTTTTATGAGCCCCCTTCACAGCCGTTAGCTAGGTGTGAAAGGACTGCTGCCTTAATGATCCCGTGGCTATCCAATGCAAGCAGGGAGGCCACGTGAAGGTTGTTAGACGCCCTTATGGGGTCGTCTGCGCAGAGTCGAATCAGCGCTAACCGCGAGTGCTACTAAACTGAACCTGTCCCCCAAACTCAACGGCCTCAACTTCGTACGTACTCTGGGGCCTGCCAAGGTTTTAACCGGATGGAGGCGATATGATATTAACCTAGACCCGTTGGCACTCGGATATCATTCCGGTGTTACTTGGTCCAGAATACCATAACCACTAGCCCAAATGCATTTATTCCAAATCATTAGTCGAGATGTTTGTCTGTGTAGAGTGAGCCAGATTCTGCCAATTAAGGAACACTTTATCTGCATCGCTGCCTTGCTGGCGTCAGCGCCACGACGCATCAATGGTGAGCAATAAAGGAGCGTGATTGCCGTAGCCGTCAAATAATGCTGGAAACAGGTGAACAGTTCTATAGGATCATAAGATCAAACATTCATCGCAAAATCGAAAGAAAACATAATATGTATATCTTATCTTAAAATGCGGAGGTCGTAAAATGCACCCAGTTATACGGCCGAATAATGCGACCTTTGCATATTGTGTATCCCTGTTTTTGAATTCGTGCAGCGTAAATTCTTGTGTGCTAGTCTAAGGTACTGCATAGTCAACCAGCCTTATCTGCCTTCGCGATTAAGTTTGATCAGCATTGAGGATGACATAATTTGTAAGTAACCCAGGAAAGGAGAGAGTGGAAAGAATGTTTCTTTCAAGGAGAGGGAACAGGATTATGGGTTTTCTTGATTTCGGTCCACGGCTGCTTATTCGTATGAACAATCTTTTGGTCATCCTGTCGCAGTCACGTTCACAGTCAGATGTACCAGTTGTGTCATCTTATATCGCAGCCAACTCATAGTTAAACGGCACTTCACATTTAATAATCCTCCGAAGCCATCTTCGCACTGTGGGCTGCTCCTATCCGCCACCTGGGGACGCGTCCAGTAGCCGACCACCAAACTTCCCTGGAGATATACACTAATCATACTTTACATGGTCGTGATAACGGTTCGCTTTCCAGTTTCACTACCGTTTTCATGCTTTTACAATGCCAGCCTTGAACCTAGATGATTGATTCATCTATCTATCAGTTTGTTCCTATAAACTTTAAATTAACATATGTTAGCCCTTCATTCCAACATATATTTACTACTCAAAAAAATATTTCCTAAAATTGATTAATCTTTCGATTAGCTATAATTAATCATAAAGACACCGTCGAAGTCTCACTATTTCACAACAATTTCCAAGATCACTACAATCTAAGGTTGACTTGTCGATCGAAAGGTTGTACTCGTAATATGCTACGAACGGGTTCGTTCACGTTCTTTAATGTTGATTATCATCGTATTTTTACGAGTATAAATACAGTTGTTTGAATGACCTTATGCTGAGCCCATACTAATTACACTCTATTAGAGGGCTTTGATTCATCACGGTACGGAAGCCACACGGCTAAGTAAAACTCTCCAGGAGAACTAGCCGTGTATATTGCTTCGAATGGGTAAAGATACAAAGATACTAGATGTGTACATAGTCTAGTATCTTTTTATCTATACCTATTCATAGATACTGGTGGCAATCAAAGCACGATATGAATTTCCTTTACACTGAACCGAGTTTTCGAGTCGTTCGCTATACACACTCGCATCGTCGAACTTAGTGACTAAAATGAGCAATCAATCAAATCGACTAATGGGCAACTATGCAATCGCAGTTGCCGGTATAAGTACATACGACTAATTTACGTGGTTTGATGAGAAAATAAAGCTTGCTGGCGGTTATTGTTTGTATTTTAAAAGTTTTATAAATGTGCTTGGATTGGCAAATCGACGACGTCAGGAAAACTGAAAACCTGAAAAATGAAACATGACCCGAGTGTCTGGGTGTCGGGTAAAGGTTGCGAGAGAGGTGGAGAGGTGTAATGGAAAAGGTGAAAGCCAAGTTAGCGAAAATCGAAGCTACACACATAGATAAGGAAGGTAATTATGGGGTGTTTTTGTTTTCGACGAATAATTAGCAGTAAATTATTAAGAATTATTATGAAGAAGTTGAATGTTTTATGCTGATACAGTCGATTCACACGATTGTTCTGTAAGAATCTGAATATGATGGTGTTTTGTGTCGGTTCTATGGAAAGTTTTGATTGGTAATTTCAATGAAAGGCGATTCTCGTAAAGCGACCTATGATCGTTGGCTATGAGAAGCCAGGATGTTAAAATTAATAGATCATGAAACACAGTTTGATTTAATTGCTCGAATTATTTTCAATAAGATTAGGTTTGTGTGAATTTACAAAACACTTTTTAATACGGCGAAAATTATTTTGAAGTGCTTACATACCAGTATAAGCTTTTCAGCAGCCAAATTATATTACTTAAATATAGTTGATAATGCAGGGACTTAATCTCCCATTTTTTTAGTTCGAGGCGAGATGGAGTTGCGAAAGGCCCGGAAATTGGAGCGGCCGATATTAATCCACGTTGCGAAAATGAAGACGTCGCTCATGTCCACTCACATTGGGGATCTGGAGGTCATCAGCGTCACCAACGGCCAAGAGAGTTTCATACGGATCACAAATGCTCTCTCTTTCTCTCTCGCTCTCTCTCTCTGTCACCACCTTTTGTCAGCAAGGAGGTAGGAAATGAGCGTATTTGAGGAGTAAAGGAGGAGTCGAAATTATTTCGAAGAATGCCAGAGTTGCAGAGTTGTTCACTCGTGTATGCTCTGGAAATCAAGACAGGAACGGCCCTTGCTAACCTATGTCAAAGTGAGGAGTTTCCAAATTTGGCATCAGGATTATAGCTGAACCAGCATTGATTTTGAACTCGAAACTGGGAAAAAGTTCACTGCAGGATATCTGATTAATCGCAGCCTGGCCGAAGCGCTAGGATGAGAAGTTCAAATAGCACTTTTGTGTGGGTGGAAACCCAACTTGGAGAAGTCGAAAACATTTGGATGTGCGGTGTTCCTAACAATATCCAAGGAAATTGTCGGAGGCGAATTCAACTCAAGGTCCCTACGTTTTTTCATGAGGTGGCATTGCCTGAACAGATATAAGCTCTGGTGTCCCGACGAACATAAGATACTCACAGGACGAAATATTAGCTGCGCTGAAAATAGGATTCCAGTACGAAGGAAATATTGAGGATATCGCGACAGAGGACGCAATAGTAAAAAAAGAGTCAGTCGCAATGAACTGTTGCGGAAATGGAGGAAATATACTCTCTAACTGGGAAGTTTGAAGAAATTGTCCTAGAGCTCTCCGAAATCCCATGCAGAAGTTCCAAACATCAAGTGAAGCCCTGATACCCACAGAATTACATTTCGATGGTCCTATATGCAGAATTGTTCGTTGACGACGTCCCTAAAAGTTACGATTAAATTTATGCTCGGAATGGTAAGCAGGACTCGAAACAAGCAGAAAAAATTACACTTGGAAACTAATCGAGTTACCTGAAGGGAAACGTGCAGTATACTGTAAATAGGTCTTCAAAGTCAAGAGAGGAATCAAAACAGATTATATACAAAAACTACTGTTTTTCCTTGGCTTATGGTGCATGAGTTTTTTATTAGTTTATATCCAACATACGCTACCGTTGACACTTTTCTACAGTAATATTTGAATTTTATAGGTAAGGGTAGGTTGCAAAGATGGTAGCCGGCTTCACGTCTAGCATTAGGCCGCCAGTTTGGGTCCATTTGCCACCTACGCTGCCTTTTTAGAGCTGCCAAGTGACCGTTTCGCCAAACTGAATCAGCTGACGCAAAGTGATGGCACTAGCCACCTCTGCTAACTCTTGAAAGTGGTGAGAAATAAAAGTCTTGAGGTGCTTATTATTTAGGGCCGGAAAATCGCAGAGAATGTGCTCAATAGTGTTCTTTTCCATCTCGCACCACTTGCATAAATTGCTGGATGTCTTGCATAAATTGCTGGATAAAAATATGCCTTGGCTTTAATTTTTAACCACTTTGCAAGCGTTCACAGTTTTTGAAGAACATCTGTAAGACGCAAGAGCCGGAATAACTGCCCTGCTGTTCACGCAAATCGTCAATGGTTTGTCTGCTCGACATCAATCGAGCTCTTGATGTGCAGATCAATAAGCCTCCCTAGTGCTTTAAGCAGAAACGATGTTCAGCTAATTGGACTTACGGCCTTCACGTAATGATAATTCAACCTGCCAGCTTTCAAAATGAAAACTATACTAGCTTTTGTCAATTGGTATGCGATATCCCATCATCCCCTGTAGCTTTATTAGGCCAGAATGTGCCTATATCCCATCCAATCTTGACCTCATCTACTACTTCCTTAATCAGCTGCTCGGACGGCTGGTGAGCCGTGTGAGCCAATCCCGGGGCGTGAATTTCCAGTAGTATGTCTAGACATTCTTTTGAATCCTATACCCAATCTCCATTTTTCCTTCAAAGAAACGTAGGTACGCCAGGCGTAACGCTTAGGATCTTCCTGATTATAGCACCCTCTGTACTTCCTTCAATATTCTCACAGAATTCCCTCCACGAGCCACACTTGGCTCGTCTTATCTTTTTTTTGAAGAGTGGCAGCTTTTGCTTGTATCGATCCCTGCCTTCAACGGTTCCGAATCGCCTTGCGTTATTAAACGCCCTTCGTGTCGGACCTCTACTCTGTAAGTTCGCTATTCCCCATAAGCTAGCGTTTTTCCTTACGGGGTTTTCCGGACACACGTCTATGAAATCTGACGCTTAAATTCTGTTAATAGGTTCGGCTGCTCGTTAAATCGTCCTGAACTCATCAAATCTAAGTAGTCTAGTGCCCTGAAGTGTCTATTTGTTTTCCTTGAGTAAATTTCACATTGTGCTGTTCTCGGGTTCCGTTCTTTTTTGGGTGAGATACCAGAACTACTGATATTCCAGCATGGCCACTGGGGGTCCGAGAGCGACAGCAGGGCAGAAACCTGCCAGCTATGGACACTTTTTATTATACTTGGAGTTGCCAGGGTAATATCAATTACTTCAGCCCTGTTCCTTGTAATAAATGTAGGTTTGTTACCTATATTGAGAATATTGAGGTAAGTTGACGTTAGAAATTCCAGCAAAGAGCTGCCGCTGTCATTTACCTTGGTGTCTCCCCATATTTCATGGTGACCATTTGCGTCATAGCCAATGACAGCATCAGCTGCCATAGCCGCTTCTGCCACTCTTCTCAGTCCGGGTGTGATGGGATCTGTGTCGTATGGCAGGTAGACCACCGACAGCAGGCACCACCCTCTCCCAACACACAGTACTTGTATCCCAATCACAAAGCTGCAGAATCAAGATTCCATTCATCTCTTTTTTGACGACAATACAAGCCCTTGTCTTGTCCCTACCTGTTAGCCGGAATTCACTAAGACTCGAACCGAATCTACAAACCGGATTCTAATACAGAAGCAGTTCCTGTATTAGCGCAATGTCGGCGTGTCCCCAAAAAAGGTGCCGAAACAGATTGGCCATCGTCGCTCTACTGTAGCTCAGATTTGCTTGGCTTCCCTCAGGCACCTTCTCCGCTCCAATTTTTATGGTGATCCTCTTCAGGTTGAAGTGAATCAACCCTCTGTTGGCCCGTTCTTGATCAGCTTACTCCCGATCAATTTCCATTACAAGCACCGATTTCGCTGCACCAGTTAAATCAGGCTCCGCCGATTGGCTACTGAGTTAACCGCTTGGAATAATCTCCAGCCTGAAACTTCCAGTTCGGAGTTCTGTATCTTTAAGAGAGACAGAGCCTCAGAAACAATGAGTGAGGCACCGCTACCTTAGTTGTAATCAGCTTGGAAACGGATGTGCCCTCCACCACGTCCACACCTGGATGGTTTCTAGTAATCTTCACGACAGTTCACCGAAGCCACTGCGTCGTGAAGACATCACTGCAGGTCAGCACACTGTAGCCGTGAACAATGTTGCAGCCTTCAAAGCAAGGTGACCTTTCTTCCGTCGACATGGCAAACTTGAGGAGTTCTTCGGTGGTCCTTTTAAGAATCACCTTGGCTACATCATCGTCCAGTCTCCACTCCAGATCCTCCTGTTTGTCGACGACGACCAGCTTAACGTGACTAGCAGCTACGTTCCTAAAACACCGATCTACCGGCTTCTCTTCCTCGATTCATATCTCAGCGAGATTCGCTCTTCTGATCGTTGGCACTCAGGGGTTTTCTCAGGTATTTTTCTTGGGGGGTGTGTTCAGAATTTTAGGAGGGGTGTCTCTTTGGAACAAAGGACACAAAGGTATCTTTCTGTAGGAAAATTATCCGTGTTAGGGGGGTGTATGCACTTTCCAGGGGGGGTATTAGGGGGGTGTTAGGGGGGTGTAGGAAAATCTCTGTTGGCACTTGTCCGCAGCCATAGTAGAAGGTTTCACTTGGGTATCCTCGGGTTTCCCTTTTATTTCAACGTGACCGTACTTATGTACGCTCACTTAGCCTCTCTCCTTCTGAAGCGTTGGGCATTCCGCTTCCTTCCTTTAGTGGGATCAGCTGCCGCCACCTTTATAGTGGACTGCAGATCCTTGCAGCCCCGATTACAGCTCAGTCCCGATTACAGCTGTGCTAAATGTCTTAGCCAACGCTTCCTTCCCAGTGACTTGCTCTGCTAACTGTAGACTCAACCACCGCTTCCGTTGGACTGGCCAGCGATTCCTTAGACCTGCCGCCAGATTGCTGAGTAGCTGCTCTGCTGAGGGGTACCACTACATCCATCGGACTCGCAGTAACTACCGGAGAGTTCTCCGTCCAGCTTCAAGGCTTGACCCTGTGCCGTTTCGCTTCTCGTCGTTGGTTATCGTCTCACATTTGAACTCCGTTCAAAGGGGCCCTGGTCTAGTACTTTCCTCCAGTAGTACTGGAGGGAAAATATCCTCCAGTATTACTGGAGGGAAGTTCGATTTTGTTTTCATTGTGTTTTGCTTAACCTATTGATTTGTGTATCGCGTTCTCAGACCACAGCCGACGCAATCACCAGCATTTGCCTCCCGTTACACCCCGCTTCCATAGGAACAACGCATTACTCCGACCGTCCTCCTCCCTCTTGGGATCGTGTGGCAGACTCCCCCACGACCTTCCGAGAGTTCCGTAGGCTTGTACAGTACGCTGAACCTGCGAATCTTACTGCCGAGGCAACCAAGGTATTTCCCCTAGTCTACCAGTTCGCTATTCTGTAGACCGCGGTCCGTCAGATTCCAGAGCTGGGCAATGTAAAGTGTTGAATCCAGAACCCCACAGGTTGTCTTTCACCTCAGGCACCGGCCCAGTCCCGTCCCCAGGCCTCCGTGTCACCCCTGCGAAAAGAAACAAGGGCGCCCCTCTGCCGGTTACGGACGAAGCCTCCGTTTACAAAAACCATACAGCTGGTGGTTGTTCAGGCGTGCCGCAGAACCAAAACTTTCTACGGGAGAGGGACCTCTCACCAACCTTGCTTAGAAGGGACTAGTCTGATCATATTTGCCAATCCTCCCTTCCGGGGAGATTGTTAGCAGCGGCTACCGTGAGGAGGCTATAGATGACACTTTCACCAGTCCAAATAGATTCGGCACGTGCATATTTGCATATACGACATGTTACTCCCCCTATTCCGCTGATGATAGGTTCGTTTATTTTTTTGACCGCTTTCCACAGCAAATAGTCGGCATTCTTTGTCGAAGTGAACTTCCCCAAGAATGAGTGGAGCTGAAGGAGTGAAACTAAAGTCTTTACAGCGGAATGCCCTAAGAAAAACGGACATACTTCCAGGGACTGCAGGAAATTTCAGAGATGCTTTGTATATGAAGTGCACCGTCCCGAATCAGGAGGTCTCAACGTACACGAACATTTCGAAGAGACGTAAATGGGATGCGTCTCAAATTGCATAGTCACTTGGGTCCCCGATGCGATCGAGCCTACTAGTTTCTAGTTTGAAGCCCCGACATCATAGATCCCGAGTTCTTCTATTGGCTAACGGTAGAGTGGACTACGTTTACTACACGTGGTACCAAGATGGAACCTAGCGTTGCTCCACTCCAAATTTAATGAACATGATGTTAATAACAGTTGAGACGGTATTAAAAAATTATGTGTAAAAAAATATTTTAAGAATATAAAAGTCCAATATTAGCTACACGCCTAGCAGTGGCATGTTAAGCCCATTCACATTTCTAAGCACAATTTCTGAATGTATTAAGCTTTGCTATTCAGCATGATACTTTCAGTTTCCTTTGAGTCTGCTCTGATAGTACAAGCTGGCTTTTGCTAGTTTGAAAGCTAAACTGGCGACGACTAGTATATTATCAAGAAGCTGCAGTAATAAAAAAAAATTAGCAAAATGTGGTCGTATCTATCGCAAAATGTTCTATAAAAATACTCCTCTTTAAACTATCGAATCAATCCTTAGCATGTTTAGTGATTTACGATAAGTGACTACCACATACTCAAGATCCATATCTGATTTGACTAGATCTTAAGAACCTTCTACAAAAGATATAAAAAAACAGCCGTCTTTATAGAATATTGCTTTCCCACTTCCAGTCTCTTCTCCCCTTAGCTGTTACTTTCAAAAATATTCGACTTCTTCGAGAAGCTACTCGAGCATGTAGGTACTTAACACGCCATACTCTTATACTTAAAAAATACATCATTCAGTGATTGACGTAAGTGACTTGGATGAGTGAGTGATTTTTAATCTTGACCTTCGCACCCAATAGGAGATTGCATTACGTTTTTTTCCATATGCATTTTATTTTTCTTTTTTGAGTAAAGTTTCCAGATCATGGTCTACAATTTCGCCAAATCGTCAAAAAAAAGAAGAAAAATATTATTTCATATCTTTGTATAAAATATGTAAGTATGTAAACGAACATACTACAAATAATATTGGCTAATATATACATACATATTTGCAATCAAAATCTTTCGAAGAATTCGAAATGAAAAGAAATTTTTGTGCAATTTTTTGGGCTGAATTTTCGATTTCATTGCTTATAGTACGAGTGCAAGCAATTGAAAGCGAATTGAAGTGCATGAATTTGGGCTTTGAAGGATGTTTTGAAATTCGCGAATTGAAATCAAGCATATGGATTGGCGTAACACGATGCAATTGATAAATAAATCAATCGAAAGAAAAAAAATGAGGTTAGTTTTTTGCGAGAGAGCAGTTAAACTGGCAATATTATTTTCATGAAGTTTAATATGGGTTGGCTGAAGATTGTTGTGATGGAAATATGGGAAATTCTTATGAAATTTAGTAGATGTTTTGGGGAGCGATGGTAAAATTGTTGCCAGTGTGCAGAAGCTATTCCCGGAAATACATTTTTTTTTATCACCGTTACCTATTATCAGTGGCGGCTCGTCAGGGTGGGCCCGGCCCGCCTGACCCATCCTGATGAGCCGCCACTGAGTTAAAGTCAAGTGGATATTTCTTGTTGGTATCCGCGTATACCTTATAATAGTGTTTTTGTGTCTAGCGGGCCCAGTGGCGGCTCGTCAGGGTGAGCCAGGCGGGCCGGGCCCATGCTGACGAGCCGCCACTGCCTATTATCCTGAACGATTCAAGTAGATTTTGTCAAATTGGGGATAAATATTTATGCCAGCTATTTTTACTAATTTTACTAATTTTAATATATATAAATATATATAAATATATATAAATATATATAAATATATATAAATATATATATATATATATATATATATATATATATATATATATATATATATATATATATATATATATATATATATATATATATATATATATATATACAGTGGTGGACAGCTAAATAGAACACTTACATTTCTATCAATAAAAGGGCATTTTTTCAGTTTTTAATGAAACAACTGATTTTGGACTTATGTATTATTTATTGAAACTATAAGAGCTTATTTAAAATGTGAAATGATGACTGTATTTGTTTGTTAGTAAAAATATATGAACACACTAATTAAAATGCGCGTGGCCACATAAATAGTACATAAATTTGCATTGCAGTAAAGTTATAAAAAAAATATTTTTAAGCAACCGTATAAATTAATATTTTGTTGCAAATCCTTTGTTCTTAAGCACAGCTGAGCATCGCCTTGGTAGACTCTCCCCTAAAGTTTGACAGTGTTCGTTAGGAATAGATTTCCAGGCGATCTGAATGCGGTCCCACAACTCAGCAGCATTTTTAGGTTTCACGCTGTTTATGTGAGTTTCGACATCATTCCACAGGTTC